>CM021105.1:107313112-107422208 GCA_007115665.2 Sequoiadendron giganteum | reverse complement strand
AAGATAGAGGGAGTGAGAGAGAGAGGATGTGGGAGAGAGAGAGGGAGTGAGTGAGAGAGACAAAGAGAGGCCTAGAAGAGGGAGAGGGGATAGAAGGGAGAGACTTGAGAGACAAAGAGGGAGGGAGAGTGGGTGGGAGGGAGAGACTTGTGAGAGAGAGAGGGAGAGAGAGTGGGAGAGAGATAGAGGGCATGAGATAGAGAGGGACTTGAGAGAGAGAGGGAGAGGTGGTGGGAGGGAGATACTTGAGAGAGATGGAGAGGTAGACGGAGACAGATAGAGGAAGTGAGACAGGGAGGGAGTGGAAGAGAGATAGAGCGAGTGACTATGAGAGGGAGATGGGGTAGGAGGGGGAGACTTGACAAAGAGAGAGGGAGAGGGGGTAGGACATAGATACTTGAGAGAGAGAGATGGAGAGGGGGTGGAAGGGAGAGACCTGAGAGAGAAGGAGAGAGACAGAGTGGGAGAGAGTGAGAGAGAGGGGGGATGGAGATACCCGAGAGAGAGGTAGAGAGATAGAGTGAGTGAGAGAGAGGGAATGGGAGAGAGATAGAGGGAGGGAGTGAGTGATAGACCTAAGAGAGGGAGAGGGGGTAGGAGGGAGAGAAAGAGAGAGAGACAAAGAGAGAAAAATAACAACCTAAGAGAGGGAGATGGAGTGAGAGAGATAAAAAGACCAAAGAGGGAGAGAGAGAGAGAGGGAGAGTGAGAAAGGGGGTTGGAGTGAGATAGATTTATTTAGGAGGGAGGGAAAGAGACCTGACAGAGGGGATTGGACTGAAAGAGTATTCTAGGTCATGTGGGAGGGAGTGAGACCTGAGAGATAGAGACTTCAAAGGGATAAAGAGTTATCCAGTTATGGTAACGAGTTAGACAAGGTATGAAAGGTAAAACCTCAACTATCCATCTACGATCATAAACTGTGAACTTAAGCATTATCAAAGTTGTTCACCAAAGAGGGGAAATTCTAGTTCTATGCAAAGTAGGCCATTTGGTTCTTGCCAAATGACTCATCACATTTGGTGCATGCCAAATTTGGAACACGCCAAATGTGATGAGTCATTTGGCGCTCACCAAATGGCCTGCTTTAGACGTGTTATTTAACAGCATTTGCTAAATTTTCTCATATTTTCCTCCGTTCTCCTCGTCTCATTTGCACGTCTTTCAATGCAAGTTTATAAAAAAATTGTGATAATGTTAACCTCTCTCTTAGCTATCTAAAAATATAATTATTTTTTAATTTTGATTTAGTTAAGGTTTTGATCCATGGCTTCTATTGTAAATGCCTTTGTTTTTGGTCAAAAACCAACATGTGCTATGTTTAGGATAGATTTTTACACATTCATTAGAATGTGAAACAAATTACATTTTTTGAAACTAGACTGCATTCTACATGATGAAAAAAATAATTAATTTTCAATTAGTTTGCAAAAAAATTTGGGGGGAGACGCTCGAATTTCAGTTTTTAAGGATGTGTCCACTTTCAAAATTCATAAAATATTATATATTCATAAAAAAAATTATCCAAAAGAAGGAGGATAAACTAAATGGTGTTAGCTAATTTCTCACTATTGGGATTTTTGAAATTCTAAAAAAAAGTTAATCAAAAAGGGGGGAGCCCTCAAGCGCTATGCTTTTTTTTTTGATAAAAACAGGACCTGTTTTGGGCCCCCCACCTCCCCATTTTTGAGACCCTTAATCTTCATTAATTTCAAAAAAAAATAGTAGCTTAGAAACTAGACTCAGAGCACTTCAACTTTTTTTCTTTCCTCATCTTCAAATTTTGAGCATAACTATCTTCATTTTCTCGTGCAAATCAGATTTTGCTGATTTCAGAATTAAAAATAAATTAAATTAAATTAAAAAATTAAAAATAAATTAAATTAAATTAAAAAATTAAAAAAAGTTAAAAAAAAAAGTGGCATCTTAAGAGCCAAAATTGTGTCACAGATTGGTGCACTTACCCATTGACATGATTACACTATTATGCTAAGACTGTTGATTTATCTTGATGAAGTGCAGTAGGGGGAGATTGAATCCTACATCCTCCAACGCCTCAGAGAGGTTTTCACTGTTGGATGTGTCATTTATTTTTACTATTCTTTTGTTAGAGAGTGTCATAGTGTGGTTTTCACTCAATGACCTTGAGCTTATTCTCATTCTTTTTCTTTTGTGAATGAAGAACTCAATTGTCTCCCCATAATAGGCATGTGTGTTCAATGTGATGTTGAACCCAGCTTTGTGACCTCTGTATGGTACTGTATCCCTTAGTCCCATGAATTTTGAGAGTGCCTCATCATTTTTGAATGTGTTTAAAACTGATGGTCCTTGTTGGTCATAGTCAATGATTTGTGGGTAAACTAGGTTGATTTTGTGAGTTTGGCGATCTGACTCAACAGATGAGGTACTAATCATGAGTAAGGAGGAATCTTCAAAAATCATGGGAAGTCATATTATGGTATCCTCATCATCACTACTACTACAGACATCAGTTATGTCGAAGGTGAAATTATCTAGGGGCAGACCTGTTGATACGGGTAGTTGAAGGGTGGCTACTGATAACTGAGGAGGAGACCTGACTACTCTACTAGGGGTACCTCTTCCACATACGGTTATACTCAGAGGGGTACATCTAAGGCCAAGATTTCTCATTCGTCTTTCTACAATGATGGGCTCCAGTCATCCATTACTGTTCTTTCCAAGGCTTTCATTTATGTTGTAGTCCATACCAAGCATCATTTGCAATCCCCTATTAGCTTCATCCATGGGTAGGGTGGGTGTGGGCCTTTCATCTTGGTCTAGTGTGCTTGAAATGTCTCTTTCGTCCACATTTTCTCGACTTAGAACCCCCCAACGGCAGAATCTAGAAGGGTCTACCCTAAAAGTGTGCACAGGTGTTTCAAGTAATTGGGGTTGCCCATGTGGCCTAGGAGATTACGGTAACTCTCCTACAACAAAATCATTTTTCTTCATTCTATAATCTCCACACTCATTATCCTGGACCATGAGCTTGATGTTAGATATATCGGCAATGGAGGGTGTCACTATCGCAAAAGTGGAGGCGAGGTTAGATGGATCTATATAGGGAGTGAATGGGCCTTCATCATTCTTTGGTACTTGGGGAATTTTGTAAAACTTGGCTTCCAAGTTTTTGCAATAGGCGAAAGGTTCAAGGTCACCATGGATTGTGACTTCCTCATTTTGATATGAAAATTTTACACATTGGTGAAATGTTGAGGCGATTTCCTTCATTCCATAGATCCAGGGGCATCCCAGGAGCATATTGTAGGGAAAATCAAGGTCGAGGACCTGACATGTGGTTTCCATGGTAGCGGGCCCTACTTGGATTGGGATCTTGAGAGTTCCTTGAGACACTCTTTCCTAGTCATTATATGCTCTAATGGTGATGCCTTTGTTTTTGTCGATGGAGTCCTCTAAGATTCCCAAGTTCTTTATGAGTTTAAGCAAACAAATATTGAGGCTCGCACCTCCATCCACCAGGACCCTTTTGACCTTTTTCTTGTGAACTAGCACTTGAAGGTGAAGTGCCCGATTGTGAGATGGTTGGGACGGGAAAGTCTTGATCAGAGAAGGTGATGATATTTGGGGTGAGGATTTTACCAACCATAGCCTAGAATTTTTTTGTATCAAGGTTAGCGGAGACAATAGATGCAGATAATGCTTCATCAAGGATTTTTTGTGGGCGGCATAAATTTTTAGTAACTCCATGATGGAGATCTGAGTTGGGGTTCTTTTTAGTTGGTCAATGACTTTATAATCATAGGGAATAGCTTTTGGATTTGAGATGGAGGTCTTAGATGGTTGTGATTCCCCTGTAATAGTAACCTTGTCATTGTGTGTGGTGACTCCACAATCAGCATTGCCTTCTTTGATGCTAATGACAGTGACCATTTCATCTATGCATGTGACAATGTCTTTATATACAACGTTTGCACTGGCATACTTTTGTTTCCCTTTATTGCTCCCTTCGTTATTTCCTTGATTATTTCCCCGATTATGATTAGGCATCAGATTCGTGTATATTTTGAGGTCTTGATTTCTAGTGGGTTGTTTGAAATTTATGATTTTGTCCTCAATAAGATCCTGGATGATGTTTTTTAATCTCATGCAATTTGCGGTTGTGTGCCCTTTAATTTTGTGAAAATTACAAAGGAGATTTTTTTTGTACCATGGTGGTTTTGTCATGGGTTCCAAATATTGCTGAGAATTATAAATTTTGATAAGGTTCTCTTTAACCAGCTTCTTCATTATAGATTTGATTGACTCTCCAAGGGTCATGAACTTCTGCTTGGGAGGATACTTATTTCGAGGAGGTGGTCCTCCTTGATTCTTCAAGTTATTGATTTGATTGCTCGGAGATGGTTGTTGTTGTGCCACCATATTGGTTTGCCCAGTGTTGTAGTTGTGATTTTGTGGTTGATGATGGGTTTGAGTATTTTGCTTGGGAGCACTAATGACAACATTATCATCAACCACTTCACCGTTTCTGATATTTTTGTTCCTTGACCACATGCGAGGTTTATCGTTATATCTGGTGGATGGATAGTTATCCTGTTGTGTAGGAAACGTTGATGCACCCCCTCATGTAGTAAGGGCTCTTTCGATATTGAGAGCCTTTGGGATCAATTGATTATATGTTGTAATGCATTGCATTTTTAGATAAAATGCCAAGTTTTCATCCAGATTAGCTATGATTGTGCAAATGTTTTGCTCTTCTAGCATGGTCCACTTGCTCTAGTTGGCCTTAGATCACCATCTTTGGAAGAAGGAGGTGAATAGCTCTCATTTTCTTTTTTTTAGTGCTGATAGTTCCTCCAGACTAACATCCATACCCATGTTGAATGCATAGTTCTTGAGAAATGCATCCACAGTTTCCTAGAATGTTTTGATGCATGTGGGTAGGTGAGAGAACCATTCCATGGCAGGACCAGTAAGACTCTGAGGGAATAGTCGCATTAGATACATTTCATCATATGCAACTTCCATGCAATGCACTTGAAACTCCCTGACGTGATTTTCAAGGTTTCCCATCCCATTATATTTATTGAATTTGGGGATTTCAAATCCCTTTCGGAATAGTACCATTGTCAAACATCTATCAAAAGGATAGGGCCACAAATTTCCCAACATTCTGGTTGTTTTTCCTGACTGCAGGTCTAGCACTTGCTGTGAGAGCAGTTTGATTTGTGCTTCAACATCGTTTTGTAGATCAAGAGGTGAGATGAATGTGTTTTGAGGCATTTGCGGTGTTTGATTGATGAGAGGGGTATTGGTGGGGGTTTGCTGCAAGCTTTGTTAAGTGTTTAAGGCCTGTTCATATGCCTACATTTGTGCCAACAATTCTTGTTGTTGGTCCTATTGTTGTTGCTCCAACAAATCTTATTGTTGGTCTTGTTGTTGGTCTAGCTATTGTTACGCCAAAAAATATTGTTGTTGGTTTAGCTATTGTTGCACCAAAAAAAAAATTTGTCGGTCTAGTTGTTGTTGTGCCAACAAAGCTTGTTGTTTAGCTTGTTGTTGTTCTTGAAAATTTTGCAGGGCTTGTTGGTATGCTTGTTGAGGGATTTCTCGTAGTTGTGTGTGGTACTATGCTTGCACCTGTTGAGTTTGGTGTTGGGTTTGAGCTTAAGCTTGTGATTTTTGAGTTGCTTGTGCCGCTTGTGCAGCTCGTGTAGCATGAGCGGCTTGTTGGGCAGCTAATTGTGCTTGCGCTTGTTTAGCGACCTATTGTGCAACTTGTTGGTTTTGTTGAAGTACCCTTTGGTGGGTGGAATTTTTGACTACCTGAATCATGGTGATGAATGAATTTGTCATATTAACTTTTTTGTTGAATTGGTGGTGGATTGGGAATAGTATTGACCGTTGTGGTGAGGGTCATGTTAGTGATCGGGACTTGGGTTGTGGGTGGTTTGATCAAGATGCTTGGTTCTTGGGAAACCATTCTTTGAGAGATTTGGGGATTGGTGGATGTGTTGACCATTGTGGTGGCTTGAATGGTTGCCACGTATTGTTGAGATACTATTGGAAAAAGGAGGGGGTTTGATGTGATGCTTAGATTGCTTTGGTTTGGTAGATTGGTGGTGGGTAGGGAGGGAAGACCCAGCCCAAAAGGTGATATGGATGTCAAAGTTAATGTAGGTAATGTTGGTGTGTTCCCTTGGAAAAGTGATGATGAGGACGGATCAATGGCTCCCCCTGTCCCGAATAACCCACCTTCTCCTTGCGAAATCATGAGGAGAGAAGTTTGTATATTCAGTGGATAGGTTGGCGTTGCATGAAATGAGGATGAGTCTGCATGATTATGGGAAGTAAGTGGAACATATGGGAGTAATGAATTCATTGGGATAGAGTTATCGCGTGTGGTGTTGATATTTATCTCTCTGTTGTTTACAAGGCGATGCTTTTGTAATTTGTGAAACATGGCGCTTCCTTTGTTAAAAATTGGTGGGGTTGAAGTGATTGTTGATATGATTTGGGGAATATCTTGAGTGACATTTGCAAGTCATATTGGGGGTATGCTCGCAAGAGGCCTTTCCATATTGGTACTTACGTCAAATTCAGAAGGGAGTTTGGCCCTTTCTTTCATTAATGCACGTTTATATAGAGAGGGATTAAGTTTCAACATGGCATTGACGATTCTATGATTCTCAAGATTTTGAACCATTTCAGTTATTTCCTCTTGCATCATTCCCAAGTCATTATCGGTGATGTCCTCTACATGGCCTTCCTCTTAATGGTTTTGCAATGGCAGAGAGGAGTTGGTTGGAGGATTTCTTGATCCTGCAAGGTTTACTTCAGAGGTCACTTGAAGTTGATGTTTCCTTAGTGATTCCCATGTTCCTCTTGTGTTGTGATCTTTTTTGAACCATAAAATAGAGATATTTTGATCTTAATTGATTAGGAACAAAAAGGAGAAGAACTAGGAGATTCTAAGGATCAAAAGTGATGATGGGGATGAGATGAATGGAATATGGATGATGTGGAAGAGTGAAACTCTTGTAGAACCTTGGAGGGGATGCTAAACTTTTTTAGGGCTTGAATTTGATTTGGTTTTGATTTATGGATAGTTTGACTAGGCGTGTTAAGTCAAACAAGATGATAATGAACTTGCAAACCCTAGGAAGTTGTGTTATCCTAGAGAAAACTCATAAAAGAGAAAGAATTGACTAAGTGTGTTAATCCAATCAAAGTGATAATGAACTTGTAGACCTTAGGAAGTTGTGTAATCCTAGAGCTAAATTCATTCAAGAGGATTGATAATTTGACTAAGTGTATTAAGTCAAACCAGGTGATGTTGATTTTGCCTAATAGTTTAGCATGAATGATGTTTCAAAGTTCTCAAGAGTTTGTTGCTGAGATGAGATTTGATTTTGATGATTGAGGGATCAATGAGAGTGATGATTTTGATCCTAGACTTGACCTAGACAAGACTCTTTCTTACAAGACCTCGGTATTGAAGAACATGTTATACTTCCTATGTGAGAAAAGAAAACCTTTGAAAAAGAGTTGGATTTTGTTGATAATATAGAACTCATACAAACTTGGATTGTTCTTTGAAGCTTTCTTATAGAAATTATATACCAATATTTCTAATCTTCTTGGTCCTTGGTTTTTGGATTGATTTTACGAGAAATCATTTGAGAGAACACATGTGTGAGGTCCAATTGTCTTTATATTTGCTTACTGAGTTCCTTTTATCAAAATAAATTTCTTGATTATGATTTCAAACTAAATTTCTATGCCTCAATTCTTTTTCATTCCACAAGGTCCATTATGTGAAAATCAAGGTTTCAAGAGCACAGTTTCCTAGGTCGACTTTAGTGAAAACAAATGATGATTAAACCCAAGCACTTAGAAACCTCTAAGGATGGAATCCCTAGGGTAAGCAAGAGCACATGGATTTGTCAAGGGTATTTGTTTCCTCCAAAGGGTTTGAAATTTTGAAGCCTTTGTGAATGTTTTTTTCCCAATGTTTTAGATCCAACCAATGTGTTTCAATTTCAAGAATATGTACCATCCCTAGGCTGAAAAGACAATATTTGTTGGGTTCCCACTTGGATAAATCCAACTGCGCATATTCAGTGTGGATGATTATCTATGCTTGACCACACTGGCTCCCCCTTACAGTGCACTCACTTCTTGGATCAATCAAGCATCAGTACCCATGAATCTCCCATGGAATATTTTTCATCTCTACAACAGAACTGCATGTATACGTGGGGCGACTTCAAAGGACATGACCTTTTGCACCAATAAATAGATAGGATTTCGGCCTTTACTAAACAAGGGGTTTTAATGCGGGAATTTCATTCATGGGGGACTATCCATGTGGTGAGAGATCATTGTTGCCCTTCTCATCGGAATAATCCTCATGATATTGGTCTTTCTTCCAATATCCACACTTATATTCTGGGTGGAAGTCACTTGGATTTAGCGTGTTCTCGGTTGGGTCTTTCCCTTGGGTGATTACTTTTTCCCACAAGGCAAGCCAGCAAAGATAAACAAAAGAAAGCAAGCATATCTCATAGATCAATCGACCTTCGTTGAAAAACAAAGGAAGAATACTCACAATATACCACACTCACTCTCACAAGATTGGTTCAATTTTAATCCCAAAATGAAATGTGGAGGCAATTCCTTTACTAAACTTAAGGTCACCAAAAAATCTTTTGATTCTCAAGATCGTCATGAGGCACGAGAGAAGCGCATACATCATTTTGTTGATGTTACTTTGAGTAAACAATTACAAAACAAAACAACACTTGTTCATTTTAATTCCATAAAGAAAAAGTGAATTATTCTTATAGCACCAAATCAAATGTGGAATTTGTCTTGTTCAATTGTTAAACCTTAAACCAAATCTAGTAAATTGTTTGTAAGGATCTTTTTAAGCCCTTTGTTTGCAAAATTTGAAAATAAAATTGTATTGTTCTTTTTAGAGCCCAAAAAGAAATTTAGTGTTCCCTAGAGCATAAAAGATGACAAATTTCTTAAGAGAGGTTGAGAACTCTCTAAGAGTGTTAAACAACACTAAAGTGTTTATAACACTTGGTATAAGATAAGAGTGATGTCATAATGTAGCCTTCCACTTTGCTTTCCTCCTTGCCCTAACTTGAAAAATGATTAAAATCAAAAGACACAGAGACAACAAATAGGTTAATAGTTCAAAAAGATGAAAACAAAAAGGCACATGTCAAAAAAAATCAAATTTGAACTTTTTACTGTCACTCAGCGGCGCAGTTAGAAAATGTGGCGGAGTTTAGAAACTCCACTAGTGCAATATAGTGCCACTAACAACTGAGAGCGGTGCTCTGCAACAGGGAAGAGAGCGCAAAGGCAGTGCTATTTCCACCCAGCGATGCAGTTTCGAATTTAGGAACCCGTGGCGCAGTTTCGATATTGAAATTTGTGGGTGGGAAGACTCCAGTGGTGGAGTTTGGAGTTTCGAGCGGTGCGATATAGCGCCATTGAATTTGTAGTGGTGTAATATATCATCGCTAAACTGATAGCAGTGTAGTTTCCTATAGAAACAAAAGTTAACAAAAAACCACTAAATTTTTGAAAAAAATGGGTTGAATTCTTTGATTTTTCCCTCCTTCTAGCGCCAAAATATGAACCCCAATCCTACACCTGCACAAACACAAGAAAAAACACATAGTTAGGTTCATATGCGAGTTAGAACTAAGATTCCCCATGAAATCCATTTACAATGCTCAATAATAGGAAAAATGAAGAACAAATATAAAAGATAAATGAAATCCTAATTAAGCAATGCAAACTCTTGATCCCATGGGAGAATTGGTGCCAATTGTGTGTATAAATTGGCCCTTCCCCAACTCCTTTGTTGCAATGTTGATAAATTTGATGAGTGATCCAATTTGATGAAGATTCAATCAAGCTCCATGATGAAAAATCCACATAGCCTAGCTAAGAACTTGATGAAATGGATGAAAATAGAAGTGTTTGAGGATGATGTTGAGTATAGTAAGTTTACTCAAGTTGTGGATGATAGAATGAGAGGAAGAGTCTCTCATTTATAGATTTCCAAATTGGAAGAATGAGTGAAATTGAAAAAATTGGGATTATTCAACACCCAATGGCCAAGTGTCACTGGTCAAGATGTGAATGGTTGAAGGTTGTGCAAGTTTTGATCAAAGTACCAATAAATGATATTAGGTGGAATTTCAAAATAGTGAAATGACTTGTTGGAGAGGGAAGAAAATGGAGTTATGGCCACTTGAATCAAGGCAAAAGGACTTGTAAGGTGAAATAAATGCCTTGTTGGAAGGACCAAGCCCACTTGAATTTGAATTCAAATTTGAGCGAATATTCCCCTTTTATGTCATGTGAGGGAAAATAAGAGATTTAATAAATCAAAGTAATTGATTTATTGTGCAAGTTGCATTCTCTAGAGGATGTGACAATTTAGACTTAAATTTATGTATTGATTTAAATCAAATTGAGAGGAGGGGTTTAATTAAATAAATGTTTTAATTTATTTCACTAAAGGGGATAATGTTAGATTAAATCAAATAAGGTTTAATTTATTCAATTTAATAAGAGGACTTCAGAGACTTAATTCAAATAAAATGAATTATTTAATTAAAGAGGGATTGAGGATTAATTAAATTAAATTGATTAATTTAATCATTAGGGGAGAAAGACCAAATTAAATAAATAATGATTTATTTAATTTAGAGATGAAAAGTGATGATAAGTTGAGAGTATGATTTAGGACGAAGCAACGTTAGTAATCAAGATCAAGTGCGTTTGTCAATTTTTCATGTCTACAGTATCTTTGAGGCACAAATGGTTTGTGTTAGTGTATAGTTTTAATCATACACTTAGGCATTAGTTATGGAGATTGATTTCTTGATTGAGGAGATCTATCCTCAATTCATGGAGATTGGATTCTCTATTCTCTCCTATATTATGTACATCTCTTTCATCTAATTTACAAGTTGAGCTTATGCATTATGTGTGCTTCTTTTCTAACTTTGTAGATCTAAAGAATTCTTCATGGTATCAAAGCCTTTCAAGGACATTTTTAGGCAAAAGTTGAATGCAGTAAATAGCGATTGGACAATGGCATGAAGATTCCCTCTGGTTTGATAGATGAAAATCTTTGTTGGCATTCAAAATCACTGCTCTGGAAGCTGATCTCATCAACTCTCCTCATTTTGTTGCCCCAAGCGATTTTATTTCTTTGTTGTAGACAGCTTGCAATGATTCTTTCTTAGTTTTAGACATCTTGCAGCAAATATAACCCTTTGTTTATGTGTTTTATCCCTTTGTTTCTCGGTGAATTACCTACAATGAATAGGGTGATCCCACAATAGTGGTTTATAATTTCTGGCCAAACTAGACATTGAAATTATGATTTTTAACTAAATCTTCACATTTGGGCACCTATAGCAGCTAAACCATGAGGAATTTGAAGATGATGTAAACTAGAGTCTCATCACATTTTGTCTCTAGATTCTAAAAATACTTTTTTCAATTTTTTTGGAATAATAATGCACTTCTTTTTCCATCTCCAACGAAAACTAGTTTATTTCAGAAAACAACATTTTTAAAAAGTGACGATCACCGTATACAACATAACTTTTTTTGTATGAAGGATAAAATTCTAATTTTTTTGAACTTAAATTTGTAATGATATCTAGCACTTTCATTTGGTCTCATAGCTTTTTATTGAATATTTTTTCCTTAATAGAGTTTCAAAGTCAAACCATCTGCAATTTAGACATAGGCGGACTGTATACAACATAACTTTTCATGTATGTATCAAAATTCAATTTTTAATTTTTTTAATGGATCAAGGAAATCAATACCCAACACAAAAATATTTTTTTAAAAACTATTTTGATAATTTTCTATTTTTCCACATGTGCAAAACAGAGAGCTTAATTTTTAGTGAAAAACCTATGTTTAATAAAACTAAAAAAACACATACATAATAAACCAAAACATATTAAAATTATATTCATGGGATAGCTCATTTCAAGGACTACCATAATCATTTGAATTAAATTTTAAATGAATTCATTTGATCCCCCAAAAGGTAAATGAAAAGTGATTTTTTATCAGCATTTTGCTAGGTGTAAAGAAGACTCATTTATAGGTATAGTTTAAAACTAGCGAGGTTTTATCTAAGGGGGTTTGAAATAAGGTGGTTTGATCAAACCCTATTCAATTGGAATCCTTAAAATGGAACTTTTAAAGGCTTAAATCATTATATTTTCTAAAAATATGTGATTTCAACAAAAATCAGTTCCTCTCAGAAATTGTAAACCAGCTTTGTGGGATCGCCCAATATAACCCCCTGTTTCTACATTTCACCTACATTGGAAGTCTGAAATCACTATTGAAAAAGTGATTAAAGCCCAAATTCACTGAGCAAAGGAAGATTGCAGGTGCAACACCATTAAAGCACAATTTGACTGTGAAAAGGGGGAGTGTCTATTGAGAGGCCCATTCTGTTTGTTAGAGGCAGAAAAATCTCTTGGTAGGTTCGTTAAAAATCCCAGGTGGTAGAACACAGTGGTAGAGGCATTTGTAATGCATGAAGGAGAGACTTGTGCATTTTTTAAGGGTCGTGATTTCCAAATTGTTGGTCGTGATTCTTCAAACAACTGGTTTGATTGGATTTTGGGCATTTTGAGATCTTTGTCTAGGGCGTGATTTGCAGTTGGAGGCCATTTTCCTTGCAGACCATGTTCTTCATTAGAAGGGAATGATTTGGGTAATGAGTAGAGAGGTATTAATGCCTTTAGCTACTATCCAAGACAAAGGAGGTGCTGAGTTTAGGTGCCTTATCCCTAATCCTCTAAATCTTTGATGTGTTCTACCTTATCCTCCAAAATCTATAATATGGTGTGCAATTTTGAATGGGCATAGGGTAGCCTTTATACCTTTCATCATATGGGTTTATTAGTACCTATTCATTCCAGCCCATGAGGGCTTAATTTCCCTCTCTCTAACTTTCTTTAAAAATATTTGATTTTTATAAACCTTGTAAATGCAAAAAATTATGTGTGAATTTGCAATAGAATGAAAATTTAAAAGTGTTTTTCTTAAAGTGCTTATTTTTCAAATTCTATTCAATGATTGTGATTTTGCACTAATATAAAGTTCCTTTTTCATAATCATTCTTGTATGCAAATATATGCACTAAAATAAAGTGCCAAACCAGGGGAAAATCAAAAATATTTAAAAAGGGGGTATATTAGAGAGAGTTGTGATTAGAATACTCCAAAATTTATTTTCTCAAAATCCTAAAAATTTGTAAACCTAAACAAGCATGGATTCCAATCTTGTAATTAACCCTCTTACACCTTTTAACTACCATGAGTGGAAGTTGCATGTACAACTTACACTCAAGAACAAAGGTTTGTATATAGTTACAATGGGTATTGAAAAGGAGCCAAATGCTGCCAAGGACAAGGAAAAGTGGTTCAATAAGTGTGACCAATCCTTTGGATTCTTGTGTTTATATCTTTCAAAAGAACTATTTCATGTGGAGGCATTGAAAACCCCACATGAAGTATGGTCAGCTCTTGAAAAGTTATTTGGGAAAGTTGATGATATTAAAGACCATGAGCTAGAAAATGAATTAATCAGCTTAAGTCCAAGTAATTACCCAACATTACAAGAATATGTCACCAAATTTAAGTCACTTCACCAAAAATGTAAGGAATGTGGAATTGAGAAGAAAGATAATCAACTCATCATATCAACTATTTCCAAGTTGGGATCTTCTTATTCAGTTTTTGTGTCAACATTCTACTCTACAAAAAGGGCTTTGGGTTCTAATTGGTCTATGCCAAATATAGATGGCTTCATTTCTAATTTGGTCAGAGAACAAGATAAACTCATCCAGATGGGGGACATAGTATCCTACAATCCACATGCTTTAGTAGCAAAAAGTGTAAAATCTGAAGGATTGACAAACAAAAATGAATAAAGAAAAGATAAGGAAATACAAAAGGGAAAATCACAGAAGGAGGAAAATACTAAGAAATATGTCAAGTGTTCCTTTTGTAAGAAATTGGGGCATAGTGAACTTGACTATATGAGGAAACAAATAAACGATCTTACTCAAATCATTGAGGAAAGTAAGATTGTAGATTATGGATCTTCGTCATCTACAAACACTAAAAAGGCAAAAGAGAAGTCAAAAGGACATGCTCTCTGAGTGATTGCAATATATCTACTATATTACTTTTATTTTGTAAAATTTCTGTTATTACTCTCTTTTTGGAGGATAGTTTTTTTCCCATTGGGTTTTCTATCTTTCTCCACTTTATTTGAGAGTTTGCATTGTAAATGAGTACCTTATCAGGCCTTGTTTTTGGGACTCAAACTTCCATAATTTTTGTGCCCACCTAAGTTATGCTTAAGGGAGGGTGTTAGTGTATAGTTTTAATCATACACTTAGGCAGTAGTTATGGAGATTGATTTCTTGATTGAGGAGTCTTATTCTCAATTCATGGAGATTGACTACTTGATTGAGGAGTTTTATCCTCAATTCATGGAGATTGGATTATCTATTCTCTCCTATATTATGTACATCTCTTTCATCTAATTTACAAATTGAGCTTATGCATTTTGTGTGCTTGTTTTTTTTCTTTGTAGATCTGAATAATTCTTCAGTTTGATACCCATATAGTCATTTCTTCTTTCCCTACATCTGCAGTTAACAACCTCATTCCCAAATTTATTGCAAGAATAATAATAACCTTGAAAATATTGAATGAACTTGGTAGGGGCATGTTGTCTTGTAGGTGGAGGACCTTTAAATATTATGTCTCTGAACAAGAAAGAATCAACCTTCATTCTTGATATCTTTATTTGTCTTTGCATTTCTAGAGGGTGTATTCTTATATTCTTCAATGCAAGCTTTTTCTTCCTTTATTTCAGACTTTCCTTATATTTTAAAATTCTCATATAGGTTTGTAGATGCATTGGTTTTTGGGATTTTATCTTTCTCAAAACCAGGACCAATTTTTTCTTTTGATGGCCTTTGAGAGTTGATTAATTCATCAAGAATTTCATAACCTTCTTTTTGCTTTAGACCTTTGGTAAAAAAAAAAAAATTCCAACTCTTTCTTGCAATAAACAATTTCTTCTTCAAGCTTTGAGAATTTAGCAGATATATCATTTAGCTTGGTATTTAGACATACTTCAATTATTTTACCTTCTTCAACTTGAACTTTTAATTTTCCAAATTTTTCTCAAATTTTTCAAGTTTATACTGAAGATCTTCATTATTTTCTCTTTCTTCATCCAAATCATTTAGATCATAAATGATTTCTCCTTCATAATCCATTAGAAAATATTCTTTATTGAATTCAAAATAAAATTCATCATCCTCCTTTTGGGGTATGACCTCTTTTTCCTAGACCACTTCTTCTTAGGCATTGCTTTATTCTTCATGTGTTCCAAAGAAAGGATCTACCTCAACTATTAGGCTAAACCTAGGAACCTTGCTCTGATACCAATTATTGAACACACCAAAATACCTAGAGGGGGTGAATAAGTATGCTTTAAAAATCAATCAAAAATTATCACTATTGAACTTAAGTTATATCAATTAAGAATTCATCTAATTAAATAGAATATCAGAGAAGATGAGCACACATAAAATCTCACAGGTGATGTCAGATTTATGTGGGTAACACCATAGATGAAAAACATGGTGAGAAATTCTACTAGGAGCTACTACCGTAATCCAACCTCACAAGTAAATAATAGTTACAATTTTAATTTAGGGCTACAACCTAAGAAAGAAACTACTCTCTGACTTTATTTTAGGGGCTAAAATCCAAGGAAGCTACTACTCCCTAATTGATGGAACGAATAAAATATGACTAATATATGGCTTGAACCACTAATAGTCATCAATTTTACATATTAGGTCTACAGCGGATCTTTTCACACTTCTCTCATGCACTTGTCCATCTTCGCACACATCTAATGATGCTCTTCATATATTTGATCTTCTATATATATCATCCACACACTTGTAATTATAAATTCAGTGGCCTATAAACAAGAAAATATGAAACTTGTAACATGTCAGTCTTCACATCTATTGGCAATATACAAAAATGATAAAACATTATTTATATTTTACCCAAATTATTTAGTAGAACTCATACAACATCTAGAAAAAAAATACTTAAACTCCACTCAAACATGAATTAGTGGTGCATATTACCATCATACCTTTGTCGGCCTCGGCAACAACATAAGTTCTCACAACAACTTGAAACATCTGTGTGGTACTGGAAACAAGAAAGATCTTCATGTGCTTCATACCTTAGATACTCTGAGATATTTAGAGTATCCAAACATACTCATACTGGTGAAACTTTACAATCGTTTGCTGGCACAAGTAACCAAATATATGTTCAGATGAAGAATATGCATCTGAAACCAATAGTGTCACTCTATCACTTGAAAACTAAACTTATAGAGCATCAAATCAATTGAAACTTTAATATAGCATGCATTATACATCATTGATTATGTCCAAAAAACCAAGCTCGGTAAAAAATTTACATTTGGAAGAATGTAGAGCATTCCAACAAGTCTTCATAAGCACTTTACACTTTGCACTACCATAGCATAGACCAAAACTCTATCACTTCTAAATTTCATTACAGAAGGATTAATGACTTCAAATCTTCGATAAAACACCTTCACATCACTATTGATTTAACTTTGAAACTACAATACAAAATATTTTTCTACGAAAGCATGCAGACAAAAATACCTTGACTCTATCTTAGAGTATACATTGTGAATGCCTTATACGAAACTTCTGCAACTTTTCTCTGAGTACAGTACACCAAACTAGAAATATGTCATTGTAGGCATACTGAAACCATATTAGAACATGTGTACCCACCTCTATATAATACTTAGAAATCAAACTGATCCATACACTGCTATTTAGGCTTGCAACATTTGATATCGTTGCTTACTAACCATCTTTGGAGCATATAAAATCTTCAAAACACCTTTTACATCAATGATAACCAAGCTTATCAACCTAAAATAGAAGTATCCTTTAATTGAAATTGATCAATATTTTAAAGAGAAGAAGAAGACTTGTTTAAGTGAAATTAAGATGTGTAGAATGTTTTCATCAAGAGGTGATAAAAAAATTGAAGTCACATCTAATAATCCAAGGATAATCATGAGTAGAAGTATATCTATCAACATGCAAACAATCACAAAGTTTAATTATAAACACAAGATCTTGGGGAGCATAAAAATTTGAGATGGGTATGTTGAGATTGCCAAATATGAAAAATCCATTTTAATGGGATACTACAATTGCAACTAATAACCCTTTTTGGAGAAAAAATTCTAAAATCCCAAGAATAAAAAGGATCCCCAAACAGACTAAGAGTAGAAATAGCAATGTTTTCCAAAGGATACAACCAAAAATTTCCATAGATTCATTGGGAATCTTAGTTTCTTTAATTAGAAACATAAAACATTTTGTTAATGTCTTTAATTAGTCTTCTAATAACATTATATATAGGTAAGATTTAATGACCCTCTTACAACTTAGGAAATAATCGTGGTTGAAATGGTTGATAGAGGGATGAATCTACTAGATTGAGAAGACCCAAAGATAATAGGTGTCCTCCCAAATGTTTGGATTTAACATGGTCAATCTTATGACCTACTTTGAGTATTTTTTAATTCTAATTTTATTTAATATTCATATCCTAAGTTGAATGATATTTTTTTAAGTCTCTAATTTAATGTTATTTTATGGATGACAGATAGATATTTTTTCTTTTATATCAATATCCAAGATAGGTGTTTCAGGAACATGATTAATTTTATAAAAGGTAAAATGATTCCCTTGAGATTAAATTTTTTGATTGAAAGTAAAAAGGGGCTTCTAGGAAGAAAAAATAGACTTACCTAGTAATAATGGAGTACAGTGGATATTAACAATGACATCAAGCACAACTAAAAAAATTCCTAAAAAATATATCTTGAGTTGTATGATCTTGTTTCTTATTAAAAAGGTACAATCAACTTTTATATTTACCTTAACTTTATTGATCCTTCTTTATTTCATCAATCCCCTTATTTTCTATCTTCTTTTCTTTCTTTTCATCTTGATCATCCTCAAATGTAGTGGGTATTTCTCTTAGAATAGAAAACTTATTATTATTTTGGTTACTAACTTTAGGTACTATAGGATTTAGATGAAGTTGAAATTATCTTTCTTATAATCCATGATAAAGCCATCAACACTAGAAAGAGCAGCAATAGACCCTTGATTATCTATTATAATTTGTTGTTTACCTATTTTTTCCTCTTGTAGCAATCTTTTAGAAGAATCATATGATTTATGTGGGGATAGTCTTGAATGAGATGTCCATAATGATGGAATTCTCTACATCTAAAAGGATGGCTTTGTAATTTAGGGTTTGATGTCAAATAATATCTTTCACCTATGTATTAAGAGTTTCTAGAAAGGGATTATTCAAATCTAGTTCGAGCATAGCTAGAAAATATTTTCTCCTTCCTAAAATCAAAAACACTTAAATATGATCCTAATGAATTGCCAATATTTTTTAGGTATTCATCTTTCTAGAAAGATTATTTTTAAAGAAAATAAATAGATTAGAGCTAGAACCTTGAAAGGAAGTTTCATAGTTAGGATAAAATACATATGATATGGTTTCATGAAAAGAATGACATGGTTGAATAGATAATGATATCCTTTAAAATTTTAAACAAATTCAAAAATATTATTTAATGAAACAAGAAAATACCCATTAGAAACTAGGAATATTTCAATGTCTTCTTCTATCAAACAAGCCATGCATCCCCAATCCTCTAACATCTTCAAATTTCATATAATCCTTATGAACTTACAAATGAACATATGTCATTAGAAAAGAAAAATCATTATCTATAAAATTATGATTAAAAATAATTATTAGAATCTCCTTCCTTTAAGGAAGGCATCCATTTATATTAAAATCTCTTTTTCCTTTTCTATAGAAAGATATTGTTGAATTAGACCTACAAGTGAATTTACTACATTAACTTTGTATACATAATGATTAACATGACAACCAAGCACAAGTTATTTTAAACAAAGCATAGAAGGACCCACAAGCTCATGTGGATCAACATTGTATCTATAACCCAAAAATGGCAAAACAAAGATAATTGAACCTGCAAAGTTGAAAAAGGTTATATACAAAGCTATGAGTAACATACATAGACTATCTTACAATATGCAAAATAGAAAACAGATTCAATCTTCAAAAATCAGCCTGTTACATTTTTAGTTCTCCAAACATCTTAAATGTGTTGTACTTCCCTAATAAGAACAAATTTACAATTAATTATATTTTATTATAAAAAATAAAACTATTCTTAACATCAAATAATACTTAAATAAAACGATTTTGAAATCATAAAAAATGTGTTTCTTTTCTCCCCTTTCAGATTAAAATTTTATATTTTGTATATTCCGAATTACTTCTAGTTATATTAGATTCTGAGAGATAAGAATACAGATTTAAAAGCTTAAAAAAAAGATAGATAGAACTGGACAGAAACTGACACACCTTTACTATATTTGCGGAAGGGGGAAAGTGACTCCATTTTCTTTGTCGACAGCAGCCGATAGAATTCAGCAGTCCGTATTATTGAAGGACCAGGTTATAAGACTCTTAGAACAACCAAAGACTTTGGAACCAAACGATCCTAATTGCTTACTTTTAGTTTAGGTGTGATATTAAATCACTTCAAACTGTTTTTTATCAATAAAAGATATAATATTTAAGTAAATAACCGAAAAACCTAGAAGCAAAACAGGGACAATGCATCCTGGGATAAAAATGTCAATTATTACTAATCCAGGTTGTAGGGATAGTGAAATTCTCTCTGGTTGTTCTAAGAGTCTTAAATCCTGGCGCTTCCAAGTTTGCTCTGAAGCAAACATCATCCAAAATCACCAGAGTTTAGCTTGGGTTTTCTCAAAATCAAGTGGTATAGCTGCAGGTGTCCATCTTTAAATTCAAAAAATATGTTCTCTTCCACCAATCTTCTACCTGGGTAATCTGTAAGAAAACTTCTATTTAGAATTGGGGACTGTGGGGTGTTGTTGAATATCCAATTGTTACCAAATAATCTTTATACATATATATGTATCTTAAAATTAAGCAACAATCTCCATTACAGGGATAAAGATTTACCTTTAATTTGAAGATTATTGCAGAGAGCTAATGGGAGATTAGTTTTCTCGGGACCGCCTCTGCATTTCACTCCACCAACTAACACCTCGCTCTGAAACTCAAATATCTCCAGAAAATTTCTTTGAAATAATTGTGTGTGCTTTCAAGACCATTAGAAACAGCAATTTATAGAACAATGAAGGAATAGTCGCGTCAATTATAATGAAGTTGCACTCGGAGCAGCGTCTACTCGTTATTTTGCACGATCCATGAAATTCAATTTATTTGTTTTTCATGTTTTGTTCCTTGAAAGATGAAGGAGCGCAACTTGAAAAACAAATAAATGGAATTTGACGGATTCTGCTAGGTAACGCGAAGACGCTACTCTCTAATATCTCCAGCAAATTTCTTCGAAAGAATTGTGCGTTTGCAAGGCCATTAGAAATAGCTTTGTATATAACAAATCGACGAGGTAACCAATGAGGGAGCATTTGTGTCGGGTAGAATGAAGTTCCACTCGACGCAGCATGTACACGTTAACTCGCAGGGTCCATGAAACTACATTTCTTTGTTTTTCATATTGTGTTCTTGAGACTGGAAATAGCGTCTGCGTGTTAACTCGCACGATCAAGGAAATTTCATTTATTTGTCTTCATGTCGTATTACATTTAAAACTTCTTGACGATATTTGATTTCCAGACATTCGATACAGCATTAATGCGTAGAGGTTGCTTCCAGTGTAACTTCATTATTACTGCTGCGAAGGCCCCGATATCGCTAGCTGCGGCAAAAATTTTAATAAAAGGTCATTCGTAATGGCCTTGCAAACCACACATAATTATTTCACAAATAATTGCTTCTTAACAGGATACTTTGACAGCAAACAGATTTCCAACATAGTCTTATGGTCCCCAAATCTGAAGGGAACTTTAGAGACTATGCGGAAGAAGATTGGTAGAAGGAAGAGACCAGATATTCAGAATTTAGAAGATGAATAATGCGGCTGAATGAGTTGTTTTGAGACAAACCAAGCTATCTTTGGTGATACTAGGTGATGTTTGATCCAGAGTAAATTTGGAAACTTGGCTTTTTGAAGGGTCGGGATATTATAAGACTCTTAGACAATTAGAAGGAATTTCTGTTAAATTTTCATAGATTAGTAGGATCTTTTGTTTGTCGAGTGTTTTACTCTTGAGCATCTGGTCTTTCTGATGATCAGTTCATCTTTGGTTCAAGTATGTCCACTTTCCAGCACCTTGTCTTATGATCAGTTCATCTTTAATTCAGGTGTACCCATTTTATCTTGAATCGTATTCATGTCTATATCCTAGTTTGAGTTGGTTGTGTTATTCTAGATCCTGTTATAATGTTAACTTTTCATAGACCATTTAAGAGTTCAATCTAAAACCTCTCATTTGCAACTGAGATAGTCTACTATTGAACTACTGGTTGTCTTGCTGACTGGTCCATCTTTGATTGAAGTATACTTCATTTTCCAACAATTTCACTACTCCCACAACCTTTGTCAGTTGCTATTATATGCTGGAGATACACTACCATTACACAATCAAACAGTCATTAACATTTTTACACTAGAGGTTTGACCATTTTTCTCAATAAGGTTTAAGAAGAGTAGTCAACTGTCATTGTTCTGCTTCTAAGATTTTGAAGAGACAAACTCCAAGTACTGCGGGTAGGAATCTAAAGGAGTTAAAGAGTGCTTTTGTCCAAGTCTATATGTAGTTTGTCTCTAGTTGTTCTAAGAGTCTTTTATCCTGGCCCTTCAACAACCAGGAGTACTCAACGTTATCAACTGTCATTGGCAAAGAGGATGCATCATCACTTTTCCGCTTCTAGGGTTTCGGACAGACAATAAATCTGGTAAAACGAGGTATTAGTTTTCTGTCCCCTGTTGCTTTCGGTGAGCTGAACGATTTCTAGGTTTTTTCATTCTTTCGTTTTTTCTTTGTTTCAAAATTACCTAGTACTGTATTCTAATCATTTGGTATTATAGTACTGTACTAACAAGATTTGAACTTCGGAATGGGAGAACCAGTTTTTCATATTCGAAAACCATGAAAAAAAAATGATGTTATATATTCAAATACTCATTGAATTATTAAAAACCTTCTTGTTTCATTAGTAAAGAGAATTTGGCTTGTGCGTAGAAAAGGTATAGTTTTAAGATGAAAAGACCCATCGTGTTTTATGGTCTTCCTCCTAACCAATGCGTAAGATAGATTAAATTTTGATGATTTATTTGATTAAACATATAATACATGCTTATATGATTTACTGGTATGTTCTTTCAATTCAACGGTATTTAGTTGCATTTATTTTACATTCTTACATATCATTTTTCATTGTAGATCATTGTAAGATTTTATTGAAAGACAATTTTGATTTAGTATACTACAAACATTAATATTTATTTCAACATTATCATCTTTGAATATTTATATGATTTCTTGGTATCTAGTTATCATTTTCATGACCCTAATGTGAGTTGTTTCTAAGGGTTAATGTAGGACAACATGTAACCTAATAATTTGAGAACTCTCTAAAGTTAATATTAAATAATGTTTCTTCCCAAAATAGAGGATGGATTTACATTCTTAGAAGTGGTCCAAATTTACAATCTCAACCTAGAAAAGATAGTCTTTGCATAAAATTTTAGGCAAAGAACATTAAAAGAACATCTATCTCTAGTTCCACGATAGTTAAAGTTTAGAACTACATTAGAATAATTAATCTTCATTTCTAGAACCAAGTACTGCTATCTATATTGCATTTACTTTCCTAGAATAACATGTAATATTATTAATCTATGACACCCATAGCTATTATTTTAATCTAGGTTAGTTAATACTTATGTGTATGCATCACATTGGATCAGCCTAAATTTAACTTATGAAAAATATATTTTTCTTTACATATCTATAGCATATCTATATATGATATATCTTGTTCTTGAATGCTTTTATATTATTTTGTTTTATTTTTGGAACATGAAGACAAGTTTAATGTGTCAAGATCAAAAAATCCCACCACTTACTCTCCTTAGAAACTTTAGTATTTTGAGTTTCATTTCTCCCCCTTTGACATCAATGGTAAAGGTCAACTACTTACTGTGCAATCCAGAAACCTATTTCCCGAATAGACTCCCCTTGAATCCATACTTTAACTTTTGTACAACCATGCTCATAAACACTCTATAAGACTATAAAGTCTTCTTGCGAAAAGGATTCAACACTCCCCCTCAACCTCTACCTTCTCTAGAATGTCAAATAGGAGAGGGCTCTCTCTCATCTTCTACCTGAAGAACTAAAATGTATTATCATTTTCTTCTTTTTTATACTAGGACCATTTTTCATCCTTCTTTCTCAACAAGCATTCTATCTCTTTGATATCAACAAGGTCACCACCTTCTAAGTTACAACTGTCCACAATAGGTTCATCGGAACATCCTTCTATGGATCATATGTTTTCCATACTAGATGTAGTTTATAGCTTTCACTTTCAAAAACATCACGTATCTCAGATTTATCATAAAATGTAGTATGATGGATTATTGACCTTTTAAGATTTTCTTCTTTCAGTTTCCTCTTCCAAACTTTCCCAAAAACACTATTTTGATTTACTGAATTACTTCCTTTAATTTCAGGCATAGAAGAACTCACAAAATTGCTTCTATAGTTTCTTGCAATATGTCCAAAGATGTTGCACTTATGATAAACGATATTGGAATCAAATAATGGAGAAAACACATTTTTGCTAGACCACACAAAATAGCATTTCTAGATTTTGTATTTATTTCACATGCTCTCTTTTCAACTTGATCTCTTGGGGGACTTTTTGGAATCTCATAACCATCCACAACTGATTGCCAAACCTATAACCCTAGGGCTATTAGGTATGCTTCCATCCTTACTTTCTAAATGGCATAATTAGATCCATCAAAGAGTGGTTCCTTATTTGAAGACAATCCCTCTTGATCCATTGAGTGTGTCATCTTGAATCTACCTCAAGTTGTTAAGCTTCTTCAAAGGAACTTGGCTTTGATACCAATTGAAGGGAACACAATATACTAAGAGGGGGGTGAATTAGTATATACAAAATCTTAATTCCAAATCCAACTTATCCTTAATAGCATTTCTAGATTGTATTTTATTATTAAAACAACTATTCAAATGATAATCATAAACATACATCCATACATGAGAACGCTAGATATACATGGAAACCCAAAATAGGAAAAACCATAGTGAGAATAGTTGCTTGGATCTACTGCCCAAATATAGCCTCACAAAATAATGAATCACTTACAATCATGAAGTAGGCACAAACCTATCAGAGACACCAATCCCCAATTGTGTTTGTTGGCACCAACCTACTAGAGACTCCAATCCCCTTGATATACAAATTTGAGCACAAATTCAGTAGGCAAGACACCAGTCCTATTGGATCATAGAAATATGTTTTGCAAACCTTCAAGATTGATAACACAGTTTACACTTCATCTAATCAACCTTCAAACACTCTCCCACACAACATATGATCTTCTAAAAATGGTGCACAGTGATTGGAATGCAACTCGCATTGCATTACTCTAATACTCACATTGAAACCCTAATTACATAGCATTCCCACAACTACATCACCTTAAGAGATATCCTATATATCTATATGTATGAATTACATTTACAATTGCATTCATGACTTGGCCCATAAGCATAAAAATAATATATGTGAGTCGGCCACACAAACACTCCTTAACCAAATGTGTCTAAAAATGTAAATAGGCTAGGTCCAATAGCCCACATGCACACTACATCAAAAGATAGAACATGCTATGTGGTTCCCAATGTAGACTTATCTGGTCCCAACATTCATCCATATGTTACCTTCAAAGAGAACATAGAACAAGTTGATACCACACATATTTGTAATATCCCTAATAGGAATTATACTAATTTTAACCTAAATCACAAATTTCCTAAGTAAACAATGGATTTAGAGAGTACCTTGGCTTGATTTAATCCTTGCAAACAAGTTTTAGATCAATTATGATAAATATGTAACAAGTAGAGTATCACAATTAAACATTGGTAAATCCATAGTAAATTTGTTAACCCAATTATTACCTTATCATATGGATGCTCAACCATGGGAGAGCATGGAAGAAAGTGACTCGATGGGGTGTCTTAGTCTCTCTAGGCCCAAAGATGAATATACCATAGACTCCTTGGCCTCATGTGGATAATGCCATTCATATGAGGTGGCCTGCCTAGTGAGGATTCTAATGTACATCCATTATCCCCTCATCTCGCACCAACATTTTCCATTTCCCCATGATTGATCTCCCTATATTGTTACACCATCATAGGGGAGTGAGGTTACAAAAGGGTGTTTGGGTTGCCCAATTCTCCTATGTTCAAAGGCAATACACTTTATACCAAAGGCAGAAACCCCTTGGCTCATGTGGGCCCATCTTGTCCCCCTTGAGTGGTGTACCTAGAAGAGGGACACATCATCATACCCCTTTTGCAACTCTCCCTTCTCCCATCATGGTGAAGATATGTGCATAATAAACTAATAAATTTCATATTTGTAAATAATCACATCAGCAATACATAATGAATCATGTTCATGTGCTATCATAAGTTATAAATAACAATATGTATGAACCATTGATCATATTTAAATAATACATTACATTCCCATATAGATACTACAAAACATATACTCACTTACAAATCTGCAATCACAAGATAGCTTATGCAAACAAAGATTATATGGTTTACTGGTCGATTTGTTTCTCTTCTTCTTTCAAATTCCCATATCGATGCTCATTGCTTGAAAGCCTTACTTCTTAAATATCCCTAATTAGATCAAGGGACATGTATCTTTGTGTCAATCGTACCACTTTAAAGGGGTGTTAGAATTGGCTATGGCTGCCAAGATCTTGAGATCAAATGGAAAGCACAAAGAGAGATAATAGAATGTGACAAGAATAAACTGTATTCTTATCAATTATGATTCAATGATATGATTGTGGTGTTACAATGAGAAAGACCCCTTGGTTATATAGCCAAGTTGAGATACAAGATGTCATAGGTTATGACAAGTGTCTTAATCATATGACATGAGACAACTAATCACACTTACCTAGGTCACATATAGTAGTTGTCAAAAGATAAGATAACAACTAATGACAACTAACACCATCTAGAAAGATTCCTTCCTAGGACCTAAGTAAACTTAACATGTGTAAATAAGTCCCCTAGTAATGAATTAACTAGGTACAAGACTTTATTTACACCAACACCCCCCCTTAAGTGCAACTTAGGGAGTAGCAAATTATTATGCAAATTACACAAAGATGGGTCCCGGCTACTAGGCCATATTAGGTACCCATGTACATGCAATGCAAATGAAATCTCTCACAAATGGAGAAAAGGAGAAACCTAGTGGGACAAAACTCCTCCCCAAAAGAGAGATGAAAGATACACAAAAGAATGCTCTCAATGATGAATGAGAAGGCCAAAACCCCATGTGAGGAAAAAGACCCCCCATAAGAGAGAATAAGAAGAGAGACAAGGCAACCCCCCCACAATATTGAGTCTCCTACAATGATGGTAGAAGCTCGACATTGAATGCTAAAGATGATCCAATCTCATTGAACAACATTCCTCCCCTTAGGAAGAAACAAAACCATGGATTATGCAAGATGTTAGGATGATGAATGATGTATGATATCTTTGAAGCATGCTCAAGTGTGTCCATGTTGATGTTGAAAGCTACCACACTCCAAACAAGCATTCTAGGCCACACTGCTAAAGAGGACAATCCAGAATCTAGTAGAGATGAATGTAGAACATGATCCAAAGACAAGGATATCCCCTCTGAAGACAAAGAAGCATCCTCCAAATGTTGTCCAAAATTATCCACACTCACGTCAAATTGCAAAGAATGATCATGTAGAGAATGAACAAGAGGGTCATAGTGTTCCCTCACAACAACTAAAGAAGGAGCGTCTTCATCAAGGAGAAGATGAATGTCATCGATGATGTCCCCCAAATCTACAATATGGGACTCCACAAAAAATTCTAAAATACCTGTCAAGAAGCCATCCAAAATAGCCAAATCTGAAAGAGAATCAGGATCCTACTGCACTAAGTCACAAGAAGCCATATTTGTAGCAATACAAGCATCATCAGCTGCAATAGTAGATGGAGGAGGTGGAATGCATGAATCAAGAACTGGATTTGATGTGAGAACTCCTAAGTTCAAGAAGCCAAATGTCTCCTTTGAATCATGGTTCATATGATCAACAGTCGAAGGAACAATGTCATCATCAAAAGAAAAATCTGCAAAGGTATGTACAACTAAGATGAATGATCGACTATCCTAGTAGCAATGATCTCTCAACTCTCCAATTCTCAAATGATGACTAAACCAGGTGTGAACTCCATAGTTCTCCCATATCCACCATGTGTAATCTAATATATGGAAAGTAGATTGTTCGTCAAATGAGGAACACACAAGACATCCTGGAAAGTGTTGTCCCCAAAACTAATAGATCCCTTCCTAGTTACACTCATGTATGTATTGTTTCCCATCAAGATAGGATACATAGTACAAGGCTGAAATGAAGAGAATATAGACTGCAAAGATGCCATGTATGATGAGATGCCCCTGAATCTAGAAGTCATCTCCCTGATCCTAGACCTTAAAAAGCATAGAGAGCTTGTCCTTTATTCCCTGATGTAGATGCTTGACCTTTGTCCTTTTTAGACTGTTTTGAAGAAGAAGGAGAAGAAGGACAAGAAGGTGATTTAGACATTCTAGAGGGAAAATCAATGTGATTCTTTTTTAGAAGATATTTTAACTCATCAATATCCTTCTTAGAACAATAGTGTTCTTCATGTCCATCCTTCTTGAAATATGCACAAGTAGGCCTCTCCTTCTTAGATGATTCCCCTTTAGAAGAGGATTTTTTTTTTGCTTGATCTGAATGTTGATTATTCTTTTCTTTCTTTTGTTTCTTATCTAATTCGGATTCTTTCACCTAACTAACCAACAATTCTTGAGATTTAGAAGTCTTGATGAGACCCATTGAGATAAGATTTTGTTGCTCATGTATCAACATCTCAAAAAATATGCAAATGAAGGTGTAGTATATGCAGACCCCATAGTCAATCTAGGAGCACAAAAGCTAGAAACAAAAGAAGCATAATAATGAGGTCAAGTTTGTTCATTGTATTGTAGACCAACTAAATGTCTTTATTAATTCCACATGCTTTACATTGCTCTCTTAGATCATTAACCTTAGTGATGTAGTCTTGGATGTTGTCAAAGTTCTTAGGATCAAGATTCATCAATTTATTATCAATTTGATAGCCTCTTACTTCATCTGTAGTACCATACAATGTTTTTAATTTGCTCCAAGCTTCATATGAATTTTTACGTGATTCAATTTGGAACAACAAATTTTGAGAAATTAGTCTAGAAAAACACCCAAGAGCTTTGGTATGTTCAATCATCCATTTTATCTTTGGGTGATCCCACAATACTAGTTTACAATTTTTGGGAAAACTAGACATTGACCTGATTGTTTTTAACTAAATCTTCACTTTCAGGCTCCTATAGCGACTAAACCATGAGGAATTTGAAGATAATGCAAACTAGTGATTTGTGAAGTTTTGTCTATAGATTCTAAATATAGTTTTTTCAAAAAATTTGGAATCAAATTGCACTTTTTTTTCATCTCCTTTGAAAACTAGTTTTTATCAGTAAACAATATTTTAAAGGAGTGATGCTCACCATATACAACATAACCTTTTTTATATAAAGGAAAAATTTCTAATTTTTTGGAATTTAGATTTTTAACTACGATATCTAACTAGTTCATTTCGTTTCATAGTATTTTATTAAATATTTTTTTCTTAATCAAGTTTCGAAGTCAAACCAACTACAATTCAGACATAGGCGGATTGTTTACAACATAACTTTTTATATATGTATCAAAATTAAATTTTGTTTTTTTTAATGGATCAAGGACATCAATACCCAGCCTGAACATATTTTTCAAAATTTTAATTTGATAATCTACTATTTTTTCACATGTGAGGAACTGGGAGCTTGATTTTCGGTGAAAAACTTACATTCACAAGAAATAAAAAATAAATATAATAATCAAATTTAATTTAATTAAAATTATACATTTTTGGAAGCTTATATTAATTACTACATACTTACAAAAAATAAATTTTAAATGAACTCATTTGATCCCCCAAAAGGTAAATCAAAAGTGGTTTTTTATCAACATTTTGATAGGTGTAAAGGAGACTCTATTATAGGTATGGTTTAAAACTAGCGGGGATCTATCCAAAGGGGATTGGTCTAAGGTGGTTTAACCAAACCTTCTTCAATTGGAACTTTTCAAGGATCAAATCATTATATTTTCTAAAAATATGTGATTTCAGCAAAAATCGGGATCTCCCAGAAAGTGTAAACCACTATTGTGGCAGCACCCCTTTTTATCTGCATCTCTAGGTTCAGTTACCTTATTTTCAACATAAAGCGAGTGACCTTCAGTCATTAGAATAATCCATGCATTTTGATGCCATGTTGAATAATTAGATGATGTGAGCAAAGGAACCTTAGAATGATCCATGAAAACAAGAGAGCACAAGAAAATAAATCAAAGCAATGCACCAAGAGACCCCCCACCTCCCCCCACCCCCAACAATATATGATTTGGCACTTTATATTTAGTGTGTTTACAATTGCTAGATTCCAAAAATGGAAAACTAGACTTGATCTTAGCAGAGCTTACATACTCTAAAATAGGCCATAGAATCAAATACAATTTTTGGTACAAAATGAGATCAATTTGATCATACCATTGAAAAGTACACAAAAAATCATGCACTTTCAAAAATAAACTCTATTGATATAGCCATGAAGTGGGTGTATGGTTAAATAATTAACCACCACATAAATGCAGTCCTTCCCCTATACCTTGAGTAATCTTGTTATGAATTCCATTGATATGCTCTCCAATTTTTGATTTGGTATGGGCAAGGGTTGAAGTGATCCTATTGGATAAGTGTGTTCCTCTTTGTTTTTTGACACACCATACATTCCCTTACATGTTTTAATGCATCTCCTTTAGGGACCTTCCATGAGAGCCTCTCCCTGATCTATTTATAGGTCTTGTAACATCCTTGATGTCCTATTGATGGATTGTAATGATAGTTTTTCAAGATTTATTTCTCTACCTTTGGTCTTGGTGTGATGTATATTCGGTCTTTATAAAGAATGAGGTCATCAATGACCCAGTATTGCTCTTCTTGTATCTTCCCTTCTATTACATCAATTGAGTACGAGTCCTTATCATATTCGATGAGTATAGACATTTTCCATTCTATGGATATGGTTGTTATTGATCCTAGGTAAGCTCTTCATGATGATGCATAAGGTACAATGTTGTTCTTGCCCTTCATGTATTCAATGTCAAAATAATATTCTTTCAATTTACTTACCCATTTGTGTTGCCTATCATTCAAGTCTTTTTGGTTTAGGAAAAATGTTAGACTATTGTGGTCGGTCTCAATGATAGATCTTCCATAAATCAAGTATTGTCTAAATTTCACCAGAGCATGCATAATTGTGAGCATTTTCTTGTCATAAACTAATTTATTTCTATGTCCTTGAGTTTTCTACCCTCAAAGGCTATGGGATGCTTATTTTGCATTAATATTGCCCCAATGCCCTCCCCTAAAGCATCACAATATAACTCAAAGGGTGAGGAGAAATATGGTATTGCTATTACAGGATAAGAACTCATCACTTAATTTTTTCAAAGGTTGCTTGAGCTTCTTCATTCCATTTGAATACTCCTTTCTTAGTGAGGTTGATAAGTGGTATAGTTAGCTTTGAGAACCCATTTCACAAATCTTTGGTAATAACTACAAAGTCCCAAGAATCCTCAAAGGTGAGTTAGAGTTTTGGGTCTTGGCTAACTTCAAATAGCCTCAATATTCTCTTCATCTACTTTTACTCCTTGAGAATTGATTTTGTGACCCAAGTACAAGATTTATTCCATGTCAAATTCACATTTGGATAATTTGGTGAATAACGATTGTTGCTTAAGTATTCCTAATACTTCATCCACATATTTCAGATATTCCTCTTAGGTTTTACTATAGATTAAGATGTCATTGAAAAGAAGACCAATAAGAAATTCTTCAATTATCCTCTAAAGATACGATTCATTAAAGATTGGAAGGTGGTTGAGGCATTAGCTAATCCAAATGGTGGGATTAGAAACTTGAAATGATCATAGTGGCATCTAAAGGCAGTATTTGGAATCATCCTCCCTCAGTCTAATTTGATGGTATCCTGACTTTAAATCAATTTTTGAGAAGTAGACTGTTCCATGGAGATCATCTATAAGCTCATAAACTCAAGGGATTGGGTATCTATTTTTAATTATCTTTTTATTTAATGCCTTATAGTCAATGCACATTCTCATTGTGCCATCTTTTTTTGGAAAGTACAATAGATGGGAAAAGGGGCTAGAAATTGCATGGATATGTCCTAATCCTAATAATTCCTTTATGGTTTTTTAAATCTCCTCTTTGTATCTATGAGGGTGGTAGTAGGGGTAGTAACCACTAGTTTTAATCCTTCTTCTAGCTCGATTGAATTTTCAAAACCTATTTTCAGAGGGAGACCCAGAGGAATGTCACTATAAACCCTGTTATGCTTTTTAGTAATGGTTGTATGTCTGCATGGATTGATTTCCCCTTAGGAGTAGTTTTATCCAGGATTAGACATTGAGCCGCCCACTCTACTTGGTCATGCCTAAGGATTTTTTCCATTTTCTTTGTTGAAACTACTCTTGGAGATCCATCAAATAAAGCTTGCAATAAGACCCTTTTCTCCATTTTGTTCAAATCTTATTTCCAATTTTTGGAAGCTTATGTTGACATCGCCTAAGGAATGTAGCCACAGAGTACCCAAAATTACATCGGTATCCCCTAGTTTTACAACAAATAACTTGTCCTTGATTTGGTGTCTCCTAATAGTGATGTTATGTTGGGGAATCTTTTTCATGCAGGGTGTGGTGAATCCATCTACTAAAGCTACCTTAAATCCTTTAAATTCTTTCATTGCTAACCTTAGCCTTGTAGCTAGGTTCTCATCTATAAAATTGTGAGTAGCCCCACTATCCACAAGGGTTGTTACTTTTTTACCCTTAATTACACCATAGATTTTTAAAGGGATGATGTTTTGATGCATTTAAGATGGAGGCAAAAGTCCCCCTTCCTCATTCTCCTCCTCGTACCTCATTCTTTTGTTTGGTCCTTCTTCATATGCATTTCTTATCCCTTGATTGGATGTTGCCTCAATGTTGTGGGCCTGGCTCCTCTTACGTCCACATATATGTCCTAGTCTTCATTCTTCCTTAAATTTAAAATACACACCTTCCTTCGCAAAGTCCTTTTAGCTACACTTGTGTCCTAGTTTCCATACACCTTTACATTTAAAAGACACCTTTTTATCTTGTCCACAAATGTGTCCTCTCCCTCACTCTTTCTTGCAATCAAAACAAAGACCCTTCCTCCTTAGCTCCTCATGGTCATTGTAAGAAAGATATGGGTTTTTCTATCCACTTTTTTCATGAAGGGTTTATCATCTCTTTTTGAGTGACCTCTTTCCCTTTCCCTTATTTTGGCATTAAGACATGTGAGCTTTTGGATTGCTTCCCTAAGTGTGGTATGGTCCAAAGCACTTACGAGGCCATGAAGTGAATAAGATAATCCTTCTATGAGTAGGTAAGTGAGCCTCTCCTTGGATATTTCTAGGACCATAATTACTAGTCTTTGTAATTATTCAGTGATATATTCTTCAAGGGTTCCCCTTTTTCTTATTCTTGTTAATTCCTTAAAGTTCTTTTGGGGGTGTTTTTGGTCAAACTTTTCAATGAGTAACTTTGTGAATGCATCATAAGTTTTTATATCTTGATGATTTTGGGTGATTAAACCATGGTGCCACCAATCATGGTCAACTCCTTCTAAGTGCAAGATGGAAAATTTAATGGCACCCTCCTCTAACATTAGGTTGAGGGATATGTAGGTTTTGAATTTTTGGACCCATGAACAGTTTTTCCTGATCCATCAAAACTTGGGATGACCATATTTCCTACAATATGTTATAGATCCTAATCGGTTTGGTTCTTTCTTTTCCTATGGGTCTTCTTTTTCACAACCTTTCAATATACCTTAAAAGGAATGTTTTTCTTGACCTCGGGGTCATGTTTTGTATATGTTCCAGCAAGTTTATTCAATTCAGAATTAGATGTGTTAACTTCCCCTTCCTCCCCTAACGATTCTCCCTTAGATCATAAGGGAGGTCCAGTTATTCTTGGGTTGGATCTTGTTGTTGTGTTATTTTATTATTGGCTTGGGGTGGCTTCCCTTTAATTTCCTTGGTTAGACCTAAGAGCATCTATGATGGCACTCATGTTTTGTAGGCCATGGGTTGTTCATTCCATGAAGGTTCTAAATTCATTTTCCATTTGTTCCTCTCTTTCTTGGTCTTGGTTGTGGTTGTTGATTTGAGTTATTCTCTTTTTCTCTCTCTCAAGGGTTCTCAAGGTTCTTTGTCTAATCATCAACTATTTTTCACCCCACATTGGCAAAATCATCCTTCTATACCACTTGTAATGTCCCTAATATGAATTATATTAATTTTAACCTAAATTACCAATTTTCCAAGTAAACAATGGATTTAGAGAGTACCTTGGCTTGATTTAATCCACACAAAAAGTTAGAGATCAATTATAGTGATAAACTAACAAGTAGAGTATCATGATTAAACATTAGTAATTCTATAGTAAATTTGTTAACTTAACTATTACCTTACCCTAGGGATGCTCAACCATGGGAGAGAATGGAAGAGAGTGAATCAATGGGGTTTCTTAGCCTCTCTAGGCCCAAAGATGGATATACCATTCTCCTTGGCCTCATTTGGCCCTTGTCCTTTGTATGAGGTGCCCTACCTAGATTCTAATGTATTTGTTATTTCCTCATTTTTGTAACCTTTTCCATTTCCCCATGATTGATCTCCCTATACTATTATACCATGACAAGGGAGTGAGGTTACAAAAGGGTGTCCTGGTAGCCCAATTCTCCTAGGCCCAAAGGCAATAGCCTTTATACGGAAGGCGGAACCCCCTTGGCCCATGTGGACTCATATTGTCCCCCCTGGGTGGCAACCTAGAAGAGGGACCTCATCGCCATACCTCTTTTGCAATTATCCCTTTCTCCCATCATGGTGAAGATATGTGCATGGGTATGTGCAAGATCATCATGGAAAAAATAGGCCCTTAGGTGGCAATGAAAATTTAGAAAAATCAAAGTTAGACAACTTGACGTAAAAATTTGAATAAGTTATCTATATTATTTCAAAAATATGTAAGAATAGAATCTATAGAAAATTGAATGTAGTTTCTAAACTACTAGATATAGATTAATATTTTTTAAATCTATTTGGTGAAAATTTGAAATTTCAATGCAATAGTACTTAAATTTCAAGGGAAAAATAAGAAGTAGGTGTTTGTCTGACCACCCTAACCACAATAAAATGATAAAAAAAAATTATAAGATTTTAGATATAAGTAGAGGACTCATGTCCCAATGTGATGCATATTTTTTTGTATTTTTTTTCCAAGTAAATAATTAATTATGAATTTTTTATTACAACTTTTAAAAAATATAAAAACTCGTATGTCTAACCACCTTAACTTGGTCAAAAATTCATGAAATTCAAAAACAAAAAATTAATCCTATAGTATGCAAAGCATAGAATGTGACACATGTTTTGGATTTTAAAAATGTGATACGGTTTGAAAGATATAGATTTTTTTCAATTAGCCTATCAATCAAGACTTTAGTCCTAATTCAAATAGAAAATGAATAATAATAATTTATTAAATTCAAAGTATAGCATAATTTATATTGGTGGAAAGCTGAGAATCTCCTTTAAAATCCCTTTTCGTTTATTCAATTTAGGGTAAAAAAAAGTCATCAACCACATGGGCGAAGTCTAGAAAAGCAAGGTAAGTTGTTAAATGCATTTTTTGTGTTGACTTCTTAGGATTGGCATGTCCTAGGAAAATTCTGAAACAAACCCAAGGCTAATCCCTAGGTATTAGGTTTTGTGTCAAACATATCAAATATCCAATTCAAATCGGATATCCGATCCAAATCGGATATCTATTTTGAATCGGATATCCATTTTTTTTAATATATAATTTTAAAAAATGTAATATACTTTTTAATATATGATTGAAAAAATTGCAATATCCAAATCAGATATCCAATTTGAATCGGACATCCGATTTGTTTTATATATAATTTTAAAAACTCTAATATAGTTTTTGATATATGATTTTAAAAATTGCAATAAATAGTTTATAGTTTGTTTTAATATATCTAGTTGAGAATATACAATATAGTTTATAATTCAATATATAACATATAATTTATGATAATCTCTTACGGAATTATGTATAATATATAATATATTATATTTTATGTTTAATAATTATATATTATTTATATATTTTAGTTAATGTATAAATATTTATATATATATATTAAGTTAATATATAAAATATTATATAAATAATTAATATCACTAATATATAAAATATTTAAATATTATCTCTCTCTCTCTCTCTCTCTCTCTCTCTCTCTCTCTCTCTCTCTCTCTTCTTCCCCTCTTCCCCTCTACTTGTTGGTTGTTTTTACTTTAACCAAGTTGATCTTCTAATCTACCTATGGAATTGTCAATTCCAATTAGGGGCAGCTCGAAGGACCTGGACCAACTGACGAGGGTTTTAATAAACCTCCTACACTTTGGGCTTTGTAAGACCCGGGAGGGTGATCCCTTAATGTGTGTACAACCTCTGCACCAAAATTATACACAACATTAATCAATAACAGATAATCTCATTTAATAGCTCAACACAATAGGATAATACTGCATAGAATTGGTTGTTCATCAATAATATCACTACTTGGACCATGAGATAACTACAACAATGTTTCACAGTTTAAGATAGTCATTGATTTGCACTTTGTAGAAAGCTCTAAGCAAAGACAAACAAATATTGAACCTCACGAATAAGCACAACTTAGACTAGTGTCATATACCTTTGGAGGAGTCAAATTCATAAGCATCTCAATATTCATGATAGATTTAATATATAACATGTAAGATCTCTGATAATATTGCCTTACAATACCACCAATTTTTATTCTAACCCAATACTAATTATCAAATCCTTATACAATCATATCCACCTATAACCCCATTGAAGAATTTTAATTAATTCTTTGAATTAAAGCTAAAATGAGAATCATACACACCACAATAGTGAGATGAATGAAACAACCTTTGATCATTTTATTCAAAATTTTGATATGCTTATACAATGGAGAGACATGAGTTCAAAATGAATCATTCCCATTCAACTACTAGTACTATCATAAAATATCAAACTCCCATGAATTAAAAACCCACTACAGAATGACACAAAACCTAAATTGCATTTTCACTAAACCAATAGGTTTTACAATTTGCTCTGCAACTTTACCTAGACTCGACCAAAATTATCTAACTTGCTAACCCCTACTTCTGGCCTTGAAATCCTTCTTATAGAAAATGAAGGAGAAAACAAGCATCGGGCTACAAGTACACATGGAATCAATCACTTGCACCGTCTTGAGATATTTCAAAAATTTGTTATAATAGTCGATCCTTGAAGAATATTCTTGTTCATCTTGCTCGTTGAGTATGGTTGATGCATCCACAAAACTTCAAGAATCCTACGCCAAAACTGCCACCAAAGACAAACCAAAATCTGTTGTAACTGCAATAGTATAGTTGTTAAACACCAATAGCCAGCTCTGGTTTACTCTTCCTTGGTCAAGTATACATTTACCCATCTCTGGTATTCTTCATCAGCCAACCAATCAAAATTAATTACCTCATTCACCTTAGCACTATAAGGTGTGTATTTAACTACTACCTGATTCACTTCTCTCTCAAAAGATTCTAAAAATGTCCTGGTACTAATGATCTTGTCCATATAGCTCACCAACAAGTCATAGTTTGATTCATCACAAATCAATTTGATTTGTGCATTGATGACCTCATTTTCTATATCTTTCCACTGTTGTAGTGATTTAACATTCCCCTGTGCATCAATTATATCAGGTAAAGATCATGTATCACTCCAATCATCAAAATTATTTACCAATTCTCTTATTTTTCTACTCAAATCATCTAGTAAGGCTTGAAAACCTTGCAATGACTTTACAAACATTTGAGTAGGCCTTAATGATTGGGGCCTATTATTTGTATCAAACCTTGAGGCTTTGTACATTATATGTAATTCATTGGCCCTAGGGATCCATTTCTCAACTAAGGGCAACACTACCTCTTGATCCCTACTAATATTCTTTATTGCATCCAAAAATAAAGAATATAAAGAATACACTGATGACAAACTATCATCAACCTTTTTCATTCAAGTTCCTCAAAACTGTGTCAACAATCTCACCCTATTTTTCAAGTGCTCCCTCCTCAATTGCCTTTAAGGCTGCATGTAACTCTATAATCTTGTGCATTAGCTACTTCTTGGTAGGATCCAAAAAATAATTCTTCTTCTTCCTCAATGGGCTCCAATGCAAGACTAAGAGAAGGAGTTTGGATGGGGGACCCTAGTGTAGAAATAATTGGAGAAGCAGGAGACACTGATCCTAATGTGGAAGGCAATGTCATGATACCTAGAGCACTTGAGATCTCCCCAATTTGCCTATATTTCAACCTATCCATCTCAGTTTGCAACTCAATATTCCTTTATTGCACCCTGTTGTACTCTCCAATTATAAAGTTGTACTTCTCCATTAAGCTCTTTTTTTTAGCTTCTTCCCTCTCAGTAGTCTTTTGGGCCAATTTGGTCACATTCACAGTTAGGTTAGTAGCCTCTGTAGTTGAAATTTATGAGGCTCTCTTTATTATTAACCCTCCCCTTAGGTTTGGGCTAATGCCAGTGACATTAGGCTTTCTACCCTAAGGTGCCAAAGCCCAAATTGCTAGGGTCTCATATTCTTCACTGAAGGCAGAATCTTGCTGCCTTGACCTCTTCCTCAGAATTTCGCATGAGATGCTTGGATTTTAGAGAATTAAATGCTACCGCATCTTCTATATCCCATTCATGCAAAATTAATACACCAGCCTGAGTCACTAATTTTCTCCCATCCTTAGGAGTGATGTTCTTAAATTCTTCCATCAATTCAGCTTTCACTTCATCATCGTTCTCCTGATCTGACCTATCAAGCCTCAAATCTCTTCTCCTTTTGCATTTGTCCTGATATTCCTCTAATCTCATTCTCCATACTAATTGCAAAAAAATTGTAGTTTTAATAAATGCATCATCATCCAAAAATGCCTTACATGCCTCCATCCTGGCATCTTGCACACATTGTCCTTTCACATCCATGTCAGACAAAACCAACTGTGTTGACCTGGGAGGAGAAGGCATACCAACCTGCATATCTTGATCTATAACAATGATTTCATCCATCAGATCCTCTTGTTCCACTTCAATCTTTTGCCTCTTAGGGCTTGGCTCTAATGGTGGTGGTGAAGGGTTATCCTCTAGTGATGATTCCAAATCAATGATTATGATTCCCCCAGGTGCTCTTACCTTCAGACCTGGTTGTGTTGATGCTTTCATGATTTGTTTTCTCCTTTTATCTTCCTCCTCTTCATCACTATTGTCATTTATCTTTCTTTTATAAAGAGGCCACTTCACTGTAGGTTGATATGTTGGCCTCATTTTATTAGGCCTCACATCTGGCTCATGTGTACCAAAGTCCAACTCCAAGTTTATCTTCTTTGTCATCAAAATGCTTATGATTTCCTTGAAGTTGTCCATCAAGAAATCAATTTTCTTACGGAATGAGGTAAATTCCATTAATGGATCATATTTGGGATCCATTTTATGCACAATTGCTAAAAGCTTCTCATATGATATCCATTTTTCTTCGTTCAATTCCTGCTTCTTCAAATAAAACTCATTCCTACTCAAATCCTCAGGAAAATTGAACTCATGTATAAACTTACCACCCTTTATCCATTGTCTAAAAAGGGTAAAGAAGCCCTCAGGATCATTTTTTCTCTTGGGACCACACCTTAAGTGATAATCATCAAAAAACTTCCCAAAGTGGACCCAACCTCCCTTTGAGAACACAAAATCAGATACTATAGTATAATAAGGGAAAAGGGTTCCCTTACCTTTCCTTGTTAGGTTGTCCCCATGGATACAACCAATCTACCACATAGCCTCAGCAAACCCCACTCTTGGTGGCAAATTGTATGGAAGGATATGTGGATTTCCTTGGAAGCCATACACTCTTAAAACAGTGCTGACTGGGTATAGGATAATGTCACCCCAGTTGTGACAAATTTTCAAATCTGGCTTCCTTCCCTTCAGTCTGAGAAAATCATGTAAGTTCTCAGGAATTTTGGGTACATTCACCATCAACCTAGCCCTTAATCTAAAAGCAAAGCAATTATCAAATTGCACAAAACTTCCATTCTCCATATTATAGGATAAATCTATAGTCCATGCCTGCACCGGAAAATCTTTCTCCATTAACCTCTTGCTTCAACTCCATCTTCTCGGAGAAGAAAATAGAATTCTTGTACAAGAACATGTACATCAAAAGAGAATACCAAAAGAATGGAGTGCCTGCATCCTTTTGCTGTAATTTTAACAGCCCTTCATGTATCTTCTCTGCCAAAAACGATGCAAAATCATAGATCACTGAGAAGTTAGGGTGTTGTATTTGCACCCCCATAAACATATAGGAAAATGGCATCATTATATTAGGGTTAAAGCTCAAAATCTGGCACAATGAGTAAAAAGTGGCCAAGAAGTGGTTTGCAAAATAGTTTAGCTTGAAAGGCTCTTGGTCTTGGTGCTAGGGCTGATATAAAACTTTGAACCGCCTACCCTTGCTAGATGAGGTGGAAGCAGCCTAACCCTGAAAAGTGACTTTGACCTTGCATACTCCTACTTCATCTCCTCAAGATCAATATGAACCAAGAACGGGCTAGGCTCACTCAGGTCAAAAACCTATTGAAATTCTTCATTATTTATATGTAACAAGACCCCTCTATGATTATCTCTTATTAATCTTATAACAGGGTCATAATGTGTTGCCACTGCCCTAAGAAAATCCACATCGAGGAATACATTTGGTACCACCAACTTCCCCATGTCATATCTCCAACCATTCGAGAAGCGATGAGGAAAATTACTCTGTCCATACCACAACCTAAACATCTCCAGATCAGTCATGGGAACCCTAGCATCGACAATGTTGGAGCAGTTGCATACTAATCCCTCGCCTAGGGTTCTTCCATGCATCAAAACCAACCCCTTCTTCCTATCATTAGTTCACAATGGGAATTGATCCAAGAAATCATCACATAAATTCCTCTACAAATAGTCAACATGGCCAAAATGTTGCTTTGGCAGTGCCATCTAAAGTAAACTAGGGCTTCCTTAACTTCAAACTCTTTAATAGACTAGGGCTAAACAAAGAACGAAATTACAGAAAATAACCCTATAGTTTCTCACAATTCAACTAACCAATAGCCCTAAAACAACTATCGACAAGCTTTCCAACAAGCACACCACAACTTTCCCCAAATTCTCAATCAAATTATCCAGGAACCATAGAAAATAACTCACGGCATTTGTGCTCGGCAAAAAACCAAATACTTGTTGTGACAACTTGTAACTTTGTCCTTGGCTCTGAAACTGCTTCACAAAGGTGCTTGAATACTTTGTGAGAAAATAGAGCAAAGGAAAACCACTTTATGTCGATCAAATCAAGCTAGTATATGTCTCATCCCCCATTAAAGCTTGCTCATGCGCTGGACAAACGACTCCAATCACATTTTATGCAAATTCAAAGATCAGTCATCGATCCTTCACTTTTGTCAGATCATCGAACGGCTATCTTCAAAACAAGCTGACACAACCTCCATCACGGCAATAAGGGCCCACAACACTATGTATCGCTAAAGGAATCCACGTGGTGCTTGCTCGTGATATCGTGATCAATAACAACCTTGCAACTTCTGATCACGCGATAGCGGGGAACCGTAGATCTTAACCATCGGCAATCATGTTCACTAAATATAGTCATCAAAATTATAATTAACCATCGAGCAGCTTTCCCATCAAGATTATAACATCACCGTTGATTTGAAGCACGTGCATCTTACAATCACTTTAGTAACCCGCCATATAATTTATTAAAACCCAACAGATATATTAAAACATTTTATCATCTCTTCGGCTTCCTCTAGTAATACACGTGGTGCTCACTCGTGATATCACAATCAGGTGAGACTTAGTGGTGGGGTCATCACGAGATTGCAGGGAACGGCTGAGATCAAATGTTGGTTGATCAACGGTCACATAAAATTGTTCCCTGCAAAATATAAAACATTTATTAAAGGCACAAGGGGACATCACCTAGGCCGACAACAAACAATGGCTTAAAGTTGTTTTAAATGTGGGGGCACAGGGCCAACCTAGACTTAGGGAATAATAAAGTCGGGTGAAAGAATTAAAATAATTTATCAAAATGGGCTCAGCCTAGATGAAGCGATGGGGCATAAGTTGTTTTAGAACCCTCTCCATAAAGTAACAGCCAAATAGATCATACCCAAGGTGTAAGATAAAACACTAGGGTTTTTCATGAAGACAAAAGCAAAAACCCCAACCTTAGGTTTATTCCCAAACAATATGAAAGACTAGGATAAGGCAAGATAAAATGGAATTCAAAGAAAAAATTTGAAGTTCCATCAGTGGCTCCAATTGGGGATGTTCATTCCACTAGAATGAAGCGAGCACTCAGAATCTCAGGTAGAGCAGACCAATTGCAAAGATGACCAAAAAGGATTGTCCAGACAAAACAACCCAACAGGAAAGAAACCTACAACTAACATATATAAAAACCTAAGCTATTGTTCATTGAAAACAATACTTCAAGTGAAGTACAATTTCAAGAACTGTCCATGAACTAGCAGTTCAAGAATATATCATGTCATATCCTCTAGGAAGTATGAATCTTCACCCCACTTACTATTTATCAAGAATGGACCCAACCAGATCACATCAAATTTTCCATGTTTTCCTTTATCTTCCAACCTAGCATTCCATATTAAGACCAAATCTCCATCTTGGAAGCTCCTTGCAGTTGCCCTTTTGTCATACAAATTCTTCACCTACAACTACAATTTCGCATTTTTCATTTGTGCTTCCCTCTTGGTCTCATCCAATTCTATGAGAGCCTCCACTCTCAATTGCAGTTCATCATCCATTTCATTATCATACATCTGGACAAACTTATACATTTCCATTAGGTTATTTTGGGGCAACCTTGCATTTATCCCATAAACTAAGTCAAATGGGGCACAACCTATTACCTTCTTCATAGTTACCCTGTCTGCCCAAACTACTAATCTCAATTTAGAATCCCATGCCTTCTTATTTTGATCTAGGATTCTCTTAATAATCTTCATCAAGATTTTATTACTTGATTCTTCTTGTCCATTCCCTTGTGGGTGGTAAGGTGATGAGTAAGATATTTGGATGCCATGGTTTTCACAAAATTCTATGTATTCTTCTGATCTAAAATACATTGCATTATCTGATACAATCATTTCTGGACATCTAAACCTAGTCACTATATTACTCATTAGGAAATCAATGACCACCTTACTAGTTGCTTTCTTTGTTGGAATTGCTTCCACCCACTTTGTAAAATAATTAGTGGCCACCAATATCCAAGAATGGCCTCCACTAGACTTACATGCTATTTTTCCCACAAAATCAATACCCCATTGCTGGAATGGAGATTGTACTGCAACTAGTTTTAGAGGCAAGTTACCAGAAAATTTTAACTTGCCAAAGAAACGTTGACAGTCATCACATGTCTTCACTAACTGGTGTGCATCTTTAAAAATAGTAGGCCACCAAAATCCATCCCTCATTACCATGTGTGCAGTTGTTTTGGCCATATAATGCCCTCCACAAACTCCACTATGCATCTCATTCAGGAGTCCTTGTGATTGATCTTGGTCAGCACACTTCAACATGACACCTTCTCCATTTCTCCACCAGAGCTTTACAACTATGATAACATATTTGATAGCATGCAACTTCAATGTCCTCTTTTCATTTTCATTCAAATTATCAGGACATTTCATCTTCTATAAATAATAGATCATGCCTTTATACCAGTCAGAATGTTTCATGTCACATATGTGTGATCTGTTCTCTTCTTCAAAAAAATTTATCTGATTTGCTTCCAGATTACTTTGGGCCATAAGCTTGGCCAATCCTTGTCCTCTCCTAGCTTAGTAATCTGGATTTCAATGTTGAACTCTTGGATCCTATTCATCCATCTAAATCTTCTTCCTAAAATTTCCTCTTGTGTGAAAATGTCCTTCACATCAGCACTGGGTACATAGGCAATTATAGTGGCTCCCATCAAATAAGTCCTAAAAGCCTTTACTGCTTTTCTAATGCATATACTTGTTTTTTATTTATATCATATTTAAGTTTTGCAGCCTGTAAAGATTTGTTGAAAAAGGCTATAGGTTGTTCAAAACCTTATGCATTTTTTTGCAACACAGCTGCAATTGTGTGGAAAGAAGCAAATGAAAAAATCTGTAGGGGTTTGGAAAAATCAGGGGTTCTTAGCACAGGAGCCTCCTTTATAGCTTGCTTAATGGCTTGGAAGGCATGTACAAATTCCTCTTCCCATTCAACCTTGGCTCCCTTCTTGAGCATTTTAGAAATAGGGTGAACCATTTCAACAAAATTTGTCACAAACCTCATTAGGAAGTTGATCTGTCCAAAGAAAGATTGTATCCCTTTGACATTTTGGGGTTGTGGAATCTTGTCTATTGCAATTACCCTTTCTGGATCAATTTTTACCCCATCCTTGGAAATAATATGTCCCAAAAATTTTCCTTCCCTTACCCCAAAAGCACACTTCTTTGGATTCAAGGAAATACCATACTCTAGTGCCTTAGTGAATACCTTCTCCAGATGTTCACAATGATCATCCTTTTCTTGGAATATGTTGTCAGATCATCTTGATAAATCACCAAAAACAAATTAATGAAGACTGAGAATGACACATCCATGGCTCTCTGGAAAGTAGCCCCTGGATTTGTTAGACCAAAAGGAATTCTCACATAGACATAGGTTCCCCAGGGTGTAGTGAAAGTTGTTTTGAATTGCTCATATTCCTTGACCATGAGCTGATTGTAACTAGAGAATCCATCCATCATAGACATTAGTTCACAGCCCGTCACCCTTTGCAACATGGCTTCCATATTCGGTAATGGATAGTTATCTTTCAATGAAGACACATTCAAGTTCCTGAAATCCACACACAACCTGATGTCTCCATTTTTCTTTCTTACAGGTACTAAATTTGACACCCAGGATGAATGTCTGATTGGCTTGATGATCCCTGCATCTCTTAATTTCATTAATTCTTCTTGCATTTTTGGGGCCAAGGTAGGATTAATAGGTCTTTGCTTTTTCCTAAATGTCTTAGCACCATCACTCAAAGGAGTTTCATGTTGAAATAAAACCTCCCTATATGCCTTAAGATCATCATAAGACTAGGTAAACACATGTCTAAACTTCCTTAATAAGTCAATTAACATCCTTCTCACCTTTGGTGACAGGTTCTTTCCAATATACACCTTTTTCGATGATGCCTCTGTTCCAAGGTTAATTTCCTCTAAGTCATCAGGATGAGAAGCAACACGATTAGCCTTTGTTCTATCCTAATTATCAAACACTCTTTCTAGTACAACTAAACCCTTAGGAATTGTATTTGTTTTTAACGGGATAACTTCATTACCAAACACAGTATCCCTACCATCAATTTTTTCAACAAAAGCTCCAAAGTCAATTTCTTGACTTTCATATTCATCCACACAATTCAAGAACCTCAGTATATCATCATCACTATCAAAAACTTGCCAGTTTTTTATATTATCAGGAATAGATGGTCTTGTTTGCACTTCAACCCTTGAAATTCTAGCATAAGTCATGTCATTTGGTTTTAATGCAATGTTTGCTAACAAATCGGCCACCTTATTATGGCCTCTCTCCATCCAATTTATACCAAAAGCATCAAAGTTTTCCAATTCATCCCAAACAGCATTCCTGTACTGTTTCAGCCTTTTATTCTTTGACACATATCTGGATCTGACTTGGGAAACCACAAGCTCAGAATCTCCAATTACCTTGAGATTCTTGATCCTATGTTTTTTAGCTAATCTCAGCCCCAATAACATGGCTTCATATTCAGCCACATTGTTGGTGCACTCAAATAACAGAGTGAAAGAGAATCTGAATGTCTTTCCACTCGGAGATCTTAACAAAACACCTGCACCAGATCCCTCCTTTGAACTTGCACTGTCAAAGTACATAGTCCACAAGTCATTAGACTCTGACAATTTATTTACCTCTTTATCAATCGGTGTAATAGGCTTATCAAAATTGCTAGGGAATTCTTCAACCCTGAATTCATTTATGCCACTATCAGTCAAACATGTCATGTTTTCAATAGGATCATGCTCAATCATATGAGGCACTTTTAACTCCCTTTCAATCTTGACATCCTTACCATCAATGTAGAAAGTAGCAAATGATAAATCACATTGCATGTTACCTCCCATTGATGCACTCCACTTCCTTGACAAAAGCATCACAAAATGAGGTGGGATGTCTGCAACTAATACAGTCATGGCTAAATCCTTCTTAGGATACTAAGTCAATTTGTAAGGCAATGCCCTAATAGTCCCAATAACTCGCACCTCTCTTGAATCTAATGCATAGCACTTACCTTGAGTAGTATCCACTATCAAACCCATTTTCTCCATGATTTTGACTGGCATAACATTACTGGATGCCCCTAAATCTATCATACAATTTCTCAAATTTTTCTCATTTATATCAACACTTAAGAAAAAGGGGTTTATATTTTCAAGGCACATATTAATATAATTCCCTAAATACATAGGGGGAATTCATGACACAATTCCCTCCACTTCTTTATCTTTTCTTTCTTCTTCATCCTTTTCTTCTTTACAGTTACCTTGTTCAATTTTATTACTAGCCACACTTGTAATCAAGGCTATTGTTTTTTCCTTATGCTCAATTATTCTCATCATTTCCAGCAAAGGTACATAAACTTTAACCTAGGAAAGCACTTGAAACATATCTAATGGTGTATATTTGGGCAGATCAGAAATCATACCTTCGTCATTTTCTTTCTTCTCTGGTTGCTTACTTCCCTCAGGTTTCTTTTTCTTCTTCTCTTCTAAAGCAGGTTCAACAAATTTTGTAATCACTTTGGTCTTCACCAATGATAAAGTAACATCTTCCTAAGGCTTTGGAGCTTCAGTCTTTTTTTCCCAAACCTTATCATTCTTAACCTCTTTGATTTTGACAACATCCTTTTTGCTATCCACCCTAACACCTTTGTTCTTATCCTTTTGTTCTTTGATAAAAAGGCCAACAAGTTTACCCTATTCACCGCTCATGGTTCTATTTCTTAGCTAAAGTGAACTCCTCATTTGAGCAGCCATTTCCTCAATCAACCGAGAAATCTCCTCTTCTGATGGTCTTCTTAAGGACACTAAATCTTCAACCTGCTCCATATTGCAAGCATGATGGTTAAAATCATCTTCTTCATCAGAGAATACCTATTGATGGTACGTCTCACTTCTCTATCTCTGATTATCCATATCATCTCCCTGTAATTCATCATCAGAAGAACACTATGCTTCATCAATATATGATCGATCCATACAAACATCTACATCACCTTGCTCACAGTCAGGAATCTGCTTATGATCATCCTCCTTTATTCCTTCATCAACAAGCAATTGAGAAATACCATAGTACTTTTGATCGTGTGGATGTTCACACACTTCACACCATGTTCTATCTTGTACCAGATTTACTTAATGCTTCTGCAAAGGATCTGGTGTATGCTGATCATTTTTAGGCTTCTAACTAGGAAAAAATGGTTTCCCATCTTTCCAATTTGTGTTATAAGGATAATTTTGCAACCTACGTGGTCTTTCATTTTTATTATACTGTTGCTTTTCATTTCCTATACCCTTCTCTTGCTTGGAAACAATATACTTTATGTCTTTCAAATTACTAAAAACCTTATCCCAATTCTCATCATCTTTAGGTTTTGCAGCAGAGGCCTTCTCGGTCTTATCCTTAGGATTTTTCAAAAGTGTGGGTTCTTCCCTCCTACCATATTTCCTAGAAGCTTTCCTATTACTTTCAATATTTATAGCCATCCTGAAAGCATCTCTCATGGTCTGAGGGTCCTTATCTCTGAGCAGATATGCCTATTTAGCATCAAAAGCATTGAAATAAGTAGTTAAACAAACATTTTCATCAAGTCTCAACACCTAAAACAATTTATACATTGCCTTTTGGAACCTAAGATTAAACTCTATCACAGGCTCATTCAATGACTTCTTGATGTTATTAGACTCATTTAGCATGAAACTAGCATTAGTTTTATCCCCGTATTGTTCCTTGAAGCACTTTTCAAATTCATCCCATGAACCAATACTAGCATTCGGTAGACCTCTGTACCAATCCCTTGCATCCTCTATCAGAGATTGTACAAAAAATTTCATTACTACATCTTCATGCTCTACCTCATAGTCATTTAGCATATCCATGAAGACTTTTAGATGTTCCTCTACTGTCACAACATTGTTCCCAGCAAATTTACTCATCTTTTCTCTCAAATCATCAAGGATAGGGTTAGGATAACCTGGAATACCATCAAAAAACAACTTCCTATACCTTTCCAATTGTATAGGTCTCCTTTGGAATAATCCTTCAGTCTTCTAAGTGTCAACACCTGGACCCAAATTCTAAGTCTTAGGACCATCTTGATGTAGATTTATAAACTTGGTTGCATGGACCTGTGGGCCCAAGTTGTTTGTGGTAGTGTCTAGACTGGTTTTAGGACCATTTTTCAAGCCATCTTGGTGACTTGATGAAGTTGCAGCTTGTGTAACCTCATCCACACTTGAAATCTTTAGGAAACTTATTTTCCTCTTCATTTATGCATTTGTAGCCTCAATCTCAATCCTCTCTAACTCTTCTACTAGAGCCTCTCCCTCCCTTCTAACCTTTTCTAAGGCAGTCTCAGCTTGTGATGATACATATGGTAGGGGATCTCATTTAGGAGGGTGGGAAGTCACCCTATCATTTATCTTAATCCCTTCAGCCTTTTGTTTTCCTTTGTCTAAAATAGGCTTAGGGTCTGGATTACTTGGTTGAGGCTTAATAGGGTTTGAGGGTTTTGGGTCTACAGGTTTTGGTTGTGAATCAACTTGACCTACAAGACTCACTTTAGATGATGGCTTTACCCCCTTGTCCAAGATTTCACATACAACGAGACCTTCCTCTTCTGGCTCAGGCCTTTCTTGGTTCAAGAGCTTCATTGTTGCCAATTGTCTAATTAACCTATCCCTCTCAATTACAACATGCATCAGTTTTTTTTCCCTATCTTTGTCCCTTCTCATCCTAAGCTCAACTTGTTTTTGGATTTCCCGCTTTAAGGAATCAATATCTCCAAAAATATCATCAGGTTCGGGCAAAGTCATATCAAAACTTGATGTATCACTTAGGTCTATCAGGTTTACTTCTTCAAGTACATGCCTAGATAATAATGGAGTCCCATCATCTTCAGCAAGAGGAGGAGGCACATCACTGGTGCTTTCTCTATGATGGCTTCAACTTCTACTCCTACCTCTTCTCTTTCCAGCATATTGGACACTAACAGGTTCCTTATTCTGACATGCCACATCCTCTTGATCAGGTGTATTAAATAATGCATTGAAAAATCCACAATTATTTGATTCTGAATTTCTAGATACTTGTTCAAGAGTTTCAAGGATAGGATGTAAAGGTTTACTTGTACCTTGGTGTACAGGATTCTGTGACATGGGAGCAGTATTGCTAGATTCTAGTCGCTTTTTTATCCAGTCCTTCTTCTTCATATTAGGAAGTTCACCTTCTAGTTTCTGTTCCGGATGATTCTTCATGAATAATCTGGTGTTTTTCATTTTTTGTGCTTGTCCAAAAGATGCTCCAATTTATATTAAATCTTCAAATAAAATGCACATTGGTGCAGAGACTTCAGAGTCGCCACCCAATTATCTTGGGATTACCAACTATCCAAAAACACTTGGTAAAAATGCAAAAGACCCTTGGAAATTTGTACTAACAATATACAAAATACTTCACTAAACAATCCAAAACGCTTGAATAATAGAATATATGGACAAACCTAACATAGAACCATGGGCTCGACTTTCAAATCACAGAAATACTATGATAACTCTATGCAAAATGCACAACCGACCCATTGGAAAGAAATGTTTAGACTAACCTCCCTAGTAGAGTCGCCAATTTCTTGGTTGTTTTTACTGTAACTAGGTTGATCTTCTAATCTACCTATTGAATTTCCAATTCCAATCAAGGGCAGCTCGAAGGACCTAGACCAACTGACGAGGGTTTTAATAAACCTCCTACACTTTGGGCTTTGCAAGACCCGGGAGGGTGATCCCTTAATGTGTGTACAACCTCTGCACCAAAATTATACACAGCATTAATCAATAACAAATAAAATCATTTAATATCTCAACACAATAGGATAATACTACATATAATTGGTTGTTCATCAATAATATCACTACTTGGAGTATGAGATAACTACAACAACGTTTCACAGTTTAAGATAATCATTGATTTGCATTTTGTAGCAAGCTCTAAGTAAAGACAAACAAATACAGGACCTCACGAATAAGCACAACTTAGACCAGTGCCATATACCATTGGAGGAGTCAAATTCATAAGCATCTAAGGATTCATGACAAATTTAACACATAACATATAAGATCTCTGATAGTATTGCCTTACAATACCACCAATTTTTATTCTAACCCAATACTACATATCAAATCTTTATGCAATCATATCCACCTATAACCCCATTCAAGCACTTTAATTAATTGTTTGAATTAAAGCTAAAATGAGAATCATACACACCACAACAATGAGATGAACGAAACAACCTTTGATCATTTTATTCAAAACTCTGATATGCTTATACAATGGAGAGACATGAGTTCGAAATGAATCATTCCCATTCAACTACTAGTATTGTCATAAGAAATCAAACTCCCATGAAATAAAAACCTACTACAAAATGACACAAAACCTAAATTACATTTTCATTAAACCAACAGGTTTAATAATTTTCTTTGCAACTTCACCTAGACTTGACCAAAATTATCTAACTTGCTAACCCCTACTTCTGGCCTTGAAATCCTTCTTATAGAAAATGAAGGAGAAAACAAGCATGGGGCCAGAAGTACACATGGCATCAATCACTTGGACCGTCTTGTGATATTTCAAAAATTTGTTATAACAGCCAATCCTTAAAGAATCTTCTTGTTCATCCTACTCATTGAGTATGGTTGATGCATCCACAAAACATCAAGAAATCCTGTGCCAAACTGCCACCAAAGACAAACTGGAATCTATTGTAACTGCAACAGCTGAGTTGTTAACCGCCAATAGCCAACTCTGTTTTACTCTTCCTCGATCAAGTATACATTTACCCATCTTCGGTATTCTTCATTTGCCAACCAATCAAAATTAACTACCTCATTCACCTTAGCACTATAAGGTGTGTATTTAACCACTACCTGATTTGCTTCTCTCTCAAAAGATTCCAAAAATATGCTGGTACTAATGATCTTGTCCATACAACTCACCAGCAAGTCATAGTCTGAGTCATCACAAATCAATTTGATTTATACATTGATGACCTCATTTGCTCTATCATGCCACTGTTGCAGTGATTTAACATTCCCCTATGCATCAATTATATCAAGTAAAGATGTATCACTCCAATCATCAAAATTCTTTACCAATTCTCTGATTTTCCTACTCAAATCATCTAGTAAGGCTTGAAAACCTTGCAATGACTTTACAAACATTTGAGTAGGCCTTAATGATTGGGGCCTATTATGTGTATCAAACCTTAAGGCTTTGTACATTATATCTAAATCATTGGCCCTAAGGATCCATTTCTCAAATAAGGGCAACACTACCTCCTAATCCCTACTAATATTCTTTATTGCATCCAAAAATAAAGAATATAAAGAATACACTGATGGAAATATGCCATCAACCTTTTCATTCAAATGCCTCAAAACTGTGTCAACAATCTCACCATGTTTTTCAACTGCCTCGTCCTCACTTGCCTTTAAGGCTGCCTATAATTCTGTAATCTTGTGCATTAGCTACTTCTTGGTAGGATCCACAGAGCATTCTTCTTCTTCCTCAGTAGGCTCCAATGCAGGACTGGGAGAAGGATTTTGGATGGGGGACCCTGGTGTAGAAACAATTGGAGAAGCAAGAGGCATTGATCCTAATGTGGAAGCCAATGTCATGATACCTGGAGCACTTGAGGTCTCCCCAATTTTCCTATATTTAAACCTATCCACCTCAATTTGTAGCTCAACATTCCTTTGCTGCACCCTGTTGTACTCTCCAATTATAAAGTTGTACTTCTCCATTAAGCTCTTATTTTCAGCTTCTTCCCTCTCAACAGTCTTTTGGGCCAATTTGGCCAATTCATAGTTAGTTTAGTAGCCTTTGTAGTTGATTTTTTTGAGGCTCTCTTTATTATTAACCCTCCCCTTAGGTTTGGGCTAATGTCAGTGACATTAGGCTTTCTACCCTAAGGTGCCAAAGCCCAAATTGTTAGGGTCTCATATTCTTCACTGAAGGCAGAATCTTGTAATGCTGCCTTGACCTCTTCCTCAGAATTCTACATGGGATGCTTGGATTTTAGAATAGCATTAAATGCTACTACATCTTTTATATCCCAAAAGGAAAAAATAATACACCAGCCTGAGTCACTAATTTTCTCCCATCCTTGGGAGTGATGTTCTTGAATTCTTTCATCAATTCAGCTTTCACTTCATCATCATTCTCATGATTTGACCTATTAGGCCTCAAATCTCTTCTCCTTTTGCATTTGTCCTGATATTCCTCTAATCTCATTCTCCATACTAATTGCAAGAAAACTGGAGTTTTAACAAATGCATCATCATCCAAAAATTCCTTACATGCCTCCATTCTGGCATCTTGCACACATTGTCCTTTCACATCCATATCAGACAAAAGCAACTGAGTTGACCTAGGAGGAGAAGGCATACCAACCTACATATCTTGATCTGTAACAATGATTTCATCCATCAGATCCTCTTGGGCCACTTCAATCGTTTGCCTCTTAGGGCTTGGCTCTAATGGTGGTGGTGAAGGGTTATCCTCTTGTGATGAGTCCAAATCAATGATTTTGATTCCCCCAGGTGCTCTGACCTATGGACTTGGTTGTGTTGATGCTTTCATGATTTGTTTTCCCTTTTTATCTTCCTCCTCTTCATCACTGCTGTCATTTCTCTTTCTTTTATAAAGAGGCCACTTCACTGTAGGTTGATATGTTGGCCTCATTTCATTAGGCCTCACATCTGGCTCCTGTGTACCAAAGTCCAACTCCAATTTTATCTTCTTTTTCATCAAAATTCCCATGATTTCCTTGAAGTTGTCCATCAAGAAATTAATTTTCTTGTGGAATGGGGTAAATTCAATTAATGGATCATATTTGGGATCCATTTTATGCACAATGACTACTAGCTTCTCATATTCTATCCATTTTTCTTTGTTTAATTCCTGCTTATTCAAATCAAACTCATTCCTAATCAGGTCCTCAGGAAAATTGAATTCATGTATAAATTTACCACCCTTTATCTGTTGTCTGAAAAGGGAAAAGAAGCCCTCAAAATCATGTTGTCGCTTGGGACCACACCTTAAGTGATAATCATCAAAAAACTTCCCAAAGTGGACCCAACCTCCCTTTGAGCACACAAAATCAGATACTTCAGTATAATCAGGGAAAAGGGTTCCCTTACCTTTCCTTGTTAGGTTGTCCTCATGGATACAACCAATCTGCCACATAAGCTCAACAAACCCCACTCTTGGTGGCACATTGTATGGAAGGATATGTGGAGTTCCTTGGAAGCCATACACTCTTAAAACAGTGTTGACTGGGTACAAGATAATGTCACCCCAGTTGTGACAAATTTTCAAATCTAGCTTCCTTCCCTTCGGTCTGAGAAAATCATGTAAGTCCTCAGGGATTCTTGGTAGATTCACCATCAACCTAGCCATTAATATGAAAGCAAAACAATTATCAAATTGCACAAAACTGGCATTCTCCCTATTATAGGATAAATCTCCAGTCCATGCCTACACCGATAATCTTTCTCCATTAACCTCTCACTTCAACTCCATCTTCTTAGAGAAGAAAATAGCATTCTTGTACAAGAACATGTACATCAACAAAGAATACCAGAAGAATGGAGTTCCTGCATCCTTTTGTTGCAATTTTAACAGCCCTTCATGTATCTTCTCTACCAAAAAAGATGCAAAATCATAGATCACTGAGAAGTTAGGGTGTTGTATTTGCACCCCCATAAACATATAGGCAATTGGCATCACTATATTAGGGTTAAAGCCCAAAATATGGCACAATGAGTAAAAAGTGGCCAAGAAGTGATTTGTAAAACAGTTTAGCCCGAAAGGCTCTTGGTCACTAGGGCTGATATAAAACTTTGAACCGCCTTCCCTTGCTAGATGAGGTGGAAGTAGCTTAACCCTGAAAAGTGACTTTGACCTTGCATACTCCTACTTCATCTCCTCAAGATCAATATGAACCAAGAATGGGCTAGGCTCACTCAGGTCAAAAACCTGTTGAAATTTTTCTTTGTTTATACTTAACAAGACCCCTCTATCGTTATCTCTTATTACTCTTGTAATAGGTTCATAATGTGTTGCCACTGCCCTCAGAAAATCCACATCGGGGAATACATTTGGTACCACCAGCTTCCCCATGTCATATCTCCAACCATTCGAGAAGGGATGAGGCAAATTCCTTTGTCCATACCACAACCTAAACATCTCCAAACCAATCATGGGAACCCTAGCATCGACAATGTTGGAGCAGTTGCATACTAATCCCTCACCTAGGGTTCTTCCATGCATCAAAACCAACCCCTTCTTCCTATCATTATTTCATAATGGGAATTGATCCAGGAAATCATCATATAAATTCCTCTGCAAATAGTAAACATGGCCAGAATGTTGCTTTGGCAGTGCCATCTAAAGTAAACTAGGGCTTTCTTAACTTCAAACTCTTGAATAGACTAGGGCTAAATAGAGAACGAAATTACATAAAATAACCCTACAATTTCTCATAATTTAACTACCCAATAGCCCTAAAACAACTATCAACAAGCTTTCCAACAAGCACACCACAAATTTCCCCAAATTCTCAATCAAATTATCCAGGAAGCATAGAAAATAACTCACGACGTTTGTGCTCTATAGAAAACCAAATCCTTCCTATGACAACTCGTAACTTCGTCCTTGGCTCTGAAACTGCTTCACAAAGGTGCTTGAATACTTTGTGAGAAAATAAAGCAAAGTAAAACCACTTTATGTCGATCAAATCAAGCCAGTAGATATCTCGTCCGCCATTAAAGCTTGCTCGCACGCTGGACAAACGGCTCCAATCACATTTCATGCAAATTCAAATATTAGCTATCGATCCTTCACTTTTGTCTAATCATTGAACAACTATCTTCAAAACAAGCTGACACAACCTCCATCACGGCAACAAGGGCCCACCACACTATGTATCATTGAAGGAATCCACGTGGCGCTTGCCTGTGATATCTTGATCAATAAAAACCTCACAACTTTTGATCACACGATGGCAGGGAACCGTAGATCTTAACCATCGGCAATCCTGTTTATTCAATATAGTCATCAACATTGTTATTAACCATCGAGTAGCTTTCCCATCAAGATTATAATATCATCATTGATTTGAAGCACGTGAATCTTACAATCACTTTAGTAACCCGCCATTTAATATATTAAAACCTGACAGATTTATTAAAACATTTTATCATCTCTTCGATTTCCTCTAGTAATACACGTGGCACTCGCTCGTGATATCACAATCAGGTAAGACTCAGTGGTGGGGTCATCACAAGATTGTGGGGAACGGTTGAGATCAAACGCTGGTTGATCAACGGTCGCATAAAATTGTTCCCTACAAAATATAAAACATTTATTAAAGGTACAAGGGGACATCACGTAGGCCGACGACAAACAATGGCTTAAATTTGTTTTAAATGTGGAGGCACAGGGTCAACCTAGACTTAGGGAATAATAAAGTCAGGTGAAAGAATTAAAAAAATTTATCAAAAGGGTCTCAACCTAAACGAAGTGATGGGGAATAAGTTATTTTAGAACCCTCTCCATAAAGTAACAGCCAAATAGATCATACCCAAGGTGTAAGATAAAACACTAGGGTTTTTCATGAAGACAAAAGAAAAAACCCCAACCTTAGGTTTCTTTCCAAACAATATGAAGGAGTAGGAGAAGGCAAGATAAAATGGAATTCAAAGCAAAAATTTGAAGTTCCATCACTACCTTCCCCCTCCTAATTATCTCTCTCTGTCTCTCTCCCCTTCATCCACACTTCCCCTCTCCCTTCTCCCTCCTAATTCTCTCTCTCTCTCTCTCGCCCTCTCCCTCTCCACTCTCCCTCTCCTCCCTCTCTCTATCTCCCCTTCTCCCCTTTTCCCCTCTGCACCTTCCCCATCTAATTCTCTCTCTCTCTCTCTCCCCTTCCATCTCTCCTTCTCTCTCTCTCTCTCTCTCTCTCTCTCTCTCTCTCTCTCTGTTTGTCTGTCTGTCTCTCCTTCCCCTCTTCCCCTTCGTTCTCTCTCTCTCTCTCTCCCTCCCCATTTCTCTCTTTATCTCTTATCCACCCTCAACCTCCTAATTACTCTTGGGTCTATGTGTGGCACCAAAATCTTATCGCCATTATACATTTTTAAACATTTTTCAAATATTGCCTAACCCCAAATCCAATCAGATATCCGATTTTTTTTACTTTTAAAAATCAGATATTCGATTTGATTTGTAAAACTTAGGCTTGGGCATTGCTATGGAGCAATGTATTGACACCCAACCCAAAAAAAAGTCAACTTTAGATTTTTGCATTTTTTGGCGAGTGCAAAATGCTACTTTTTTCATATTGCCACTTTTTGGCCCATCATGATCCTATACATGCCCACATAATAAACTAATCAATTTCATATTTGCAAATAATCACATGAGAAATACATAATGAATCATGAATGTGCTATGACAAATTATAAATAAAAATATGCATGAACCATTGATCATATTTAAACAATACATTACATTCCTATATAGATCCAACCACAAATATATTCACTTATAAATTGTCTGCAATCACAAGATAACTTATGCAAACATAGATTCTATGGTTTACTGGTTGATCTATTTTTCTTCTTCTTTCCAATTCCCAAATCAATGCCCATTGCTTGAAAGCCTTTCTTCTTAAATATCCCTACTTATATCAAGGGACATGTCTCTTTGTGTCAATTGCACCACTTTAAAGGGGCACACCTCTTTGTATAAGATAATTGATGCCTCTCATTTAATCGTTGATTTTTAATTATTATACTGATTAGTAGGTGACCTTTGGAATAGTCACTATCGAGTTTACTTGCTTAATATTGTCTTTTTATTAGGAGTCATCCAATTTCAAAAAGTAGCATTTATTTAATTTATTTATAATATTTATTGTCATTATTAATTTATTTTAGTTTCTTTTTTATATCTTTTAGTATTTATATATTATAATGGCTATAATTACAATGATATTTAGATTGTCAACATTATATTTATATTTATAATATTATCTTATGATAATTTTATAAGATAATATTATAATTATAATAGCATTAAATTGCTAATATGTATTTTGTTATTTATTATTTTTTTTCATTTCAATGCGTTACAATTCCAGGGGCATGACAATATCTAAAACATTAACCTGGTTGATTAACCAACACAATGATCCTCCTATCACTTAAAACATTCTACCTGATGAACATGAATTCCAGAAACTAGAATAAGATAAAACATGTGTAGACATACTCCCCTTTCAAACTATAGGACATAACTTGCACCCATGAAGAAATATAGATCGAAACATGTTACTAGAATAATCTCACTACTTGGGTAACTTACTTCAAACACTATGGATCAAACTTCTAGATTACTTCTATCAACATGAATAGATGTAGCATGATACTACAAACATCCCTTGACATATTTTAGAAGCTCATACATGACACCATATGCTTATAGTATGATTATATTTAATTTTGACTATTCCATTGACATCACTACTTCACTCCTTTGACAACAATGGGCTCCTTTGACAACAATGCCAATAAATGTTCAATAGGCTGGACAAGTGGCGAAAGGGGATTGATTGAGGATGGTGGCTCCAAGATCATAGGAAAATCAAGGGAAGAGATTTGACATGGGAATCAATGGGAATGGGTGTGTACGATTGGATGAGGTACTACCAAGTACCTTAGAAGGATATCTAAAAAGACATGTTTGGCTTGACTCATACTTTGGGAGTACATGTGGAATTTAAAATTGGCATTCTAAAAAAAGAGGTGGATTTCTGTATGCTCCAAGGTACCATAGGTGAATTAATTTTTGGAGAATAAAAGATTGTTCAAGGCCTTGGAGTACCACTTGCAAGTACCTCATGTGACAAGTGGATTTTATGGGAGTTTGCGCTGATCAAATCCAAGATTAATGATTGATTATCCATGTGTGCAAATGATTAGGAGGATTAAGAGGCAATGGGAGATTAACGTGGGTTGTGAAAAGTGCTTATAATAGAAGGACGAATATAGGTTGGGTGAATAATCGTGAAAATATTTATTTACCAATGATTAGGCTTTAGGGAGGAACGAGGAAATGGTTTTAGATGAAAAAATAGATGGTGGAATAAATAATTAAAATATTAATTAAATAATTATTTAATTAGTGAGTTAAAAATAAAGAAAATCAAGATAATGTAATCAAATGTGAACGATCAAATTTAGACCTATCTAGAAAACTATACAAATTAACACAAAATTATTAAAAAATAAAATAATAACAATAATGTTTTTTTTCGTATATATAATTTTCCAAACAAATTAAACAAAACATAAAAGTAACCAAAAAATAGTCAAAGAGAAATCTTTAACATCCTTTCCTAGAAATGAGCTAATAAAACAAATTTACTGAAAAAATCTTTCACATCCTTTCCTAGAAATGACCTAATAAAACAAATTTACTGAAAAAATGAGCTTCCTAAGAAATACCCATTGAACAAGTTCAAAACCAAAACATAAAAATAATCAAATAATAGTCAAAGTGAAAATTTTAACGTCCTTCCCTAAAAACAACCTAATAAAACAAATTTATTGAAAAAATGTACTTCCTAGAAAATACCCATTAAACAAATTTATTGAAAAAATGTACTTTCTAAAAAAATACCCATTAAACAAATTCAAAAGATGATAAATATAACTTTTCTTTTTATATTAAAACAATACAAAAGAAACTACGTAAAAGAAAGCAACCAGCAGAAAAAACTTCTTGCTGATTTGACTAGATTAAACACAGGGAAAGTTTGTTCCCTAAAGTTGTACTTCTAAATTTCTTTCTATGCCACCATAAAAACTCTTTACAAAACTAAATTTGACGATAGAGCTTACTGTCATGTAATTTTTGTGATCTTTCAAATATTATAAACATATTTTATTTTCGAAAATCTAAATCATAGATTATATATGTTTACTCATAATTCCGTATAATATTTGATGGATTTTACAAAATCTTCTCTTAAATCTCCCTCGAATTTTTATTTAGTTTACAGTAAAAATCACAAAATACGTCCATCAAACTTAGGCCCCAGCGATGCAACCAACGCAGAATGGAATCTTTTGCTTCTAAAAACCTGAGAATTCCATGGATGATAGATACTAGATACGCGTAAACCCTATAACCATGCTCCTTACCTTGCAACTTCATGGAAACTGAGACGAATGTTCGCATTGTTTGCCGAGCCTGTTATTTATATTAAGATATTATGTTTGATAGCTTGGCAAGAGAAGAAATATACAAAGAAATTATGTAAGGAGAATAGGCAGTATCAGGTTTCTAATTGCAGAAGGGATTAACCATTTGTAAAATACCCACAAATGGCCACTTTTCATTTTATTTACAGTACTGAAATCGAGGAGGATTTCACAGATATTGTTCATGGAAATTTTCAATTTTATGGAGGGTTGGAGAAATATATCGGGGTTTTGAAAGGACTTTTGATAGAGAGCAAGGTGCCAGTTGTTGGGTTGCAAGGAATGGGGGGTCCAGGTAAAAGTGTTCTGGAATTGGCTCTGTGCAGTGATGATCAAATTAAAGGTATAGTTCTTTTCCTTATAAAGGCGGTCGTTATAGTGCACTAGTTTAGGTTTAGTTACACCTTTTGGAGTATGCTAAGGTTCTCAATTGTTTTTTCATTGATATCAGGATAGTTCGGCAACAATATGATCTTCATCACTGTCTCACAGTCCCCAAACTTTAAGGGAATTTTAGAGACTATGTGGGAGAAGATGGCGGGAAGGAAGAGGCAAGAAGTTCAGAATTTGGAAGATGGGCATATGCAGCTGCAGCAGTTGATTTTCACGCAACCCAAGACAAATCTCGTGATTCTGGATGATGTTTGGTCTAGAGCAAATTCGGAATATTTATTATTTGAAGAGCCAGGACACAAAATTCTACTAACAAGCAGAGAAAGTTCCACTATCCTCAGATCCCCGTTTAATCAACTGTGTCCATTGCCATTCTTGTGCCGAGAGGATGCACTGTTGCTGTTCTGCTTCTGGGCTTTTGGACAGACATCGATTCCAACTACTGAAGACGCAAATTTATTAGAGGTATTTTCCCCCCTTTTCAACTAATAGTTGTTTTAGTATTTATATTGCCTGATATATGATAATTTGCTTTTGACTATAACAACCAATACTGATTTTTTTTAAGATATATAGTACAAAAAAATTTGGAATATATATAGTGGAAAGACTTTTTAATTGGAATGGGAGAAGCATGCATTCATTTTTGGAAAACATGGAAAAAATGTTACGATTAGGAAACTCTTAATATTATTGGAAACTTTCTTATGTCAAATAGGAAGGATTTTAAAGATATTTTGATATCAAATTAGCAACAGAAAAAAGTGTGAAAGTTGAGTTTGAAACAAGTTTCACTCTGAAAACCACTATTCAATTGTGAGAAAACAAGTTTTAGCTGTCATGTTTAATGGTAAAAGCCTCCAAAATATCAGGTAAAAATCCACAAAATCTCACTTATCACATAAAAGTTATATAAATATTGATTTGTCGACTAGATGGGAACATTTTATTTCCATTTGCAGTGTTTTTTGTCGGCAACTTTCTTTTTTCATTTGCATTGCTTTATGTTTTAAATTTGCATGCAAATATTTCATAATCACATAATACTTAATTTCTTTATTTTATTCTATTATTTAAACTTATTATTAATTGTTTAATCAGCCACAGGGAACTAGAATATGTAGCGCATCCTTACACAAACACATTTTCTCTAACATATTAACTTACACATAGTTTTCTATGAGTGGAATCCTTGAACCTCCTTTAGATGCAAGTGCTAGTTTTTAATTTTCAATAATATATATTTTTTTATTATGAATAGATATTGTTTTTAATTTTCAATAATATTTTTTTTTTATTATGAATAGAGATTGTAGTTGGAAAGAGAGATTTTAAAAAGAATTTCATTCATGTATAAGATTAGAAAAGGAAAAATTATTAATAAGTGTTTTTTATTGAAAAGAGAGATTTTGTAAGAATTCTATATTAGAAAAGACATAGCAAATAAGTCCAATACATTCAAATGAGGAAACATCAAGGAACAGACAATATAAAGACAACAATCCAAAAAAAACAAGCAGAACCCCGCCGACAGGGTCAGGAAGAACAAACGAGACTAATTGCCCAAAAACAATAGTAGATTTATTAATTTAAAGTGACTTAAGCCAAAACTCTTTAGAAAAATCTGTTTCATACAGACAAAGACTCAATTGAAACAAGATATTTTTGGCAGGATTCCCATTTTTAAGAGCCAATAATTTATTGACCTAAGAATAGGATTCTTTTAGATCTAATATGTTATCGACCTAAGAATAGGATTCTATTAGGATTCTATTTAATTCTGAAGTTGAAAGTATGTTCTGCCAAATAATATGGCTTGTACTATATCTACAAATTCTTTTTGCCCTCTACCTGGTCTTCTGATAAATTTTCATTATAATTCTTGGATTGCAGGTGCATGCAGAATTTGACGGTCTGCCACTTGTTCTAAAGGTGATAGGAAGCTCCTTAAATGAGGAACCTTATGCGGTATGGGAGAGGGCAAAAGGCAAGATATCTAAGGAAGAATCCATATCAGATTTTCAGAAAAAGAGGCTAATTAGATTGTTAGAGATGAATATTGATTCCTTAGACCATGATGCCAAAGAATGCTTCCTAGACTTAGGCTTTCTAGTAGAGGATAGGGAAATCTGTGCGAATGCACTATTGGACATTTGGGTTTATGTTTGGAAGCTACAGTTGCACGATTCAATTGCCATCTTATCAGATCTTGCAAGCAGAAACCTGTTGAATTTGACTAGCACTCCAGGGTAATCGCCTTTCCTATAATATATTGAGTTTTTTGTTATCATTTTTAAACATTATGCTGATGACGTAGCACTTACCAGGACCAGAGCAGTAATCTCACAAGTAAATGTCTCGGAGCTATACTTTTCTCAGCTTAATGTCTTGCGAGAATTGCCCTTGTATCTGCGATACCATGACACTGTTGTACCAAAAGAAGAGGTTTCTGATGCCTGCGAAAGAGCATGCTTTGCCAGGAAAATGGAAGCTGCTAAATGATTGAGCATTTGATGCTCAACTTCTCTCCATTCACAGAGGTCGGTTATTCCAAAAATCACATCCAAGTTTCACCTGTTTTACCAAATTTTCTTTGAAATATTAGCTATATTTTTTAATATTTATATCATTTTTCTCAGCAACTTGGTTTCCATATATATCAAATTATTTCTAATTCACATGAAAAACTAGAAATGTGATATGGATATTTTAGTCACTTTTTCACGGGGTAGGCTAAACAACCTATGCAAACTATTCAAAATTTCTTGATGAATTGGATTCTTGTCCTAGCATCTAATTAGTAGGATTGTGCAACATTACTGCTCTTAATCCTCAAATTCGTTTTTTCTTAGTGTAACCTTAAGCACACTTTTCCCCTTGCATTTTTCTGTCTCCGAGATTCGACTTTAATATGATAAGAATTTAACCCAAATAATTAGCATTCGTAACATTCACAGTGATCTAATTCAATTTCCTTTCTGAATCGTTCATGCAGGCCCCATGGAGGAAAACCATCTGCTGAGATGAATTTCCATGGGACAGAGGCTCTGTTGTTACTCTTTATTGGGACAGAATACTTTCTTCCCCCATTTCTGAAATCCATTAAGAGTCTAAAATTTCTCATGATATTCAATTAAGGTACGAAAGTGCAACAATAAAAGGTCTAGATGTCTCATCTTCAGTCAATCAACTCAAGAATGTCCGCTTAGAGAGGTTGATTGCATCCCCTGTTCAAAATCAAAGCAAAGCAGTGCAGAACTTAAAGAATGCAATTTTTATGCTTACAGAAAAGGCTTGAATGTACATCCTCATTGAAGAACGTCAAGCTTTGAGATTTTAAATCGTATCACTCCAGCAAGGCGATCCTTAGTTTCTGTTATACGCCCTCTGTTCAGATGTGGTCTATTACCAATTGCCACCTGATTCAGAAGTTGTCTTATGACCTTGGGAATCCGAGTTCTCTAAGATTGTTACCAGGTCTAAAAGAATTGATTGCATCCCCTGTTCAAAATCAAAGCAAAGCAGTGCAGAACTTAAAGAATGCAATTTTTATGCTTACAGAAAAGGCTTGAATGTACATCCTCATTGAAGAATGTCAAGCTTTGAGATTTTAAACTGTATCTCTCCAGCAAGGCGATCCTTAGTTTCTGTTATACGCCCTCTGTTCAAACGTGGTCTATTACCAACTGCCACCTGATTCAGAAGTTGTCTTATGACCTTGGGCATCCGAGTTCTCTAAGATTGTTACCAGGTCTAATAGAACTTCCAGTATCAATTGGAAAATTTGGGCGGTTGGAATGCCTAGACATTTCATTATGTGAGGGGTTGAGAAACATCCAGAGGTACAGAGCTATTAAAGAAACCGAGAAAGTTTCATATGGGAGAATAATGACTATGTTACCCAGAGCTATTTGTGAGCTGAATTCCCTGAAGTTTGTTATCTGTGATCAGAAGATTGGGAGGTTGCGGAACTTAGATTTGAAATTGTGGAAGAACACATAGTTAGGATTGGATTGATTATTGGCTTCTTTTCTTACCTCCCATCTTAAAGCTCAAGTTACAATCAATTTGACAAGAAAAATTCCATATAAGCTACACTATATTTTCAGCCTATTGTTAGGCAGTTATTCTTTACTATTTTCTTATTCTCCTTCCGAATCCATTTCTTTCTTTCGTAATAAATTAAAATGCTAGGAAGTGGGTATCTATAAATGTGTTTGCGGTGTCTAGACTTCAATTCTATTTGACTCTGTCGCATAGACTGTCAGCATTTTGTATAAGATTATAAATGTAAAGTAACAAAAGATTTTCATTTTCGATTTCCAAATGTTGCAATTTTTCCACACCCACAGTAAGAAATTGTGATTAGAACCATTTAATGTAGCGCAAAGAGGATGAAGAGGACCCCATTTTCAATTAATAATTGTCTTTGTTATTTGTTAAAAAACTAAGACTTGAGTTGACTGAGTGAAGATAAGACATCTAAAAGACAAAGTTGTTATCTTCACTCAATCTAGGAGTTGGAGAAGTACTTTGGAATGGAAGACATGGAGGAAGGTGATCCAAAAAGGGTAAAAATTGATGCTTCCAAGTTGAAGTTGCAAGCAGCCTTATTGTGGGAAAATGTGCAAAGTTCGAGAAAAGAAAAATAAAAAATTAAACTTTGGCCTAAGATGTTGAAACATTTAAGAGGTTGATTCTCCCCCTTAGATCACCAACAATTTTTTTTTTTCAAATTGCATAATTTAAAACAAATGGATCAGTTAGTGCAGATTTATACTAAACAGTTTATAAGGCTTCAAATTCGGATGGATATACAGAAGAGTGAAGAACAAGCAACAGCCTGGTATGTACAGCGACTGAGTTTCGACTTAAGATGAGTTTGATTGGTGAAAGTTCCTACTGTAGGTGAGGCTTACTAATATGCCTTAAAGGCAGAGGATAAACTAAATTAAAAAACAAAATAGTCAGAAAAACGGGTCATAGCATTCAGAATAGAGGGAAAGAGGTTTCTCTAGAACCATAAGTGAAGAGTTAGATGAAGGCAGGAATGTGAAGGTTGACTTCAGAGGAAGGGGATGCTTTGTAGGTAGAGGACAGGGACGGCCACCTTCTGGAGACTGGATTGTGATGAAGCCCATAAGGCCACAGACTGCCCTCAAAACCTTGAAAGGGTGATGGTAGCTCAGGAACAAATCTTGGTGAGAAGAATCTGAAGCTGAGTCAGGAGAGAACTTGATGTTGAGAAGAACCTTAATATCTAGGGACAATGAAACCTCGAAAGTTGATTGGAAGAGGAACAGTGTCTTCTGAACAAAATGCAAATGTATGGAGGTGTGTAGGTGATCGTAGATGGTGGATCTAGCGACAATTTGGTAAGTATAGAACTGGTTGGTAAATTACAGCTTTCTTTGATTTTGATAGATAAACCCTACAAGATTTCTTCATTAAAGAAATCCCTACAAGATTTCTTGTCTTTGTTGCCTTCAAAATTTTGTGATATGTGGATGAAGTGCTTTGTGATGTGGTGCCAATAGATGCATGCCATTTGTTGTTAGGTAGGCCTTGACAATATGATAGGAATGCAATCCATGGAAGTAGAGAAAATACCTACAAGATTCAATATAAAGGAAGTAAAACACTCTTAAAACTGTGGAAAGAGGAAGGAGCAGTTGAAGTGGTAGCTTTGTCTCTTCTTGCAGAACCTAGATTTGAGCTTGAAGAGACAAGTGAAATTCTTGATCAACTAAGAAGGGAATTGAAGGAAAATTTGGGAGTAAAAAAGACAAATGATTTGAAGGGTGAAATACAACCAAACATTGATGCAAAACTGCAACGAGATACAACTAACACAATTATTGGTGAACCTCAAAAGGTAGATGCTGAAATTTCAGTTGATTGTAATGGGGTTGAAGGGAATAGTGAATTGTGGGGATATGCGCATGATCTTAAAAAACTTCCATGGATGTGATGAGAAATTTGGTTTAAAGTGATTGCCTAACTCAGTTTGATAGTAGTGATGTGAATTATGATTGAAACAAGGGGAAAAATTTCATGTCTATTGATGATTAGAGTAGTGATTATTCTATTGATTCTAGATTAGGGACTTTGCATAGCTTTATTGGTCCCTATTGAATGGTGGAATTAGCATTGAACTCTTCACATTGGGAGAATTGGGGTTGCAAACTTTAGCAATAGTTCAGATTGTGCCAAGGAGTTCCACGAGAATACCTTGATGATAGGCCCGCTGAAAGGTTTGCACCCTCATATTGGTGGCAACATAGTCTGGTTCTTCTGAACTTGGAGGTTCAGACTTTTCAAAGAGGGTGAAGTTAATGTAACAAATTTATGATTGTAGATTACCACTACCTGTCTGTTTTGTTACTTTTTAGTTGTTCTTGGGTTGTGAGGTGTAACTGTTGATTCTAGCAGTTCCCAATTTTTAATGTTTTTTTAATTCCTTATTTAGGTGTTTTTGGTGTTAGTGTTCAGGGGGTGATATTTGGGTGTTGGTCTCGTACTGATCGGGTGGATTTGGTTCTTATCTATAATTCAATTTTTTTTGGTTTATGAAGGATAAGTTAATATTTCTATCTTTGTTTTTTTTCCTAAACATATACATTTTGATTAATGAATCTGGATTTTGTATTTGTGACCTATGTATAAGTATTTACTGTTTTGTTTTTTAAAAGAGCATGATTTTTTTCCTCTAGAAGCAAATTATATCATGGAATTATTGAGAATAACTGAACAGCATTACGAAGACTTTCTTGCTGAGAACAAAGGTTCAATTTGCATCCCCAAGTGGTGATCATTCCCTCTTCATTTTCTTCTCTTGACAAGCTAAGAGTCACGAGTAGGTGTGACAGCCAAATCAAGCTGAGGAAATTTGCTGAAATCCAGTCAGCCAAGCAGCTCCTGGTCACCTACTTGAGAGGAGGTGGAAGATGCATAGAATGGTTGAGAACAGCTGTGAGTATTCTTGGAAAGGATTGGGATCCATGTGTTTGAAAATCACAACCTCCTTAGGTAGCTTGACTATGTCCACTAGGTGGGGTGGTCCCTACTAGAGGCTTGAGTTAGTGATATGCTTGTGCATGAGGTTTTATCCTTGTGATTTAAAAGCACTTGAAGATATACCACTTCAAATGCAAATTTGTTAGCTTGCACTCAAATCTGCATAAGAAAATTGGAACAAATCATAACTTTAGTATAAAATAAGAAATGAATATCAATAGAATAGTTAGTGAAAATAACAGAACTTCTATCTTATGAAAAGCTAAAAAAGAATTTCCACCCTATCATGTCAAGGTCAATTGAGCAGGAATTCTGGGTCAATCCTTCAATAAGGCTATATAAAATGAAAAAAGCTCAGGCTGATAAGGCTTGAAGAAGTCATGAATTTATATGCAAGCTTTTCAAAATCTGGAACACAACCAAAAAATGTAAGAAATGAATATCAATAGAATAGTTAGTGAAAAGAACAGAACTTCTATCTTATGAAATGCTAAAAAAGAATTTCCACCCTATCATGTCAAGGTCAATTGAGCAGGAATTCTGGATCAATCCTTCAATAAGGCTATATAACATGAAAAATGCTAAGGCTGATAAGGCTTGAAGAAGTCATGAATTTATATGCAAGCTTTTCAAACTCTGGAACACAACCAAAAAATGTGCTTTAGAGTCTCTTGCTGTCTACAAAACGAACGGTGAAAATTGACAATTCCCATATGAGATAATTTGGTACCAATGGAAATGCCTTAATAGATAATGCACTAGGCAGAATGAGTCTCACAATTCCCAAACCTTCAAGGAATTTTAGAGAGTGTGGGACAAGATTCTTGGAAGGAAGAGGCATGAAATTCAGAATTTGGAAGATGGGTACATGCAGTTGTAGCTGCTGATTTTGACGCAATCCCAGACAACTCTAGTGATTTTGGATGATGTTTGGTCCTGAGCTAATTCGGAAAATTTATTATTTGAAGGGCCAAGACACAAAACTTTTATAACCAGAGATATAGCTCCACTATCCTCGCAACCCTGCCTATTCAACTGTATCCATTTCCAAATAATATAGACAAGGCATTCCCTTCATTTTCTTTGGCATTTGTATCAGGCATTAACAGGTCGATCTTTTGGCGCAATGGCAAAAGTGTTCCAACAAATGGTATCAGAGGTGTGGTCACGGGTTTGAATCCCCTTGGGTGACGCTGAGGGGGGGGGGATTGTTGGACTAATCGCCAACATCTCCCTTCAGGTTCAGGACATGGACTAACCACCTCTCATGGATCTGTTTATATCTGGCGTTTGTATCGGGCATTATCAGGTTGATCTTTTGGCGCAATGGCAAAAGTGTTCCAACAACTCTAAAGTTTGGATGGGAACTGTTAAATAACAAGAGTTATACCACTAGAAGGTGAGATGGTTTGGATAGTCACAACTATTCAGTTTGCCTACTACTTCACCAGGATCTGAGTTAGCAGGAACATGCTTCCAAGTGAATCATTCCCTCTTCAGTTTCTTCCTTGGCAAGCTGAGTTTTACAAGTAGGTGAGATAGCCAAGGCAAGGTGTGTAAATTTGCTGGAATCCATTCAGCAAACAACCCTTTAGTCACATGCTTGAGAGGAGGTGGAAGGTGGTTGAGACTAGTTGTGAGTAGATTGACCCCTGAATCTTTTTGGAGGAGTTTGGGAACCACATGTTTGAGAATCATAACCTCTTTAGGTGGTTTGACTATGTTCAATGGGTGGAGAGTGGCCCTGCTAGAGGCTTGAGTTAGTGATACCCTCTTGCATGGGGTCTTACCTGTGTTGCAAGGTTCGTACCCACAGGCCTCGAACCCGGTCTGAGTACGAACCTGGTACGGGTTTGTCTGTGGGTACGTGTTGGGTATGCACAGGGCTAGGCACGCACCCTATGCGTACCCAGCACGAATCCAGCCAAATGGTTTGTGGACCTGGGAGTACCAGCCGCGTACCTGGGAGAACCCACGGCCCAACACTTAAAAAGTGGGCCCAAACTTAAATAAAATACAATTTTTTTATTATTATTTTGTCTCCTAACCCTAAAACGACCCAATATGAGGCCTTTCAACACTAAAACATTTCATTTTTACCTCTCATTTTGCTCTCACCATATTTTCTCTCCATCTTGGTATTTCGAAGGGAGGTGACTGTATTCGAAGGAGATCGATTGTAGAGTGCCAAATAGCTTCCACAAAGGAGATTTAAGTGTTTAAGGTATGCATTTAAACCCTATTCTTTAGTCTTTTGATGAATTTTTTCAAGTTTTTGATGGATTTTTTCAAGTTTGTGAAGAAATATTTCAAGTATGTTTTTTCTTTTTCATTTTTTTTAATAGATTACAACAATGGCCAGTAGTCAAAGTTCAGTGGGTGGGGAGGGAAGTCAAAAATTTAAAATTGATAAAGCATCTCCTTTATGGAGACATACCACAAGAATTTCACAAATTCCTGGAGGTGGGGGGTTTGTTTGGAAATGTAATTTTTGCAATGCACAATATAATAGCTCCTATTACCGAGTGAAACTTTATTTTATGGGCCCTGGTGGTAAAGGGATTAGTATGTGTGAGGGCCCAAATAAGAAGGGGTTGTCTGTTGTACAAATAGTTGGATTTATAAAAGAACAAGAAGATGCTGACAAATTGGTTGCAATAGGAAAAAAAAGTGGTTATTCTTCCGGAAAGAAAAAAACACCAACATTACCCTCTCAAACAGTTAGGGCCTCCAGACATCCCTTCTTGTCTATGCCCTCTACGGAAGAGGAAGATGAAGATGAACAACAAATCAACACCCACAAGAGAGGTCCATTGGAGAGGGCATTTAAAATGGAGGCAAGAGATATTGCTAAAGAAAAAATTGCACGTTGCCTCTATGCCAATGGTCTTCCATTCAACTTGGTGAGATCACCATATTGGCGAGACATGGTGTTAGCAATAAATAGTGCACCTCCTAGTTTCACAAGTCCTGGGTATGAAAAGGTGCGTACCACCTTATTGCAAAAAGAGAAGAAATCTTTAGAGGCCCAACTAAAACCAATTAAAGATTCTTGGATTGAAACAGGTGTATCTATTGTTTCTGATGGATAGAAAGATTGCAAAAACTGTCCATTGATCAATGTTATTGCAGTGTCCCCCAAGGGGTCAATGTTTTTGAGGGCGGTTGACTGTGAAGGGGAAGTGAAAGATGCAGAGTTCATTTCCAGGGATTCTCATTGACTCCATAGAGATGGTGGGTAATGAAAATGTTGTCCAAGTAATTACAGACAATGCAAAAATTTGCAGGCTGCAGGTGCTTTGGTAGAGGCTAGATATGAGCACATCTTTTGGACACCTTGCACCGTACACTCCTTCAATTTGGTGATGCAAGCAATTGGAAACCAAATGGAGTTGGTGAAAGAAATATACCAGGAGGCCGAGGAGATCCAGATGTTTGTGACAAACCACCATATGTCACAAGCAATTTTCAGAAATTTTTCAAGATTGGAATTGTTGAAGTTAAATTTAATTTATCTAGTTTCATTTATGTCATGTTTTACATAATTGAATAAAATATATTTTTTAATTATTTAGTAATTTACATATTTTAAATGTGTTATTAACTTACTATTAACATGTTCTTAGGTTGCTGAGACCCGATTTGCATCTCACACAATTGTTCTGAGACGACTTGTGAAGGTGAAAGAGGGATTGAGTCAAATGGTTATTAGCAACCAATGGGGTATATGGAAGCAATCAAATTCAAAGAGGGCCCAAAAGGTTAAGGCATTGATCTTGGATGACAATTGGTGGGATCATGTGAATTATGCATTGGAGTTCACCGAACCTATCATGTCTATGCTTCGGTTTGCTGATACAGATGAACCATGCTTGGGGGATGTCTATGATAGCATGGACACGATGTTGGAGAAATAAAAATTGAAATACAAAAGAGAGAGAATGATCCTAAAGACACCCTTTACAAAAGGGTGGAAGCAATCGTTCTTCATCGTTGGAACAAGATGACAACACCATTGCACCTCTTTGCATATGCCTTATCCCCAAGGTACTATACCAGAGAAGTACTTTCTATCCTAGGGAGAATACCGCCATATAGAGATCTTGAAGTTGCTAGAGGGTATAAGAGGGCATTTAATAGACTCTTCACTGATCCAAAAGTGGAGACAAGTGTTATGAAAGAATTTGGAATGTTTATCTCAGGAAAAAATCTTACCTCTTCTGTTGTCAAAGACCAATACAAAATGGATGCTATTACATGGTGGTACCTCCATGGTCAAGATTATATTTACCTCCAACCTCTTGCAATCAAGATCCTCTCACAAGTAAGTTTTTTTTTTTTGCCACTTGTATTGTAGAATTTAACACTTAACATTCTTGAATTTATCTTGCATTTTTTATTTCTAATTTTGTTGGTTTTCTCTCTAGGTTGCAAGCTCTTCTGCTGTTGAACGAATTGGAGTACATACTCCTTTATCCACTCAGTGAAGCGTAACCGGTTGGCTGCAAAAAGAGCTGAAGACTTGGTGTATATTCATTCCAATTTGCGTCTTCTGTCACGTAAGGAACATCAATACAAGCAGGGGGTAGCAAAGCTTTGAGATGTAGCACCCAAGTCTGCTGACTTGGATGCAACCATTCAGGATCTTGCTAGAGCCACTATGGATGATGTGGATGATAATGATGATTATGACATACGTGGTGCTGGAAGTGGAACCGCTTTGGGTTCAAATGATGATGATCTTGAAGTTGAAGCCGCTGAAAATCCAAGTCACGATGATTTTTTTGATGATCCTTTTGATGATTGATGAACATTGAAATTGGATCATGTTTCAACTTTCATGAACTAGATTTTGTAATTCAGTAATTGTGATGATTTCCATAATTGATATCATTGATATGGCATATTTGAATATTTTTCAACCATCAATTGGCATTTAATATTTATTTTTGGCATTTGGCATTGATCAATGATCAAGTATCATACTATGAAATGATTTAGTTTTACAATTCTGTATATTTCTCTTATTTTTTTGTATATATACTACATATATATATACACACGTACCCAAACACCTAAAAAAAAATTTCACGTACCCACGTACCGGGTTCTCGTACCCAAACCCATTCCCGAACCCGAACCGGTAACTTAGGGTCTTACGCTGGTCATCTAAAAGCCCCTGAAGATGCATCATTTCAAGTGCAAAGTTGTTAGCTTGCACTTGAATCTACATAAGAATATTGGAACTAGGCATAATTTTAATATAAAGTGAATATCAATAGAATAACTAATGAAAACAATAGATCTTCTATGCTAAAAAAGCATGTCATATCAGGGTCAATTAAGCAGGAATTCTGGGCCAATCCTTCAATAAGACCACATGCCATGAGAAAAGCTCCGGTTGAAAATACTTGAAAATGTACATGCGAGCTTTCTGAGTTCTAGAACACAACAAAATAGAATGCTTGAAAGTCTCTTACTACCTACAATATGAACAGTGAGGATTGACATCTCCCAGATGAGATAATTTGGTACCAATGGAAACACCCTAGTAGAGAATGCACTAGGCAGAATGAGTCTCACAGTGCCCAAACCTAAAGGGAATTTTAGAGACTATGTGCGAGAAGATTGCTGGAAGGAAGAGGCAAGAATTTCACAATGTGGAAGATGGACACATGCAGCTGCAACAGCTGATTTTGGCTGATGTTTGGTCCAAGAGCAAATGTGGAATACTTATCATTTGAAAGGACAGGCCACAAAAATCTTATAACATTTAAGGATGCTTCCACTATCCTCACAACCCGGTCTAGTCAACTGTATCCATTGTCATTCTTGTGCCGAGAGGATGCACTGTCACCGTTCTGCTTCTGGGCTTTTGGACGTTCCAAGCACTGAAGCTGCAAATCTATTAAAGGAGGTATTTTTTCTACCCTTCCAATTAATAGTTGTTTTTGTTTCTATATTGCCTGATACATTATAAATTGCTTTTGATTGTTGAACCAATACTGATTGTTTAAGATATTTGGTACATCAAAATAATTTGGAATATATATAGTAGAAAGACAATTAAATTGGAATGGGAGAAGCATGTAATTTTTTCTTTTATTTTTTTATTGAATCAAAGCAGATTACAAAGAATTTGCAGTAAGAAAAAACTAGCAACAATGAAACAGTCCAGCAAGGGAACATCCACAGAAAGTTAGAGAAATCAGAACAAAAATAGTTTTCTCTTTTTAAATAGCCAATGCATTATGGTCAATATTTTCATATACAAAGCAGTAAAGGTAAAGCGTGAAGATGAAATCTACCCAAATCAGAACGGTATAGGTAAATTGTTAAGGGAACATCTACAGAAAGTTAGAGAAATCAGAACTAAAATAGTTTGCTCTTTTTAAATAGCCAATGCATTATGGTCCATATTTTCATATACAAAGCCGTAAAGGAAAGAGTGTGAAGATGAAATCTACCCATATCATTATAATATCTTCTTTGAAGCAATTATATAGTTACATCTAATATGTTTTTTGAATAATGGGTAAATGCTTTGTGATTGGAAGGAGAGATTTTGAAAGGATTCTATTCTTGTTCAAAGATGAAAAATGCCGACATGGAGCAACATCAAGGAATATACAACATACAGACAGCAGTACATTTACAACATCAAGCCAACACCCCACCAGCAGGAGCATGGAAGAACAAATTGTACTAATTGCCCCAAGACACTAGCAGATCTATTAATTCAAGACGGCTTGAAGCCAAAACTCTTTTTCCTTTGACTCAATTAAAGCAAGATACCTTTTGCAGAGATCCCATTTTCAAGAGGCAATATGTTATTGTCATATTGACCTGAGTAGGATTCTATTAGATCTAATATGTTTTTATTAACCTTAAAATAGGATTCTTTCTGATCTAATATGTATTGACCTAAGAATAGGATTCTGTTTAATTCTGAAGTATGTTTTGCCAAATAATATGGCTTGTACTACATATACAAATTCTTCATGCCCTCTAACTAATCTTCTGATAATTTTTCATTATATTTCTTGGATTGCAGGTGCACGGAGAATGTGACGGCCTGCCACTTGTTCTAATGATGATCGGAAGCTCCTTTAATGGGGAATTTTATGCGGTATGAGAGAGGGCAAAATAACAAGATTTCTAAAGAAGAATCCATATCAGATTTCACAAAAAGGAGCTAATTAGATTGGTAGAGATCAATATCGATTTCCTAGACCATGTTGTCAAAGAAAGTTTCCTAGACTTAGGCTTCGTAGTAGAGGACAGGGAAATATGTATTTATGCACTATTGGAAATTTAGGTTTATGTTTGGAAGCTACAGTGGCACGATTCAATTCACATCTTGTCAGAACATGCAAGCGCAAACCTGTTGAATTTGACTGGCACCGCAGGGTAATCGAGTTTCCTTTCATATATTGGGCTTTTTTTCTCATTTTAACATTAAGCTGATGCCGTCCCACTTACCAGAACCAGAGCAGCAATCTCACATGGAAAAGCTTCGGAGCCATTCTTTTCTCACATAATGTAATGAAAGAATTGCCCTTGTATCTGCGATACGATGATACTGTAGTACAAGTAAACGAGGTTTCTGATGCCTACGAAAGAGCATACTTTGCTAGGAAAATGGAAGTTGCATAATGATAGGGCATTTGATGCTCGACATCTCTTTATTCAGAGGTGGGTTATTCCAAAACTGTAAAATCCACCCCTTCATTATTACGCTGAAGGCGTTTCCTTATTTGAGAAGCCCGAGCTAAATATTGAGATCAACGGTTGAATGTATTTGAAAAGCGATGCAAGACGATTCAACTCATATTGACCGTTCCTTTTGCCGATGGTATCCTTTGCCGCGCGTTATTGGTTTTCCCCACAATATTTTTTTCCGGCTATGAAAGATAAAAACAAACATGCAACTAAAAATGCCATGTTTGGTAAAAGAAGGTACTTACTTTGATTACAGGCATTTGACCTCCACACATGAGCACAACACCCATCTGCAGAAGAACCCTCAAGGTATCTCTTATATTGTTTGCATTGAATTCGTTGAAGCTCTCTGCACGGTCCCCTCCTTGCAAGAGAAAAGCCTTACCTAGAGCAGCCTCTCCAAGCATCTCTTCCAGCTTCCTTCGCCTCCCCTGCAAAAACCAGAGGAGGAAAGGTGTTCAACGTCTCTATGACAGAGTCCAATTGCTGAGGATCTGGGTATTGAGGCATCTGCAGTGCTTTCTTGGACTTCCAACTGCAGGTGTCCACCCGCCATTCAGAACCACCGGTGAGGATGAGGACAATTGAAGGTCAGGAAACTGCAATGCTTGCGCTTTGAGGACCTTCTTCTTCCAGAGCATTGCCTCACTGAAAGGATTACTGCACCATTTCGGACTTCCAATAAGTATCATGTCCTTTCCTAAGTGCTTGCTTGAATTCAAGCATAAACGAGATTAAGGGTTAGAATCAAAAGGCAAAGTTGAGAGTTTAGATACACTCACCTAAAATTGGCAAAGAAGGCCGAAAATGTGAAAGGGAAATGCGGAAGCAAGATTCTGACTGAGAATTGATCCAAGTATCCAGAGAGAAAATGAAAATGAGAAGGCACACTTCCATCAATAGAATAATGTAGAATGGAATGTGGGTTAATGAAATTTCTGATGAAAATTTTCCAAGCAAATGGAATTTTCAGGTTTAAAGCCAAATTCCGCAACCTTTGCTAGCATCCTCCCTACATCCATTGAAGAATAAAGGATAGAGGAAAATTGTCAGTTATAGACGTAACTACCCTAGTAGACATGCATGCAAAAAGTGAAAGCATTAACAAGGCATATGAACTGTTTGACAGAATACCTAAAAAATATGCCATCTCATGGACTGCAATGATTGCAGGATATATGTATAAAATAGATTTGTTGAAAAGGCTTTAGAAACTTTCAAGAAAATGCAATTGGCAGGTGTGAAGCCAAATTACACAACCTTCACCAGTATCTTCCCTCGTGCCAAAATGGGAGCTTTGAAACAGGGTATGGACGTCCATCAAAGCGTCACGGAAGGATGTTTTTTTCAGATATTATAGTTGGAAATGCTCTTGTATACATGTATGCAAAATGTGGAAGCATAGAAAAGGCACGTGAACTGTTTGACAGAATGCCTCAAAGAGAGGTTATTTCATGGAATGCAATGATTGCAGGGTACGCACAAAATGGATTTTTTAAAAAGCTTTAGAAACTTTTGAGCACTTACAAATGATCTTCACAATCAAACTAATGCACTTGAAAATGAGTACAATCTATTGTACAGATTTTGCTTGATTTGAAGTGTTCCCACGCTTCTAAATGGCAAGGCCTGTTGAATCTCAGTACCCTGACAGTTTACACCGATTTCTATTAAAAAACCTCAAATTTATTCCTACAGATTATACAAGCCATCACATGCAGCGAGATTTTTTTGTTTTCATAGAACATGATGTATAAATGTTAGAATTCACAGACAGAATCAACTTCATTTGAACCGCAGTTCTCACAGAATGCATCACCAACAGGCAGGCCCACAAAAATGGAAATTTGAACAGAAATAGGCAGAGAAATGTTTGACATAATGCCTCGAACAAATTTGCCTCATGACATGCTATTGCACAATCTGAATTTGTTATAAACATTCTACAACTTCCAAAAAACTGAAATTGGCAGGTGTAAAGCAAAATCTCATAAAAATTTCTAGCATTCTACCCGCGTATGCAAAAGTGGAAGGGTTGGAACAGGGTTTGGACATTCAGTGAAGAATGAAGTGCATTTTTTGACAGCTGGTACCCATTGCACACCAAGGTGCTTAAAATTAGATGATTATTTGTGGATGATAATAATGACTGCCGTTTCCATGATTAAATCATTACCATGCACTTTCCACGATTAAATCTCAGAAATTTAGATATTGATCTTAAAACAATAATTTAGCTTTTCAAGAAAATTTGAAAAATTGAAGTAAAATCCCATCACTTAAACTATGATGGGTTTGTAGATAGTTTTTAAGAGGCTCTTAATTAGCCAGGTCAAAAAGCTAATTATTTATAGCAATATTTTTTTTTTTAGTTAATTTCTAATTAGGCGACTAATCATGGTATCAACCTTAGATCTTTAGTAAAGTATCTCCAAAATATTGGATGAAATATTTCCTAACTAAATCTCAAGCATTCTTAATAGTGACATCTTTCATTAATAATACATCTTAATAAGGTATAGATAATAAATTTGACAAGCTGGTAGAATACTAGTGGTTATTTAAGTGACATTAAAAAATCTTAATCCTTAACCAAGACCCTTCATTTTCCTTAAAAATTGCTAAAATTGATAGCTTTTTGTTAATAATGCACTTTTATACAACTTTTCTTTCCAAGACACCTATGACTAGTAAAACTAGTCAAACACCTTTGTTTCAACCCTACCACAACTTCTAGAATCCTATCTTGCACTTCCCTTTACAATTTTAATAATTTTCCTTCAAAAGACTACATGGCAATTTTGACAATTTTGAAGCAAGAATGCATTTTTGGCATATTGGACCCCTAGACTCAAAACTTCAATTTAATACACCTTAAATGGTCTTGATTGACCTTATTTATCATAAATATATCACACCTAACCTCTCAAGCTATCAACCTTCGAATGTGTAATCTTGCAAATAGTAGATTAGGTGGGAAACTAGAGAGGAAGAGTTGATGGTGAGTGGCCTAGTGAAGGCTAGAGAAGAAGAGTTTGAGGAATATGGTGTTAGGATAGGGGATTGTCTTTGGTTGTCATATTTGATTGTGTGGCAAATGTATGCTACTATGGGGATGTTTCTAACCATAAAGAACCCGAGAAAGATTGTGAAGAGAAGAGTTGAAGTGCATAGATACATGTGTAGTTGGCAAAAGCTTATGGAAGAGCATGAAACATAGATACTAATGTATGGATGTTTAGCTTTGTGTACTGAATTTTTGTGTGTATGTGTCAAATCTTGGGAAAGACCATTTGTAGGTGTCAATGAAGACAAATAGCAGCAAGAAGATCCATTTGAGAAGGATCAAGCATGGCAAGACGAAGACAATGCAAAGCATGAAGGGTACAAAATCCCTCAGAGGAAGATTTCCATGCAAGTGACTTGGACCAGGTTTGAAGGGATTGTGAAGAAGATAGGAGTAGACCTATAGAGTGATTTATGGGGTATAAATATTTTGTACCCAAGGAGTATGGTGTAGGAGCACCTAAAACATGTAAGCTTTCATGAACTGACAAGGCCATTCCTCCTTCTGTATAGGTTGTACCTCAGAGGAATGGGCGTGAATTAGATAGGGGTAGGCATAGTAACAAGTTTTTAGGGGTGATAAAGGGATTAGAGTGGTCTGAGAACGCTGCCCTGTTAAGAAACATAGATTTTTGTGTCTTTCGAGTAAGACTAGAGAGTGAGTTTTTGAGAAGTTGAATGAAAATAGGTTGGAAATTGTTGGAACATGTGTATTTAATGGTGTTTAAGAGGTCTGAGTGATTAAGAGTAACCCAAGAATAGTAAAAGTGTGAAACCTTAGTTGGAAGGGGCAAAAACAAGGGAAAATTGGTGATTTTACAAAGAAAGTATAAGCAACATTATGGAGCAGCATAATACAATGATGTTTTAATTTTCAGAAAACAAAATTAAGAGAGAATGAAGTGGTTTCATGATTGAGTGAGGCCAGAGAATACAAGTTCCAATAAGCCCTACCAACAAGCCAGTGAACTGTTTGATAAAAAGCTTTGGTAGACATGTATGAAAAATGTGGTAGCATAAACAAGGCAATGGACTATTTGAAAACAAGCCTCAAATAAATGTGGTTTCATATAATTCCATGACAAGCAAATGCAATTGACAACTGGTCCTAGTTATTATTTGTGCAATGTGAAGTAATTGCATACATGCTTAGGATGACTTTGTAAAAACTATATAGTAATTGATTTTTTTTCATCTATCAACATCTAGTTGTTAGTTATGAAATATGAAGTAATGCTTTGAGTTTGAAAATTTTGAAATGCAATGTAATCATTGATATAAATATAAACTACATAATATAACCATTCTTTTTTATTCTATTGTACATTGATATTTAACCATTGCTCAAGATTAAATTTTCAAAAAGTTTAATCATGCACATGAGGAACAAATTAAATTTCGATTGTCAACTTCTATATATCAAATTATCCAACAATCAAGTGTATGTCCATATTCAAAAATGGCATCAACGCCACCTCAAATAAAGTTTTACAAAATATGGCATATGCCATCTCAATATCTATTCAAAATTTACATGCCAAAATTTCTATCTCATCCTAAACTACTGGTGGATCATCAAAATGAAGCCTCTTTGAAGCACTCATTGGCTCTGAAGGTAGTTGCACAAGAAAAATTCAAACCACAATTGAGATTAGTTATACTATATAATTTAAAATCGAATAATTAACATCAAAATCAATATACATTGAATTTTAATTGAACTCTAAAATTGAAATATTGATTACCTGAAATATACATCTCTTCAAAGGGTTAGGAGTCCTAGAATATACCAAACCAAATTTTGAAACACCAATCTATATATGTGAAAAAAAACATAAAATTGATCCAAGTTAGCATATGATTATTGGTAATGGGAACATATTTACCAGAAACAAAACAAAATAAACACATACCTCTTTAGGTTGATCTTTTTCTTTATCTCCTTCAGGTGTTTCGACACCTCCTCCTTGAGGTGTTCCAATACCTACTCCTTCAGGCCTTGTGACACTTGTCAACAACGATGTATAGCTCATAACTGCCTTACATAAAAATGACAAGTGCATATGAAACCACCAATCTATTTCGATGTATATATAATCAATATAAGATCTTAAAAATCTTAATTCAATCCAATTTGAGTTCAATTACCTTCCCCTTATCTAACTTTGCACCTCCATAGTTGTGACAAGCGTGCATCTCGCACGCACAAGGTATTTCCGACAAGAGGAAAATAAGATAAACATATAAATTATTATATAATTTCATTAATGACAATTCAAATGACAAGCAAATATATAATAAAAAATTATAAACAAGTGAGTGCGAAAATATATATTGTGTGTATGTCAAGGCCAAATGAAATGGACCTAAGGGTGCTATCAGTCACCTATGTGACCTCCTCCTCATACATCAACTTTTAAATAGACCATGTAAATAAATATTAGTACTTGATACTATCTCTTATTAATATTTATTTAAAAAGAAATGCAAGTTATGAATTTACAACTTAAATCTTACCTGTGTCACTATTCCATCATCCCCCTCTCTAGCAGGAGAGGACTCTATAGGGTGTGCTCCACTCCTTTACATCTGATCTATATTGTCCACATCATGGAGGTCATAATCAGAAGTGTCCAAGGGATGCTCAGTGGGTTGTACAAGAGGACCCACAAATATCTGGTGGCACATAGTGCAAGTATGTAGCACACAAATATGTGGACCTGAGGAGGATGATGCAACAACACTTGATCCATCACCAACATCACCAGAATGTGTCTGAGCTACTATAAAATCATGCAAAACCAAATGACCACTCAAAGAGTGAATAGCCTGAATAGTCTATGTGGCTGCATCTTGGATAATATTTGGATGATATACTGGAGGTGGTGGAGGAAGGGGACGAGGGGGAACATATGGGCATGGGACTACTCTAACTACCCCTGTTCTATCCTGGGGTATACCTCCACCGATGCCCTGGAAGGGTTTAGTGTCAAAGTAATTGACATGATGCCCTAACACGAACTCAACATATTATTTTTTAATATTTAAAGTAAAATGGTATTTCAGAATTGTTGTTCGATGGTTTATCAAAAACTATACACCAACGATCCCAAAAGTTATCTACAATGTGCCTATTTGTGCACCATTTTATAGAAAGTTTTGGTTTATTAACATTAACTAGAAAAATGGTGGGGGGGTTAACGAATAAAGAGGCTATTTGGGCTTTAATTATTTGGAGATCTTTCACATTATCATAAGACAATCCACATGCATAATATCCCCTCATGTCTTCTCACCGCGAATGAAAGGCATTATGTTGGGTGGAGAGGGTTTCTATATTTTTAATTATTTCCTTCAATGTGTTTGTCATCTCGGATGATCGAGGGAGTGTTATAAACTTCACAAATGCCTCTTAATTGCTCCAATTTTTCACCAATTCAGTCTTCAATTGCTAGCTGCAAAGGTGGTGGAGCATTTGGAATTTGTGCATTTTCATTCTTAGCCATATTACTTGATTAAAGTTAAAAAATAATTAATCTAATTGAAATTACACAATATAAATGAAATTATTGTAAAAAAACCCTAGTTTTTAATAAAAATCCCAAAAAACCTACTTTTTCACAAAAATCCATAACAAACTCTAGTTTTTGATAAAAATACATCAACAACACTAGTTTTTAATCAAAATCCATTAAAAACATTAATTTTTAATAAAAATCCATTGTAAACTCTAGTTTTTAATAAAAATCCATTGTAAACTCTAGTTTTTAATAAAAATCAATAAAAATCAATAAAAAAGCCCTACTTAAAAAAAAAATCCATAAAAACTACTTAAAATTATACAAATCTAGTTGAAAAATTGATTAAAACAAAAAAAAACCAAAAACTTACCTTTCAAATCAGATATCTGGTAAAATCGGATATTTGATATCAGAGTTCTCACTCTGGGCCTACCTCTTCCACTCTTCAGAATGTTTAAAATGATTTTAAATTGCCCTTATTTTTTTATTTATACATAGCTCAAATCGGATATCCAATTTGTAAATCTTGGTTTGGGCATTTCTTTGGAGCAATGTACTGACACCCAAACCTAAAAAATGTCAACTCATGATTTTCATGTTTTTGAGTCGAGGCAAAACGTAATTTTTTTCCCATTGCCACTTTTTGGCCCATCATGATCCTGCACATACCCGGGAGAAAAGTGCTTTCATAAATAAAATAGTTCTGGATACCAAAGAAAGAAACAAATTGAAAGGTGGTCATAAGACTCCTTATGATTTTGATATTTTTAAACCATGGGTTCAAGATACTATTTCCATGCTAGCATTTTGCCTAAGATAGGATAGCAATTTGGAAGTGGGCGCAAGCCTCCTTGAAATGGTATATGATATCCATTATGGACCACATGTCAAATATAACTATATTGAGAACATTGTAGAATCCATGCATAAACAATTTTTAATGATCAAAAGAGGTCCCACCAAGACATTTAGGTTCACAACCTACTTCTATTTTTTGTACTCAAATTTAGAGGAATATTTCAGATCGACAAGCTTCAGATTCAACCCTATAGTAATGCTCAGGAAAATAAAATGGCTCCAGTATATGTTTGAACCACTAGTATAAGGATGCATGATTCTTGAAGGAACTAAAGTCATTTTGTAGACTACTTTTTGGCTCCATTGCATCAAGCAATTGCAAATACTCTAATGCCTAGATTGCCTATGTCATGTAGAAATTGCATTAAACTAGGAAAATAAATACAATTGGTTGATCGATACTTAAAGGAAGAATATATTGTACTAAGATTTTATGGATCAGGAGTAGAGCCATACAAACTTCTAATACATGTGACATAAAGGATTTTTGCATTAGAATATGTAAGGTAGATGAAGAGTACTGATGAACTACACTTTGTCAATTAGAGGAAGAAGACCATATCTCCTTCTTTACCTTTTTCATGTGGAGGGTTCAAATTCGAGAGAAAAGCATTTAAGGTGGCACATGATATTTTGAAAATTTTAAATTTTGATGTTGTCTATCACTGGCAATATGATCAATGTGACACCATTAAATCAATGATTGAGGCCAATAAGAATGTTGCATTAGAATTCAACATCAAAGTAAACCCTTGCTTGAAAACTTGAGAAACAAGGTGATGAGCCTAAAATATGCTCATTATTTAAGTGTCATGATGTATTTTTGAGTACCTTTACTCTTTCTAATGTTTGTTTTAAACTCTGTGGTTATAAACTTTTTATGTTAATGGGTAGTATTCTGTGACAATGCATTCCTATAATCCTGTAGCTTAATATCTCCATATGACTATATTCATGGCCCTGTTTAACCTCCCAGTTGACTGATATGATATGTGTAGTTTTTGGGTAAATAAGATGAATTTAATGTGTGTGATTAATGATAAGTATCATGTTGTTATGCTTTCTTTTGCCTTTTATGTTATATGTCCCGCAGGTTGTTGAAGATAGTATGAACAAGTCAATGCGCAGCGAACCTCGGTTCTGAAGTGAAGATCATTTCATCACGAAACCAAGCATGTTGTTCCTGCGAAGACGCTCTGCCCAGGTCATCGGGAGGAGATCTAAATGGTCTTTAATCTAGGAGGAGTGGAGCGCTGGATTCTTTCCAAATCAGTTGGATGGATACACTTTCATTTATGGAAATCTGTTCCTCAGAATTAGGAAGCATCTCAATCCGCATCTTTCTCTGATAGTTAGTTATTTGGTGGACAATAAGAAAAACCCTAGTAGATTCCCCATTCTTCACATTGGGTTAATTAGGCTGATTGTTGAACATCTTCATGTGCTCGTCCCTACTACTTTGGAAACCAACCCAGATTCTGAGAGTGATGATACTGAGCCCAGTGGCTCGGAGCATTTGCCTAAACCTAGATCAGTTAGTAAAGCCCCCAGTTTGCATGCTGGCCCTTCCAGGGTGTCGGGTAAAATCCGGGTTGAGCCTGAGTCTGACTGTCCTCATCCTAAGATCAGTTCTGTTGGCAAGAAAACTCAGGCTAAAAGCCTTGTTTCTTACTCCTAAGAATCCTCTGAGTCGGAGGATTCTGATATCAACATTTTTGAGCGCTATGCTGACCCTTTGCCGGACATTCACATTGTTGATAATTCCCCTGTTAACACCAGAAAAGAGCCCTCTCTAGATTATCTCAACCTTGGTAAAACCAATTCTGAATCCCATTCCAAACTCTTGGATTGGACCTTCTCTAAAATTAATGAGCTGAAAATTAAAAACAAGGCCTTACAAAGTAAGATCGATGACATGGGTACTAAGATTGCTGAGATGGAGAAGATAGGAGCGGTTCATATTGACACCGAAGTTGAGAGCTTAAGGAATACCATCAGAACTGTTGCTGAACAAAATACCCGTATAGCAAGACATAATGCTATAATTATTAATGCGATGACTGAAAAGCTTGACAAAGCCCAATAGGGATCTCTGGTGGTTGATCTGGAAGATATGAAAGATAAAAGTCAGGACACGAGTGATGGCATTTCTAGAAGAACCCAAACCAACTTGAAGCGCAAGGCCCCCCTTACTTCGAAAATGGTTCAAACCTTTAAAAAGGGGGTTAAAGATATGCAGGATATGGAGGTGGAGACAGAGACTGTCCTTAGGTCTATGAAGTAATGGCTGGGGTTACCTGTGTGCTTTCTCTACTGTCTCTTTTCGCCTGACCCTTCTGGTCCTTTTAGTTTGATTACTGCTGGTTTTTTCTTGGACAACTATTTCTTTTGGTGGAACTTTGGTGTTCTTTTTGCTATTTTGTAAACTTTGTGGTTTCAGGTCCTTGTAAAACCCGTTTTACCCTTTTATCAAAAACAATATGAGATGTAGATTCTATGCGATTGAGTCAAATATAATTATAGTGATGACACCTTCCACTCATTTATATATACCCACTTCCCGGTTTCTTTAAAAAGAAAGAAATTCCTTCAGATGGAGTATATAAAAATAGTAATGCGATAAAATTGATCATAGCTATAGGTGGAACGTATAGAGGAGCTTATATGGTATTATAATATTTTCAAATTTACTAGAGTTTGAGTTTCAAGATGAGAGGTAAGAAAGGAAGTCAATAATCAAGCCAATCCAAACTGAAGAGTGCTTCCACAATTTCAACTCTAAGCTCTATAAGAGAAATGTTCTTGGCTTGCAACCATTTCTTCCCAACCTTCTCGTTACATATAACAAGCTTTAGAGAATTCAATTGGCAAACAACTCTTGGTAACCTTGACAAATGAGAACATTCTCTCATATCAAACTCATTCAATTTCTTTAGTTGCCCAATTTCCTTTGGAAGTTCTCTCGGTCCCCCACAGAATGAGATGTCTAGACATTCCAACTTCCCAAGCTTTCCAATTGATGATGGAAGCTCTTTTAGGCTTGACAATGCTGACAACTTCAACAATTTCAGCAAGCTAAGATTCCAAAGGTCATTAGGTAACTTATGAATTAAGTGGAAATTTGTAATAGACCAAATTAGAGTAGAGGGCATATAACAAAAACTAAGGGGCAACTCCTCCAAATTTTTGGATTGGTCGAGGTTAAAAATTCTCAAATAGATGTTGTTGAATGTGGATGTATATTCAAAACCTTCACATAAGCTTAAAGATAGCTTCTCAATGATAATGGAAATATCAATAATAAAATGATAATAGATAGGAAGGAATGATGAAATCACAAAATGCAATAGCTCACCACCCTTCAATGGCTTCTTTGAAGGATTGAATTCATACACATCACGTCAAGGTCTTGAATCTTGCTTGCTTGATTTTCTTGAATTCTTTGGAGATCAACAAAAGTGTTCGCCTTCATAAAAAAATGATAACATAAATACACATAAAATCCCATAGGATTTGACAAGATGTTAGGATCTTGAGTTGTAATAAAGCTTTGAAATGATGCTCTTAACTTGGTCTTGATCATAAGTTCCCCAATATAATTTCACTTAGTGCTTGTTATATTTGGAAAGATGCAATAACTAGGTATTTATAAGAATTTATGTAATTTCCCAATTATTAAATCTTGATAGCTAATATTTGAAATTTGAAATTTGAATGCTAATATGGCCACTCCAACATGTTAAAATTTCATCCCTGATAGAATAGGGAGGTCCATTCACCCTTGGGCGAATAGGTCTTGGTCCAATTCTCCAAGAAATTTAGTATCAAGGCAAAATATCAATTAGATGCATTTGTTCAATGCTTTTAATTTCTTGGAAAGTTATACAAATGGCCTATGTAATGCATAATTTAGGAAATTGGGAACCCAATTACACTCAATAATTTAGGGGGAACAAAACATAGTGTAAAATTGTCATGGGTTACAATTTACGATGCTACAAGTATGTTTTTTTTATCCTTTCCTTTTATTAGTAACACTAACGATCTTTATCTTGTTTTTATAACTCGATTTTCAAGAAGCAATATGATAAGAGAAATAAATATAAAATGGATACTATTGATAAGCATGGCTCAACATTGCCCTATCATTATTCATATGGATTGTGAGTAGTGTTAATGAGTATTTTCTTGAGATAGTCTACATTATATAGGCTACATAGCATATAGAATCTTAAAATTTATGTTTGAATATAAACCTTCTTAACCATAACTTTCTTCATTAGCTTGGACAATTATTGGTGCACTATAAATTTTAGCTCATTCATTTTTATCATTGAACCAAAAATTAATATACATGTATGTATATATACCTCTACGTAAAAAAGATTGAGGTGCTATGAAATAGTGTCAGAGCTTCATAGAAAGGAAGAACTAAATAATATAAATATAAAAATTTATAATTGAAAATAATTTTTATTTCATTGAATAACTTTAGAATTAAGGAGATGAAAAGAATGGTGAAAATTAAATCATAAATACTATGGTTAACCATTCATGATGAAATCTATCTATGAATACTCTCAACAATCATATTGTAGCTTTCAATTTTTATTTGTTACCAAACTTTGGTTGCCTCTTTTTCCATACATTTATCTACATTTCCTCCTACGAATCTATGCCTAGGTATAGTTTTAATGAGGTCATGTGTGTTTGATTCTCCTTGCATTTTTGAATTCTTGTGACTCACTTACAAATTTCTCCCAAATAGGTAGGAATCATGCCCTAGTAGTTGCATGACCATCCATCTTTCACTTTCACCATTCCTCCATTTTAATGATTCTTTCCCCAACCATATGAAAAAGAATCCACTCTTTAATGGTCCATCCTACTTTAGTTTTGCGTAAAAGAATACCATGCCCTTTTCCATTTTCTTTTCTTTTCTTTCTTTCTTTATTTATTTTATGTTTCATTTATAAGATCCTTATTAATTATCAAAGTGCATATAATATTGGTGTTTATAATTGTTAGCATTATTCTATGCTGACATGTTAAATTCTTATATATTAATTTACACCATAGTAATCGATTGGAATAAAAGTCTCGATCTCAAAAGTTAGGTTGTTGATACTCAATTGATGGAATTAGAGAAGGCATCAAACCCCTACCAATGAATTTTATAGAATTTCTAAGAGTAGAGACATGACTATCATTCCAAATTGAAGGGATTAGCTAAGGGGTAGGGTCTTAACTTGCATCTAGCAATAAATTCACAAATAAGTAATCCATATGGTTGTGATTTATACTTAGGGATATAGGGTTAAGGTCAATGGCTTCTAAATTGTTCTTGTGGTAGAATTGCTAAGTTTGCATTGCTGCACCATTGCAATTACAAAACTAGTCTAGTTTGTCACAAACATGTCATCACAAATGTTAGTACCTGGTTAATCTAAATGATAATATATATGTATAAATGCCACGATGCTATAAACTAAAATGAAATCAATTTATACTCATGCATTATAACAATTAACAATTATAACATTAATTATTAAATCCATACAAACGTTCAAAAACATCAAGTAGGTTTACAATTTCAACATTAGGTTTTCTACCTTAGTTCAAAGTACATTGATACATCAGAAATTTAAAACCAAAAAATAAAATATAGATTTTACAGAGATGTAACACTTAATACAACAGTGTTTCTTTTTCATATATCGGTGCTTCTCTTTATTCTAACAATATAAAATGTAGAGAGTCTAAGCGACTGAGCCAAATATATTTGCACTGAAGACACCTTCCACTTATTTACAGATACCCACTTCCCGGTTTCTTTAAAAATAATGAAATTTCTGCAGATGGAGAATATAAAAATAGTAATGTGACGAAAATTGTTTATAGTTATAGGCGGAACATATAGAGGTGCTAACATGGTATTATGCTTTTCAAGTTAACCGGAGCTTGAGTTTCAGGATAAGAGGTAAGAAAAGAAGTCAATCATCAAGCCAATCCAAACTGAAGTGTGCTTCAACAATTTCAACTCTAAGCTCCGTAATAGAAATGTTCTTTGCTCGCAACCATTGCTTCCCAACCTTCTCATCACATATAACGAGCTTCAGGGAATTCAATTCGCAAACAGCTCTTGGTAACCTTGACAAACGAGAACATTCTCTCATATCAAACTCATACAGTTTCTTTAGTTGCCCAATTTCCTTCGGAAGTTCTCTCAGCCCCCCACAGAATGAAATGTCCAGACATTCCAGCTGCCCAAGCTTTCCAATTGATGATGGAAGCTCTTTTAGGCCTGGCAATGCCGACAACTTTAACAATTTCAGAGAGCTCAGATTCCCAAGGTCATTAGGTAACTTCTGAATTAAGTGGCAATTGGTAATAGACCAAATCAGAGCAGAGGGCATATAACAGAAACTAGGGGGCAACTCCTCCAAATTGCTGGAGTGATCGAGGTTAAAAATTTTCAAATAGATGTTGTTGAATGAGGATGTATATTCAAACCCTTCGCATAAGCTTAAAGATAGCTTCTCTATGTTTGACAGTGTTTTACTTTCTTTCCCAGTAGGGAATGCAATCAACCTCTCCAAGCGGACAGTCTTGAGTTGAGTTAATGAAGATAAGACATCTAGACCTTTTATTGTTCCCCTCTTTGTACTATAATTGAATACCATGAAATATTTCAAATTCTTCATGGATTTCAGAAATGGGGGAAGAAAGCATTCAGTTGAAGTAAAGTGTAACAAGAGAGCCTCTGCCTCAGGGAAATTCATCTCTTTCCAGTAATTCTCCTCCATAGGGCCTGCTTAAATGAATCAGAAAGGAAACCCAATTAGATCATAGTGCATGTTGGCTATGGTTGCTATTTATTTGGGTTAAATTCTCATCATATTGAATACAGGAGATACAGAAATGCAAGCAGAAAAGAGTTCTTAAGGTTACACTATAAAAAAGAGGAAGTTGAGAGCTGAGAATACTAGTGTTGCATTGTCCTACTTGTGATAAAGTAGGACAAGAACATTGCATATATCCACAAATTTTGAATAGTTAACGTAGGATAGCTAGTACCCCCTAAACAATTTTCTAGAATATCAAAATTATACTATTAATTTTTCATGTGAACTAGAAATATCTTCATACACATGCTAAGAGAAATGATGTCAATATGAAAAATTATGACATATTTCAAAGAACTTTTGGTCAACTTGATGAAAATAATATGTAAGAGACATTTTAGTTTAAATAGTACATTCTTAACTTTGATGCATTAGATGGTTCATTGGAAATCACATTAATAGATAGGTTCTATTGAAGAAGTTAATGTGATCTCAAATGAACCACCTAAACAAATCAAAACTTAGAATATGCTGCTTAAAATATGCTGTTTAAATTTACCTGTAAGAAACTTTTGCAATAACCCACCTATGTGAATAGAGAGAAGTTGAGCATCAAATACTGTGCCATTAGGAAGATCCCATTCCTGTGACAAACTCTGCTCCTTCCTAGGCATCACGAACCTCTTCTTGTGGACTACACTGTCTTGGCACCCCAAATGCAAGGCCAATTCTCGTATTACATTATTCTGAGAAAAGTATAGCTCCGAGGTATTTCTGTTTGAAATTGCTGCTCTGCTCCTGATAATTGCTACTGTGTCAACTTAATGTTTAAAAATGATAAGGACAAATCGAGTATATAAAAAAGAAAGGCAATTACCCTGAAATGCCAGTCAAATTTAAAATATTTTTGCTTGCAAGTTCTGACAAGATAGCAAATGCATTATGCCACTGGAGATTCCGAACATAAACCCAAATGTCCAGCAGCGCATCAGCACAGATCTTTCTATCCTCTGGAAATAAGGCTAAGTCTTGGAAGCATTCTTTGGCAACATCATCTAAGGAATCAATAATAATCCCCAATAATCTGATTAGTCCTTTTTGGTGAAAACTTGATATGGATTCTCCTATAGAAATCTTTTCCTTTGCCCTCTCCCAAGCTTCCTGGGGTTTCCCATGCAAAGAGCTTCCAATCACCTTTAGAGCAAGTGGGAGACCATCACATTTTACCTGCAGCTGTAATCCAAGAAATGTAAAGAACATTAATCAGAAGACTAGTTAGAGGGCAAGAAAATTTTGTATATTTAATGTAAGCCATAATATTTGGCAGATAACCTACTTTCAACTTCAGAATTATCTAAATTCCTATTCTTAGGTCAATAATATATTAGATCTAACCATTTGATTGCTGGGAGAAAGTTATTTTAAATCGTTTTTTTAACAATCAAAAGCAAATTATAAAGTATTAGATACTCAAAATAATAATAAAACAAAATTGATTAGGTGAAAAGAAAACATATACCTCCTTTACCAAATTTGCATTTGCACTGCTTGGAATTGATGTCTGTCCAAAGGCCCAGAAGCAGAACAGTGACAGTGCATCCTCTTCGCATAACAATGGCAATTGATACACTTGAGTAGACAGGGTTGTGGGGATAGTGGAATTGTCTCTGGTTGTTATAAGAGTTTTGAATCCTGGCCCATCAAATAGTAAATATTCTAAATCTGCTCTGGACCAAACATCATCCAAAATCACTAGTGTTTTCCTCGTTTGCCTTAAAATCAACTGCTTCAGCTGCATGTGCCCATCTCCCAAATTCTGAAATTCTTGTCTATTTCTTCCGGCAAGCTTCTTCCATATAGTCCCCAAAATTTCCTTCAGGTTTGGAGACTGTGAGACAGTGATGAAAATCACATCGTTGTCGAAGTATTCTGATATCAATGAAGGAACAATCGAATTTTAATTGAATATTAGACTAACTAATCTTAACATGCATCAAAAAAGTTTTTCTTATATATCATAAACTTTGATTGCACAACTGTTCTATAATTTTTTATTTAAATGAGATCTGAAATTACTGTTAAATATTTGACCTTTTCAACATTTAAATACAATACAACAAAACAAATATAACTAAAACTAAACCAGATCACTATACCGACCACCATAGGGAAAAGAATACTACCTCTAATTTGATGATCATTGCAGAGAGCCAGTGCCAGAGTAGTTTTACCTCCACCCGCTATGCATTGCACCCCAACAACTGACACCTCGTTCTGTATCAAAAGTCCCTTCAAATACTCAATGCATTTCTCTAATCCCACATAAAATTGAGAATCTCCAGGAACAACATACGTGGAATCCTCCTCCATTTCAATACTGTCAATAAAATGAACAGAATCCAATTGAAGAGCTTTGTACAAACAGTTAGTTCTGCAATTGCATACTTCATTCTGTCTATTCTTATATCAAGATTATTCTTAATAGACATAGCAAAGAACCTTCGCCTGGACTTCCATAAAGGTTGTAAACTTCCATGAAGGTTGTAATGTAAGCAACATGTTACCAGGATTACAATATATGCGTTTCCTGGCATCATCCATGAAATTCCCAAACGCTTACAGCTCAAAAGATTTTATTTTGTGTTGTTTGCATCGCCCTGGACCCATTTTCTTTGTGTCAGATACCTAATAATATCGTCTGTCGTTCGTTACAACAAACGTTGAAAGGCACCTCCTAGTTGGCCGAACTATGATGTGTTGGAGTAAATTCGTGAGAATAAATTATTTATAGAAAGTATATTATTTTCTTTATACTATTTAATAAAGAAGATAATAAAGTTATCACTTTTCAATTAATTACAATGATATTCTTAGCCTCTTTTTATTGAAAAGTTGTAAAAAGAAATCTCTTCTTAATTAAGTTGTTGAGTAGCATAAGAAAAGAATAATGATAAAAGTGGTAGATTATTATCTTCTTAATTAAGTTATTGAATAGTATTAAAAAAATAAAATGGATGGCACTAGTTGGTAAAATACTTTAAAGAAACAATTTTAGATTAATATCAAAACATCTTTTCAATTAAAAGTTTGTTCTAAGCAATTACAGATAACTTTTTGTCTATTTAAAAGTTTTAAAAGCCTTTTTCTTCTTGATAAAGTTGTTGAGTCACATAAACACGGCATAATAGTAATTGAAAAGTTATAAAATTATTTTCTTCATTAAGTTATTGAATAGTATAAAGGAAATCAAATACTTTATATAAATTAATTTACATGAGTTAAATAAATGTCACTACTTACTAAATAATAATTTAAATAAAATAAGTTGGGATCGATTATTAACTAATAAAATCATTGTTAAAATAAAATAGGTAAATACTATTAATTATTATTTTTTGTGATGGAAATTTGTTGTGAACAATGTAGAAGAAGATTAAAATAAGATTTGATTTAGACAAATATTTTAAATTTTCCAAACTAATAGTGCAAATCTACACATAGATTTGAACTAGAACTCATGAATTTTGTTAGAGTTTCCAATAAACTCCATAAAATCAAGATCACCTAAAAAATCTAGATTGGCCTTCTAGAAGGAAAAAAAAAACAAAGATGCAAGAGAAATTTGCAAAATATGTGCAAATAATATTATTGAGAATGATGAACTACATGAAATAACTTTCTTTTATAAAGCACAATGAAAACCCTAAAAGGAAAACCTTATTAAGACCTCAGTAAACTTAATAAAGTGTAATTAAATATTTAATTACACCAATAGGCATTCATTTCACCTCAATTTCTATGGTTTGAATGTTTGTAAGGATAAGAAGTGTTTAGGAACAACTTTGGGGAATATGTGATATTACAAAAGGAAAGTTCTCCTTGATCAAAACCCTAAATGAAACACCACAATAAATTAGAAAAATAACTAATATTTTACTTTTGTTTAGCTTTTTATTTTGCCAATACACATGTATTGTCTCCTTAGTGTTATTTCCCCCCCTTATATTCAAAATTTTGACTCTCACACAATGTGATCTTGTTTTTGGCATAGTTCATCGCATCAAATCTTGCTCATTTTCAAAAGTCTTTGAATTATCTTATTAATGTGTATGGAATACCCTTTCATGATGAGGCTAATTATTTTTTTTAAAGGTCCTTGGTTCTTGTTTAGAAGAGCGAAAAGCTCAAAATTTGTAAATTTTAAAGTGTTTTAGAGGAATTTATGGTTCCCTTGCACCTTTACATGATTTTTCCCACTATACCCATATTCCTACAAGGATGACATTGAATTATCATGAAACTTTGAACCTCCAATGAAAGTGGTACAAATATAGCTTGTTCTTTCCATTTAAATCTCAATAAGTTTTTATACAAAATATTGCATAGGCTTTTACCTTCTGCACACATGTGTTGGTTTTTAAATATGGATAGATGCTTCACAAATATATAACCCACAATTCCATAATGCATATATAATGATCCAAACCATAAAATCCTAATATACTCTTCCACAATTGCAAACTTGCTTTGAATTCCAACCTCCAATTTTTGTAATTATTATACACTTACCTTTTGTTCATGTAGTTAGGAAATATTTACTAGATGTAAAATTTATTATACTTCTTATAACATCATAAATTGCATACCCTTTATGATTTTAAGTTATATATTTGGCTTTATTTAATGTCTATTCCTAGAGTATGTTTTAGGGATCATTTTAGCCTTAGTTTTGGCTGCTCTTTCCTTCTTGATTTGTAAAAGGTATTTCTTATATTCTAATTCTTTGTAATTTCCTTCTTGTTTTACTCCTTGAGACATATATGAACTATCTCATGGCTTCTTTTGATGATCTAAATGATGTGCTTGGTCCACCTACATGTTTCAAGATGTGGTTCCTCAACATGTTGGTCATTGGTGTTTTGTATGCACATGTGACATTTATTTTCTTAGTGCATCATAATCCTTAGTTGTTGTATAAGGGTGTTGATACTTATATAGTGATTAAATGTTATCATGCTTAAATAAAATTTTCATGTATTATTGTATAATCTTATATGATGTTTTACCCCATTGGGTGATTATATTGTTCTTTAGTTATATATACATCAAGTAGGTACACTTGAAATGTATGTCGAGTAGTTACAAGTTCAAGGTTACTTATACATGTGGCTACATAGGTTTAAGTTATTTTCCAATGATGATTATTATAGAGATGTCACATTAGGCCTCCCAATTTTGTTATTCCCTAATCATACTCGAATAGAGTATGGTATGTGTCATGTTTGACCTTATGTAAACCTAAATTTGAGTCAAAGGTGATTCTAGAATTCATTTATATTATGAATTACCAAAAAAAAAATCTTTAATTTAATGGTTTTATTTCCTCATTTTTTGTAAATGGAATGTTAAGAATATAAATGATTTAAAATATTATCTAGAAAAAAAATTATGTTTTGGGAAAAGGGGAAAAATACAAATAAAAGTTAAGTTATTTAAATTTTAAAAATTCATTGGGTTGGGAATGTTAGTTTATATTCAATTTAATCATCTTGATTAAATGATTCCAAGGAAATTAATGTTAAATTTTTTGTTTTATTAAATGGAAATTTTGAGAACTAGAGAAAAGAAAATTAAAAAAATAAGAAAATAGAAAATAGGAATAAAAGGTTAAAAGAATCCAATAGTGGCATGGTGGGATGGTTAAGTTATTGGTTGTTATTCTTGTTATCAAGGTTCAAACCCCATTGGGGTGTAATTGTTAAGAATTTATATTGGGGATGAGGTCTCATATTTGTGACCTCACTGGTTCATAGCTCTAGATCAAAATTGTTTACCCTTCTTAATGAAAAAGGGGGTTAAAAGAAAAATATGTCAAATTTATTTGATTATTCACATTTTGGAAAAATTGCTCTCCAAAAAAACCTTCTTTTGAAAAAAATAAAATTGGGTGAAATAGGGTGGATTTAAATGGGAATAGCTTTAGATTTGGATGGATTGGGATAGAAAATAGATGGTTCTTATGTGAGTGTGATCTCCCCTACTCCAAATTGTTAAATTTGCAATTTTTAATGTGTTTTATGTGCTTCAAACTTTGAGGTAATCTTCTCCTCTTCTCCATTTCTTGAGTTCTTTATTGTTTTGGATTCCATGATCATCCTTAAGGGAGCATAGAACTTCCTTTATATCTTGAAATATTGGGAAAGGGAAGAGATCCTTAATAATGGTAAGGGGGTGTTCTCTTTTATTTCTTTCCCTAAGGGAATTTTATGAGGAAAAAAATCACAAAGTGTAAGGATTGACTTTTAACCTCAATGGTGAGTCAATTAGACCTCAATCTCAAACCTTAAGAAAATTGGACATATGTTAAAATAAATTGAAATGATATGCAATGATTAAACTAATTGAACTATAAGACCTAAAACTTGAAATGAAAATTCCTAAAAGTATAGAAATTAAAATAATAGTTTACAAGTAGATCCGAGAAGGGTTAGGACACATGTACCAGTCACCAAAAGTAGTTTTTGAGCTCTGCTAAAGGAAATTTTTTCCCTAGGGTGAATGGGTATTGATAAGGGCTTCTAAAAGTCCTTTTGGAAATCCTATGAGGTAGCAAATTAGCTTTTTTTTGGCATAGGTTCCACTATCAAAAGGTTAGAAATAAATTTTGAATATGAGTTTTCATGGCTTGACAACTTATGCAACAATGTAAAATTGCTCATCAAGATCTTCAATCCTTCTTCAACCTGTAATCTACATATATAAAGAGGAAAAACTATTTTGTTTGAATGGGGGTTTGTCTTAGTCAAGCCCCACATGTTTGGTAATTAAAAATTGATAGAAAGATAATGGCAATAGAGAAGGAAATGATGAATGAACACTTTCTTATTACAACTCACCAAACCTTCAATGAATTCACTTAGAGGACTAAAGACAAACACATCACTCCAGGGAACCTGATCTCACTTTTCTTGATGGATTTGAACACTTGAAAATTCTTCGATGATTTAGGATCAACAATGCATATTAGCCTTCACAAGATGGAATGAACACACATAAGCTTGAACATGATGTTAGGACCTTGAATGTTGCAACAAATGATTGATATAAATCTTCTCTTGAATTCTCTTAACAATAATATTTTCTTCTCCAAAAACTATTTATTAAGGGCTATATTTGAAATAATAAAAAAACTATGTATTTATAAGTGTTTATCTAATTTCCTAAAAATTAGATTCTAAAAGCCTACAAATGCATATGAAATTTGAATCATTAAAAGACTACCAAAAACATCTTTAAAATGGGTCCTAGGACTTGAAGGGGACCCATTCTTGACCTAGAAATATATGATACACATTCTCCAATGTGATTAAAATATTAATCACATTAATTAAGTATTGGTTTCCCTTTCAAAAATGAGAAAAATAAGGATTTGGAATGCATAATTTAGAAAATTAGAAGCTTAGTAAGTCTAATAAATTAAGGCACCCAAACAAAGTGTGAGATTGTAAAGGTATAAAATTTCCCACATTACATTTAGCCCCCACTTTCATGAGAGTATGAACTTATGCTCAAACTCACACTAAAGTGGACAAATATGCATCAAGAGAGGTCCAATTATATAAATGTTAGAAAGCTAGGATAAAAAGGATCAAGGAGGATGATCAAGCCCCTAGGATTGAAGATAAATCCAATATAAAAACAAAGGTGCACACAAGATGTGTAAGATATGTGTAGCAAGACATTATACATAGTTTTCTTCATAGTGGTGATGATAGTTTCCCAGTTTGATGAGTATGGCGAGTTGTGTAATTGTTTGAACACATGTTTGTACAAGTAGGATTTAGGGTGTCATTACGTGAGCATCTTGATGATTCAAGAGGTGAAACCTTGAGGGAGTATATATTTTCATGTGTTGTCCATGATGGTACAATTGATTATTAATTTGGTGCTTGTTGGTAAATTTTTACATGTGGTTTTCAGAGTTGAACTTTGATGGGTGATAGTATAGGTTGTCTTCAATTTTGAGGATATATTTAGACATGGTTTGAGACTTGGAGTATTATGTGGGTGATAGTTCCTCATATAGGTATGGATTTGGTGTTGATTATGGTGTCATGATTATGAGGTAAACTTTTGCATTGACACAACATTGTCAAGTTTGTGGTATTTTGGTGGTGATTTATTTTGGTGTTAGGAGGTTGTTTCTTATCTCCTATATGCTTATTTTGTTCCTTAACTATAATAATTTTGTGTGGACATAATTGGAAATCATATTTTAGGTTGATTTAGTGTTTGAGTCATTTCTAGTCTACATGATTATTCTCTTTAATATCTTAGTTTGTAGTTTACGAATGTGATGATGAGTTTTCATGTTTTAGTGATTGGATCTATGGGTTATGTGATTAGTATGTATGAAAAACCTATTGATTATAGTGGGATGAATTAGATGTAGATTGTCTATATCCACTAGGTATTATTCAATGTTGTTGCAGACTTTGTTAGTTGGCTTTGTCTATGGTCATTTGTTCATTAGTATGTGTACTTTGAGATGAGGGGATGGATGATGTTTATTATACTCAAATAGTTGGTTTTGGGACTTGTGGCATGATGATTTTATCCCTTTTTCATGGATAGCTTGGTTACACTTTTCAGTGGTAGATTTGAATAGTGATGAAATAGTATTGAACGTATATATTCTTGATGGTTTATTGGCAGTTGTATCTTCTTGGCTTGGACATCTTGGCTTCACTTGATGTTATTGACATTTTAGTTGTTTGTGTAGACTTGGATGATCTTCATCGAGGAGATGGTTATCACAATTCCATTTGTAGCTCAGTATCATGGTTCAGTGGGAATTTTTGGTAGTGATGTGATTCATCATTGGTAATGGATGGTTATGTTCATGTTGATTGAAGATATTGACATCTTGGAATTTCCATGGAGGAATTTTAGTCTATGGTTGAGATGTCATGGCTTGTCGGTTTTGATAGGTGTTTCTTTGGTTTAGAGGATAATTTGGTATTATGTCATTTTATACTCTTGATCACACATTTAGAGTTTTGGCATGATGTAGTTTCTCTTGATACCATGATATGTTCATTGGAGTGTATGTTCTCCTAAGATGAGATGGTTAGATGATTTTGTCATGTGTATGTTCTGGATTCCTAGGCTAGATATGTGGTATTGATCTTGTTTGGTTCTCTTTGTATTGAGTACAGGATAATTTTCTTGATCACTTCATAATGATGCTATGTTGCATTTGGGTTTTGGCATGGATTGATTAGTTACAGGTGCTCATGGATACATGGAGACTTAGGTGAGGCTTAGAGTTATCTTGTGGTTAGAGACGTGTTGTTGAGATGCTTAGTCTTGATGAGATTTTAGCAAGAAGTTTGAGGATCCTACACCTTGTTTGGATGTGAGTCCAATATGGACCTATGAGGAGAGTTTTCTTGGATGAATCATGATGACATGGAAATCTTGGAGGAACATTCTCATTCCCCACTCTTGGTATAGTCGTTGGATAATCACTTGAGAGGTATTGCCCATTATTTCTTTCAGGTGCATTATGTGTGTGCTTTTACTTCTCATCCATATGGATCTTGAGCTATGGATATTTGGTTTTAAAGGGTACATTTGAGTGTTGATATGTTTATCTCCTTATGCATTGTGAGTACATTCATTGATGTTGAGTTTAGAAGATGTATTGGGCTGATTTCCTTCTTTGGGAATTCTTACATTGAGATTGATCTTCTTATTTTGAGAGGCTTGCATCCATGTTAGCTACATGATACATATGTTATGTATGATCTTGGTGATTGAATGGTTGGGTTTTTTAATGGATTTTCTCTTGGGTTGTTATGGAGGATATCATACTTGATGCAATTTTCATTTAGAGGTGTATGTAGAAGGTGTTGAGAAGTTGTTGAGATGATTTATCATTATTTTCATTGATGTCAAAACCTTGGATTTGGAAGGTTGTGCTCCAGATGATGTATAGACTTGATCTATCCTATCGTATGCTATGATGTTGTGTTGTGTTGATATTATCCTTGTTTCGGATATGGAAATATTCCTTTTTGTGACATTTTTTGAATTCAGTTGATGCATGAAGGCTAATCCTTTGATAATGGTTGATGTAATTAAAGCTTACTCTGAGTAACCTTTCTATCTAAAACTTCATGTAGCATGTTACAAGTTTTTGAATGAAAAATTGTGTTTCTCCGATTGGTACTAAAATTAATGTTGATCGAGATTTGATCTTAGTTGTGGTATTCCCATCAAATTAATGTTGATCAAGATTTGGTATTGGTTGTGGCATTCCCATTGGCTCCGAAATATAACTAATGTAATCCAAAGTATGCTATCTTATGTTTGACCTATTTTTGGTCCCTTGGTAATGTGGTAAGAAGATCTTTATATGCGACCTATCTTTTGGGTCCAATGTTAGCATGCAAGATCTTATTGAATATTTCAAGCTTATTATTTATGCCACCATGTTTTATGGTGATCTAAATTCAAATGGTGTTTGGCCAACTTAGAAGACTATGAAGATATCATGTGGTCAACTTAACTTGGTTCTACATACATGCATATATAGAGAACATATCTTTGATTGAAGATATAGATGTATGGAAGAAGTGTGATGTATGTGAATATATAGGAGAGTGCGAAGGAAAAAGTAATCTATTTTGGAAAAAAGTTGTATGAAGGAACTGTAGAAGGAAAGTGTGTAGAATATTCTTAATTAGATCTACTGTGAATAAAAATTGTGCTCATAATTGGAACTGAACTCATGCATATGTAGATGCAACTTCATTAGTTCACTTTTATCAGTGAGACTATTTTGTAATTTGTTGTTTTGGATATGGGCAATGAGCCCACTGGTAGTGAGCCACCCTGCAGTGAGAAACTTGGCAATGAGCCTTTGTAAAAATCACCTTAACTGATGCTTTATAATTGACAATTATCATTCTCTGTGGTTTTTCCCTTCTTGGGTTTCCATGTGAATTCTGGTGTTCATTGTGTTTTGTGTTATGTGCATTCATGTTCTTATATGTTTGATTATTTTTTGATTGGTATAAGTCCGCTCCAAATTAAATAAAGAAAAGAAAATTCTTTTAAGATAATTGATTCACCTCCCCTCTCAGTTATTTGGTTTGTTCAACAATTTGTATCAGAGCTTGGTCCCTTGTAGATAGAGCTTAACTGCTTGAAGGAGATCTTGGCAGTTTGAACAAATGGCATGAGACTATTACTTTGAGGAAGAAATTAATTCAATAATGAGTGATATGGAAAGTACAAACTTTGATAATGAAGAGTTGAAACAAAATCTTAAGGAGGCTAATGCTTGCATCTCAAAGCTAAGGGAGAAAATCTAGAAATTCAAACAAAGACACAAAGAGGTTAGCCAGGAATTAAAGGAGTCAAAGGAGAGTGTTGTGGATTTGAAGAAGAAGTTGGATGAATGCAAAAAGATTGAAGAAAATTTCAAGAATACCATCAAACAAAAATCAGAAGAAAATGAGAAATTAGATCAATAATTAAGAAGGTTGAAGAAAGAAGAAAGAGTATGTGAAAGTTCCATGATTTTGGATAAAATTTTGTCCCTACATAAATGCATCACAAAGCATGAAGACAAAGTAGTTAAAGCTGAATAAAGATCAGTTGTAACAAGCAAGGTTTGGATCAATAATGCACCTACAAAAAAACCTCCGATCAGGAAACCAAATGCTCAAAGGTACTTATCATTCAATGTTCACTCTTTTATATGCAAGAAGTTTGGACACAAGGCTATAGAATGTAGAAGCAAGATGAAACAAAATACTCAATGATTTAATTGTCACAAGTTTTCTCACAAGGCAAGTCAATGCAGAAATGAATTATCTAATCTAACAAGAAGGAATGAAATGAAAAATCTCTTTTATGGTTATTGTTATTTATGTTATGGTTATGTTCACAAAGCTAATTAGTGCAGACCTAGGGTTCACTCAGGAAAGTTATGACAAAAATGTTACAAGTGCAGTCAACTCAGTCATTATGCTAACACATGCAAATATGTTGCATCTAAAAGTGTGAGAATAAAAAGAAAGTTGTAGAGTCAAATGAATCTAAGAAGAAGACGGTCATGCTTTGGAGAAAAAATGAAAAAAGTGTGGAGAACACTTCTGCGGTACCAAATTCCGGTTCATGCCCTATCAATAACTGAGCCAATCTATCTCAGCTCAAGGGATTTTTGCAATCAATATTGTCGGCCTCCTACAAAGATTTTAATAGCTAGGGCGGGTGCATGGAAATGGGTAGCAATTCTGTGGACACCTTTCAAAATTTTTTTGAAAAGCAATAATGCGAGTGCATTATAACGTGTGCGTGTTATAATGTGCTCGTGTTATTGCTTGTTAAAAGCAAAAAAAAAAGTGAAAACTTGTCATTGTTATTTTGACTAATTTTTTCTTGTAGCCACGGCCAAAACCCCCATACTTACACACTCACATTCTAGGAGGATAAATTCAACAAATTGTTTCACCAACAATTTCTATTTCTTTGCAATGATGGCACCACGACGAGGATGAGATGTGAGAGGTAGGGATTTTGTGGTTTTTGTTTTGAATTAGTTAGTTTTAGGTTGAATTAGTTAGTTTTAGGTTGAATTTGTTAGTTTTAGGTTGAATTTGATATATTTGTTTTAATTTTTAGGAGATGCAAATCAACTTGCAAACCCTCAAGATCCTCAATAGGAAGACCAACCAAATCCTCAAGATCAGAATCAACCACAACAACAACCTCCTCCACCAATCACTCAACCCCCTCCTGGCACTCAACAAAATTTAATGAGTGAAATTGAGAACACCAAAAAATAAATTGAGGATTTGATCAATAGGTTGAGTGATCCAAATGGTTTAACCGTAGAAAGAATGATCCTAGCAAATTCATTGAAAGATATGGTAAAAAATGTAGATTCAATTAGAAAACAAATAACTAGATGGCAAGATAGGAGGCAAGCGACTAGGGATTATTATGCAAATAAACTATCATATAAAGATGTATAGGATTTAAAAATTATAAAAGGTGATTTTTGCTCATTATTCATCGACCCACGCACAAATCAAAATATTACCCTCAATGTAAAGAGGTTTCCTATCCATTGGTGCCACCACCTATAGATTAGGGACCAGTTTTATGATAGGTGGTACATGGTCTTCGATTACCCACCGTGCAACAATTGTGAGGTCTCGCAATATTTCCGTAGGAATCTATATAGTGAGTTCATATTGAACAAAATCCCAAATTATTTTGATATGAGGGATTTCCAGGGGAGAGGTGGGGGTTCAGCTCAGGATAGACCCGGTACACAATCGGATCCTACGTGGCAAGGTAGACGAACTCTCACTAGGCCACCTCATGAGAACGTTGTTATGCCTTCTGTTGTGAAGGAAAGTGCTGACATAGAGACATTGCAAGTGATCGACACTTTGACCCAGAGTGTCATCCATCATAATAGCCCTATTCTACAATGCCATCCAAGGGAGTCTTCAAGTGGTGGTCGTCGAACACATGTGTGTCAATGTTGTGGGGATACTTGTTCATATGACCCCATCGACACTCAGGAGACTGGTAGACAAGATCCGTCTGCAACTATGGAGACAGAGAGGGCAGCTAAAATTTTGCATGAGGCATATGGCATTGATAGTCAGGTAAAAGTTAGTGCATGTTCATTGAATTTAATTTATTAAATTTTGATTTTGAAATGCAAGGTTAACTAAAAATGTTTTATGATTTTAATAAAATTGCAGGGTCACAATGTTGAGACTGGATACACCGGCCCCCCACTCACTTATTTCTCTTGTACACCTATCGCTGGGGTATGTAACTAGTAAACAATTATAAATTTATTGCATGTTAATATAATAAAGAGTTTAACTAATGAATCAAGTACTTAATATATTTGTCTAGTTTATATGCACATCGTTGATTATGTTGAATAATTTGTTGTTTTATTTTTAGATGATGCAAACGAAAACACCTACAAATGTGATGAGAACAATGGATATTGGTGTGTCATCTGCTATACAATCCTCAATGGCTCTAACAAGAGATGTATGAGGCAAATTAGTAAAATTCAATTTAAATTTATTGTTATAGAGGTTAGTTAGTGAAAAATCAAACCATTATTGATTCAAGTAGTTTAATTTTTGTTTATATGGTTTATACAGGGCTTGAGCACACCTAAGCATGGGCGTGAGAAAATTTCCCCATGGAGAGAGATCATGAGATGGTGGTAAGTGATTATTTAAATGTCAAATATATAATTTTTTATAATGTAATTTCTATAAATTCATGTCTTTACTTCTTATTGTAATAGCTAAAACTTCACCATGAACTAAACACTAGGAGGAGGAGCAGGAGCACTCCTCAAGCATAGCAAAAATGAGTGACAGACCTATCGCCATCTGATCAAAAAGGAAAGGGAAAGAATTTATTTCCAGGGCATGGAGAGCAATGACTTTTGATTCCAGAGCCTTTTGTTGTATGCCTACATGGTAGTTTTATAAATATTTTTATTGGACATATTTGACATTGTATGCCTATATGGGATTCTCATAAGCCTATATGGTTATTTTGTACATATATTTCATTCTTATACCAACATATATTGATGTATGCCTACATGGCTATTTGGTTAATACAAATATATTTTATCGATGTCTGTCCATATTTGCATTCTAAATTGATGGTTCAATAGATATGAGTTATGTGTATACTTTGTGATTTACATGCATTCAAATGTAGACTTTGTGGCTTACGTGTTTTCATGCGTATACCTTGTATTCGTGCATATACTTTGTATTAATTTGTGTATACTATGTATTCATGTGTATACTTTTTGAGGCTTACGTGTTTTTGAGTACTTGTGCTTCCCTTATTGACATGTACATGCTTGAATTATTCATGTGTATAATTATTAACTGGTTAGTCCAAGCATTGATCATTGTTGTCCTTCATGATTTGTCTTGAATATTAATTGATTGATGCTAGACAACTTTATCTAAAAGAAAAAAACACATTTACAATTGGCATTCCATGAAATGATTCATAAAAGGATTCCAATATATTCTTTATCTAAAAGCTGGAGGTCGTATCTAGTACGGGATCAACAAGTTTGTACCAAAAATCTAAAAAACAAAGAACAATGTGAACAATTCTTAGTAGATCTTCTCCAAAACTTCATCAACAACCTCCATTCGAGCCTCTCAAGGCTTTACATAGTGTTTTACACCCTTCTCTAACTGATCCACACCCTCAACTAACTAAACACCAACTTTCAAAACAAGTAGCTATTGCATTTCAAATTTTCTTGCTTTAAGCAACTTACAAATTCACAAATTTAGACTCCTCCAACCTAATGAGTACATCTAATGACCTTTAAACCCACACAAATGGCGTACAATTAGCCTTATTACATTGAAAAAACTCCATTCTTTCATAATCATATACAAATTCAAAAATTTGCCTTCAAAGGCTACAAAGACAACTTCTAGTGCAAGATTGAAATTTTCACATTTTTTATCACTAGAACCAAAATTCACCCTAAAACATACCTAAAGGTCTTAATTGACCTTATTCAAGACAACACATACTCAAAATACCCACAACAACCTATTGACCAACCTATTCACCATCAGATAATCACTAAAACCACTGAACTAGACCTTCTTCATCAAATGGAGGAACAAGGTGCTTTGCACCAATAATCATATGTTTTTTGTGTGGAATACTCAAACTTCTCAACCATCGTTTGTATATTTCTCTTTTTCAGTGTTTTGCATGCCATCATAAGGGATCAAGCCGATTGAATGCAAGTTAGATCAATTCCACATGTTTGGGTGAGAAAGAGGACAATTCCTAGCATAAACCTACCTATTGGGATGCATTGGATTAGTTAGTTTGGTCACATGAATTGCAAAACAAAAGTTGCACCACTTTGTAACTTTGCATAGTTTGAATTTGACACTTTTTCCATCAAGTGAAAATCCATCGACATGGGAAAACCACTCTGAGATAGCCAAAACTAAGAGAGGTTTTTGTAGAGGGGCCCAATGTGATCCTTTAGGATCATACAAGAATTTTCTAAGCATCAGGGTATCTAAGTAATAGCATACTGAAGTTTGTAGCCATTTTGCACTTTGGACCCTTAAGGGATCAATTCGGTGGAACGTAGTTTGGAGCGATTCCGCATGTTTCGGTGTGAAAGAGGACCATTCCTATCATAAAAATACCTATTCAGACATGTTGGATCAATTTTCTTGGTCACATGATTTGCAAAGAGAAAGTTGCACCACTTTGCAACTTTGCACAACTTGAATTTGACACTTTTTCCATCAAGTGAAAATCCATCGGCATGAGAAAACCACTCCGATATAGCCAAAACCGAGAGAGGTTTTTGTAGATAGGCCCAACACAATCCTATAGGATTAGATGATAAGTTTCTAAGTGTCATGGTATTCGAGTAATAGCAGGTTGAAGTTTGCAACCATTTTGCACTTTGGACCCTTAAGGGATCCATCCGGATGGACATAGCTTGGAGCGATTCCACATGTCTCGATGAAAAAGAGGACCATGTGTAGCATAAAAATACCTATTTGGACACATTGGAATAGTTCACTTGGTCACACAAGTTGTAGAGCAAAATTTGCACCACTTTGCAACATTGCACTGCTTGCATTTGACGCTTTTTCCATCAAGTGAAAATCCGCCGTCATGGGAAAACCAATCCAAGATAGCCAAAACTGAGACAGATTTATGTAGAGGGGACCAACATAATCCTATAGGATTAGATGAGAATTTTCTAAGCATCACGGTATCCGAGTAATAGCATGCTAAAGTTTGCAACCATTTTGCACTTTGGACCCTTAAGTGATCGATCCGGTGGAACGTAGCTCAGAGCGATAAAGCATGTTTTGGTGCGAAACAAGACCATGCATAGCATAAAAATACCTATTCGAATGCGTTGGAGCAGTTAGTTTGGTCACATGAGTTGGAGAGCGAAAGTTGCACCACTTTGCAACTTTGCACAACTTGAATTTAACACTTTTTCCATCAAGTGAAAATTTGCTACCATGGGAAAACCACTTTGAGATAGCCAAAAACGAGAGAATCTTTTGTAGAGGGGCCCAACGCAATCTTGTAGGATTAGACAAGAAGTTTCTAAGCATCCAAGTATCCGAGTAATAGCATGTTGAAGTTTGCAGCCATTTTGCACTTTGGACCCGTAATGGATCGATCCAGTGGAACATAGCTCAGAGCGATTCCGCGTGTTTCGGTGTGAAAGAGGACCATGCCTAGCATAAAAATATCTATTTGGATGCGTTGGAGCAGTTATTTTGGTCACACGAGTTGCAGAGTGAAAGTTGCACCACTTTGCAACTTTGCATAGCTTGAATTTGACACTTTTTCCGTCAAGTGAAAATCCATCGCCACGGAAAAACCACTCTAAGATAGCCAAAACTGAGAGAGGTTTTTGTATATGGGCCCACCTCAATCTTGTAGGATCAGATGAATAGTTTCTAAGTGTCATGGTATCCGAATGATAACATTCTAAAGTTTGCATCCATTTTGCACTTTAGACCCTTAAGGGATCGATTCGGTGGAACATAGCTCAGAGTGCTTCCGCGTGTTTCGGTATGGAAGAGGACCATTCCTAGCATAAAATTACCTATTCAAATGTGTTGGAATAGTCCTCTTGGTCACACGAGTTGTAGAACAAAATTTGCACCACTTGACAACTTTGCACTGCTTACATTTGACGCTTTTTCCATCAAGTGAAAATCCGCCACCATGGGAAAACCACTCCAAGATAGCTGAAGTAAAGAGATTTTTTTAGAGGGGCCCAATGTGATCGTGTAGGATAAGATGAGAAGTTTCTAAGCATGATGGTATCCAAGTAATAGCATGCTGAAGTTTGCAACCATTTTGCACTTTGGACCCTTAACGGATCGATGTAGTGGAGCATAGCTCGGAGTGATTCCGCATGTTTCGGTGCAAAAAAATACCATTTCTAACATAAAAATACCTATTTAGACGTTTTGGAGTAGTTAGTTTGGTCACACGAGTTGTAGAGTGAAAGTTGCACCACTTTGCAACTTTGCACAACTTGAATTTGACACTTTTTCCATCAAGTGAAAATTTTCCGCCATGGGAAAACCACTGTGAGACAGCCAAAAGAGATAGAGGCTTTTGTAGAGGGGCCTAACACAATCCTGTAGGATTAGACGATAAGTTTCTAAGCATCACGATATCCAAGTAATAGTATCCTGAAGTTTGCAGCCATTTTGCACTTTGGACCCTTAAGGGATCGATCTGGTGGAACATAGCTCGGAGTGATTCCACATGTTTCAATGTGAAAAGGACAATGCCTAGCGTAAAAATACCTATTCGGACGTGTTGGAGCACTTATTTTGGTCACATGAGTTGTAGAGCGAAAGTTGCACCACTTTGCAACTTTGCATAGTTTGAATTTGACACTTTTTCCATCAAGTGAAAATCTGCCGCCATGGGAAAACCATTTTGACATAGCCAATACTGAGAGAGGTTCTTCTAGAGGAGCCCAACATGATCTGACTGGATTAGATGATAAATTTCTAAGTGAAATGGAATAATTTTTATGGGCTTTGTGTTGCCGCCCCTATATATTTTGATGGAAAAGGGCATGAAAAATGAGGTTTCACCCTAGGGTTTGATAAAATATTGCATGTAAAGGTTGGGTGATTGTATTTTGAGTTTGTGCAGGTGATTTTAAGAAGGTCTCAGTGGTGGCATGTTCTGGTAAGGTGTGGAACCATTCCTTTCAATAAACCCTGCTTATATTAGCATAAAATAAGGGTTTTGGTTTGGCATGATGGAGTGAGTTTGTCTTGAGACAAATTGTGGATTTGAGGGTTTGGATACATGATAATTTATTCCTCAACAAGTTAAGGGGGTTCTTGAATGTTTAAAGGTATGTTCCTTTGTTTCTTGAATTCCCCTACACAAATAAACACACACACACACACCTAAAACATCCTAATTCAACCTTACATGTTTTATATCACTTCTCTAATCACCTAATGACCTCTTTGAGACTTTGAATACATTACATATGACCTTTACATGACCTTTTTCACATTGTTTACATTTCAAAATTCAAAATTTTGCAAATTTTCCTATTGAAGGCATTTATAGGACAAGGTGCTACTGCACCAAACATGAACTCCAAAATTACAATATTTGAGTAACTCTCATTATGTAAGTAAATTTCATTACAATGCCTTAGGTACTTCATTCTCACTAATATTTTACAATATCACTCATACATTAGAGATTCTCTTTAAATTTCTACATCATAGGTGCTCATTATGAGGTTAACTTGAATTGAGTAACCTCAGATTCCCTTGCTAAGCTTCACACGCTCTTTTATAATGGCTTGAAATCAAAATTGAGATTTTTCAATATCATCAAAATAAGGATGTTGCATTGATTTTTTGGCTGAGATTCTCTTTGATGGCTCATAAATCAACATTTTCCGCAACAAGAGATCAATCAATTAAGAGGGAGAGAGAGGGAGGGAGGAAGGGAGAGAGGGAGAGGGAGGAGGAAGGGAGAGATGGAGGGAGAGAGGGAGGAGGACGGGAGAGGGTTATAAAGAGATAGTGGGAGAGATGGAGATAGATAGGGAGGGAGAGAGGGAGGGTGAGAAAGAGGGAGGAGAGTGGGAGAGAAAGAGTGAGGGAGGGAGGGAGAGGGAGAGAGGAAGAGTGGAAGAGAGAGAGTGGGAGAGAAAGAGGGAGAGAGAGGGAGCGAGGGAGAGTGAGGGAGGGAGGGAGAGGGAGAGAGGAAGAGTGGGAGAGAAAAAGAGTGGGAGAGAAAGATATAGAGAGAGGGAAGGAGGGAGAGGAGGAAGGGAGAGAGGGAGGGAGAGGGAGGGATAAAGAAAGAGATAGTGGGAGAGATGAAGATAGATAGGGAGGGAGAGAGGGGGAGAGTGGGAGAGAAAGAGGGAGAGGGAGAGTGGGAGAGAAAGAGAGAGTGGGAG
>CM021105.1:107214329-107311821 GCA_007115665.2 Sequoiadendron giganteum | reverse complement strand
TTAATCCCTCAACCCTCAAACTTCAACCTTTAAACCCTAATCCCTCAACCCCTATACCCTCTTAATCTTAATTCCTCAACCCTCAACCCTTATCCCTCAACCCTCAACACTTCAACCCTAATCCTTCAACCCCTATACCCTCTTAATCCCTCTACCCTCAACCCTTAAACCCTTAAACCCTAATCCCTCAACCCCTCAACCCTCTTAATCCCTCAACCCTCAACCCTTAAACCCTAATCTCTCAACCCCTATACCCTCTACACTATAACCTCTTAATCCCTCAACCCTAAACCCTAAACCCTTAAACCCTAACTCGTAAACCCTCTACCCTATACCGTCAATCCTCTACCCTCTACCCTCTACCCTAATCCCCCAACCCTTAAACCCACTTAGTAAACTCTCTACCCTAATCCCTCAACCCTCTTGACCCTTAATCCATCAACCCTAAACCTTCAACCTTTAAACCCTAATCGCTCAACCCCTATACCCTCTTAATTACTCAACCCTCAACCCTTATCCCTCAACCCTCCACCTGTCAACCCTAATCCCTCAACCCCTATACCCTCTTAATCCATCAACCCTCAAACCTCAACCCTTAAACAATAATCCCTCAACCCCTATACCCTCTACTCTATAACCTCTTAATCCCTCTACTCTATAACCTCTTAATCCCTCAACCCTAAACCCTAAACCCTTAAATCCTAACCCCTAAACCCTCTACCCTCTACCATCAATCCTCTAACCTCTACTCTTAACCCTAATCCCCCAACCCTTAAACCCACTTAGTAAATTGTTTACCCTAATCCCTCAACCCTCTTGACCCTTAAACCCTCAACCCTATACCCTATACATTAAACCCTCAACCCTCAATTATCAACCCTCAACCCTCAATCATTAAACCCTATACCCCTTACATTTGACCCTGAACCTAATCCTTCAACCATATACCCTCAAACCTATACCCTAAACCCTCTACCCTCAACCAAGTATACCCTTAACCCTAAATCCTTCAACCCTAAACCTTTAAATGTTCTACCCTATACCCTCAACCAAATACCCTCTACCATCAACCATATTCCTTCAACCCTCAAACCTCAAACCCTAATACCCTAGAAACCATCAACCCTATAGGTCCTCCACCCTAATCTCTCAACCCTATCCCCTCAACTCCTATCACTTTCTCTCTATCTATACTTATTACCTCTCCCTCCCTCCGTCCTACCCTCTCTAATTGTCTATATCTATTGTCTCCCTCTTTCTACGTACCTGTCGTTCAATCAATCCCTACCACCCTCTCTCGCTCCCTTTATCAATCTCTCTCTATGTCCCTCCCACTCTATCCCACTCTCTCCCTCTCTCTCATGTCGCTCCCTCCCACCCTCTCTCTCTCTCAGGTCTCTCCCTCTGGAAACCTACCTAAGTAACTCTCTCTCTATCTCTCTCCCCTCTCTTTATCTATCCCTTCCACCCTACCTAGATAAGTCCCTCTCAATCCACCCCCCTCTTTCTCTACCTCTATCAGGTCACTCCCTCCCACACCCTCTCCCTCTCTCAGGTTTCTCACTCTCACTCCATCTCTCTCCCACTCCCTCTCTCTCTCCCACTCCCTCTCTTTCACACTCCCTCTCACTACCTATCTCTCAAGTCTCTCCCTTTGGCACCCTACCTACATAACTCTCTTTTCTCTCTGTCTCTCTCTCCCCCCCCCTCTCTCTCTCAATTCTCTCTCTCCCTCCATCTATCCTTCCCACCCTACCTAACTAAGTCCCTCTCACTCCAACCCCTTCTCTCCCACTCCCTCTCTCTTAAACTCTCACTTCCACCCCCTCTCCATCTCTCCAGAATCTCTCTCTCTCTCTAAATTCTCCCTCCCTTTAAATACATATGTAAATACATACATACATGTGTAGATACAATCTTACATACATACATACAATATATATGCATTGATACATACATGCATACATACATACATACAAGCATGCATACATGACATACAAGCATACATGTGCATACAAATATATTAGCATACATTCAATATATTGGCATTTAACATAAAGGAGGACATAACAAAAGCGTGTTATAAAATGCTCACGTTATGTCTTAGTTGACATGTTTCTCGCATAAGCAAAAACAATGTCAAAACTTAAATATAACGCGAGAGCGTTATAGCGCCCTCGCGTTATATCTTTCTTTGGGAATTCTTGAGCCTTAAGCTAGGTATTTGCCTTAGAATACCAACCCAAAGTCTTGGAAAGCATTTCCAATGACCAGAGACCTATTTTTAAAAAATCTACCATATTTCACATAATCGAGTTTGTGCTCACCGTCAGGATTGCACGTGATTCAATATCAAAAAAATTGAACACATGGGTAATGTTGGGTTCTCTCTTAGCTATCCAACAATGTAATTTTTTTCACTTTCTAAAAATGTCAAGCCTTTCATTCATAATTTATTTTATTTATATGTCTTTTTTTTGCCAAAAAGCAGTGTTTGGTATTTTTTTCGTTATAAATTAACCGTTCATCGAATTTTCAAATAAATTACATTTTTATAAAATAGACTCCATTCTACAATTTTTTTAAAAAAATTCAATTAGTTTCCAAAATTTGTAGGGGTAGGACGGCCAAAATTCTATTTTTTCAGGAAATGTCCACTTCGAAAATTAGTAAAAAATCAAATATGCATTAAACTATTATCAGAAAAATCATGCATCAACTACAACCTGTAAGCTAACTTCCAATCGTTGCGATTTTAAAAATACTAAAAAAAAGTTCACCGTACGAGGGTCGTACAAGAGTTGCTATGTTATGTTTTTCTAACAAAAACAACACCAATTTGTGTACGTCCCTCTTTTGAACCCCCTAATATCAACCATTTTAAAAATAAATTAATAGTTTAGAAAGTAGATTCGGAGCACTTTGATCCTTGTTTTTGTTCTGTCTCAAAATTTTGAGTGTAACTATCCTCAATTTCACGTCCAAGGTCAGTATTTCTTGATTTCAAAAAAAATTGTCCACTTAAGTCCCCTTTTTGGGAACCATTTTTGTGCACTTTCCCACTAAGCCTATACAACTATGATTCATAGATTGGACATCTAACTTGAATAGCCATTTTAACCATCATGAACCTATGCATTTAAATTTTCAACCTAGGGATGTGAACTTGAAATGGGTTAGCACAATATGTGCACTAGGAACTCAAAGTAGTCATCTTCATTCTATAGCTAAGAAAGACTTAATACTAAAAGTAAATTAACTTGGAAAGGAACAAAGTAAATGTTGAACATCACTAAACAATTAAACTTAAACTAAACATGCATGATAGGAATGAAAATATGAGCAACAAACATGAAACTACTCTATCTGCTTTGGTTGTAGGAACAGTCAGTGCCCGATTCTTAACTAAGTACTAAACAAAAGCTAATAATAATATAACTAAACTAAAGGAACAAATTACTCACCAAGTGGCCCCCCTTGGATGAGTATCCTCTAAGACTAATACAAACTCAGATGATCAACTTAGAATCTCATTTCATTCATTAGAAAAATGCAAATACAAAAGAGTATGTCTAATAATATTATCAGATCATACAATAACTTGGAGAATAACTCATGGAGAAGGAGGATCTGAACCTTATTTATACCAACTAAATAGGGCAGTCAACTCCCACTAACTGATAGGACACCATTTAGGGAAAGCAAAGAAAATGTTGGAAGGATGGTTACACATGTAGGGGAATCTGGTCAGACATGCATGTCCAACCGTGGACTCGACCACTGCAGTAATGCCTGCATCTCTCAATGTCATTAAAGATTAACACAAGGTGGTTACATGTCGATGACATGGGGAATCTCCCGTCGTCGTCCTCTAGTTGACCTTCACACGATTCCTCTATATGACCAACTGGCGACTACATTTCTAAAATTGGCATCCTTAAAAATGTTTGCATGGAAATGTCAGTACGCATAATGATTTCATATCTATAACCACCTTAAAGAACATTCATTAACCACATGCAATATTAATATAGATAGTCCAAATAATAGGCCAATATCATTAAAACTGGTAGAAATGGAATTAAACCCAATGTCTTATAGTTTGAGGGAAACTGTATAAAAGTATCAGCATCTAATATCAAAAGGAGATGGTAACTTTAGCAAATAAACTATAGATTCTACCCAAAATTATACGAAAAACTAGGCTCATCACTCCCCCCAACCTAACTTTTTGATGGTCCTCCAGTAGGGGAAGAGTTATGTTTCTACTTGGTCAAGGCTCTGAAATATGAAACTGATAACTGCCCAATGTCAGTGTCTATTGTGAGCGAGTCAGGGTTCTAGTAGAATCCTCCCAAAGTCTTGTCAAGTCTTTTCCATCTTTGATTTTCTTCAGCAATGTCATAGCAGTAGAACCTGAAGTTTAATAGAGGCCACATGAGGATAGCTAGCTAAAAAGTCAAGGGAAGCCATTCTCGTCCCTTTGTTCTCCCAAGCTCAATGTACCTTTCAATTTTTTTTATTGTTGCAACATAGTTGTGGATGGAATGAGGTTCAGCTTGTTTCAGCTCATCAGTGAAAGTGTCTCATCTCTGTGATAGATATCCTCTCATGGTGTCATCTTTTACTACTGTTTTTACCTCATATTCATTGTGAACTGCCTCAATCCAAGGCATAATCTTGTTACCATAGCAAGGCCTGAAAATCATTTTGTTCTGTGTAAATATCCTTGAGGTTTCTTGATTCATCTCTAATGGTCAAGGGGATATGGGATTCCTTCCCCTTATAAGCATTATATTGTTCACCCTAGCTAATCTCATTTTGTACCCAAGACATGAATGCCCTCAATTGGATGTCCCCCACATACAACAGTGGGTTCCAGTCTTGGTCTTGAGTTATAGCAAAATTATGTAAATAAAAATCACATAATAAATCTTGCATTTCAAGGGAGGCAATCCTATAAGCATTAAAAAATTCAGTGGGAGTCTCAATAGAGGGGTTCAAACCTGAGATAATTCTTGACAGCTTAAGAGAGAGATATTTCTCCTTTAGGTGCAAAGCATAAACCCTTGGAGGGGTTCTGCATTCTAAAATCTATGGCACCAAGGCTGCAATGTTGCTCACCCTCTCCTTCAGAAAGACAATCTCTTCATTATTTTCCTCAATAATTTCATCCCTCTCTTGAATTTCCTTTTTCAATCTTTTATTTTCCTTTTTTCATTCCTCTTCCCTTCTTTGTATCTGTTTCCAAAAATTCAAAATTGTTGTACGCATTGAAAAATCAGGAGTGTTATGGATTCCTACCAGGATTTTTGTTGATGTCTTCTCCCCATATAGGACTATTTGCATAGATTAAGGTTGTCCAACAAGTTCAGGCTACATAGGTTGTACAATATATTTTCCCTCTTCTTACTACATGGCCTCTTTTTCTTATTCTTGTAGTTGTTGCAGGAAATCCTATTCTACTTGGTTTTACTAAAGGAACTCCTAGTCTTGGTCTTGCTAAAGGAACTCTTGGTTTTCTTCATTTTCTCGAATTCCAACTTCCTCTACAAGGGCATCAAGATCTGCCAAGGTCATTTTTGCTGCCACATTGAATATATTTTCTTCTTCTACATTTCCCTCTCTATTGGAGCTTCTTTTGTCTCACGTGATGTCCCACCATGCTTAGGGTTTTTCTGCAAAGGCATATCAACAACTGGTTTTGATTTCTTGAGAGGCTATCACGTTTTCCTTTGGCTGCAGGATGAATAGTGTTAGCCTTTCTCTTCTTAGGACTTGACACCTCTCTTTCCACAAGCTATGTTTTTGCTTTGCCTTTTCTTACTTCTACCTCCTTCTTTTGTGCCTTAGTTCTTATTACAGTTTCAAGTGGAACATCATCATCATCAGAATCCGATGAAGAATTTTCTTTTACAGAGTGCTCTATTTCAAAGGAACTAACATCTATGGTTCTTTCTTCAGTAGGAGGATTCACACTAGGGTCAGCACCAGAGGTTGAAGCACCAGGGGTATCTTCATCCATGCTTAATTTCCATCTAGACCTATACGTTTGAGGTAAAACCCTAGATTGCAACTGCTTAGGTCTAAATTGATCAACTTTTATGAATTCCTCGTAGGTCATTTTAGGTGTTGCATCATGCAGAGATTTTACAACCAAAAATTTAATCAAATAATTGTGGGAAATAGAGTTGTCCTTACCATTTTGAGTTTCAGTCTCCATGATGGAGAGAAGGTTGTATAAAATGTTGGGCACATTCATCATCCTCCCATGGCTCATGTGACTCAACAATTTGAAATGCATCGAATGCAAGTTTGACAGTTAACCCTCACAGGTGATGAACTTGATAATGTAAACGGTTTCCTACTTCCATGGCTCGGGAAAAGAGATTATTTTGGCACCCTATTTGTCTATACTGATTGGAGGGTCACCATGTATTGTGAATATGGCCCTACCTGACCTGACGTCTCTAAGAACAAGGTAAGGTTCACCATCAACTAGTAACCCTAAAAATTCTATAATTCGTTCCTCAGTTGCCAAACCTCTAGCCCTTTTACTTTGGCTTTTCCATTTGAAAATTTCTGGGTGAATTCTAGTGCAATGCCTTGGTCAAAACCATCTAGCTTTAGGAAATAGTCCAACTAGCCATAGTTTCTAAATTCGGCCAGGCACTGTGCATCCTGCAATAAAGTATCATGAACTAAGGTCTCATTTTGAATCAATTTGCCTCCCATTTTTTGTAATCAATCTGTCACTTTGCAAAATTCCCTTGTATAATTCTCGTATGAAAACAAATTCCATTCTGCTCACTTGTTAGCTGAATTGTCGACTGAATTTTCTTCACTCTATTTTTACCTTTTACCATTTTCAATTGAAGATTACGATTGGGTCAATAATGGAAAGAAATGGTAATAAAATGGAGTTATGTTGAAAGGAAATGGTAGTGGAAATTTAGCGGCACATCACATATGTGAGCCATCTTTTATTTCAAATTTTAAATCAGCTCAATAAGATTTGTTGACACAGACAATCATGGACTGACATGTGGCAATATATCTACATCTTTCTTACCCCTCCCCCAACCTAAATTTGGACATGTGTCCACACATGTGAGGTTCCAACAATGATTTGATAGGGGGGTTATAAAAATTATTTGAACGTCCATACTAATGTACAATGATAAAATGAAATGCTCTAAAAGATAATTAAGAGTGCAATTAATGTGCACATACCTGAATTTGTACAAACATGATTGTGTGGAGGATTCATTGCAATGATCGTGGAGAAAGTACCATTCACCTTTTTAAGAAATAATTGAGCAATTAATGATGGTGAAGTGGAATGGTGTGAGGTGGAATGAAGTGATGGAAGAGAGAGAAAGGTGGTACGGATGGGTGGATGGGTGAAGAAATGGACTTCTACAAAAGTAGAAGTCTTTATTATGATAAGTACGTACCTTAATTAGCCAGAAGGAGGGACACTAGGTCCACTGCCTTCGGCTGCAAGAAGCTCGGGTGCTGCATGTTGGAGGAATTGCTGCAGGAACTCTTCTTTGGAAGGTAGCTTGTGATACAATCTGAGACGATGGCCATTGACTAGTAATTTGAAGCTGAAAAGGTCAATGGTGGTGAGCTAATAAAATCCATTGGGAAAGACCTTAGCAACATCATATGGTCCTAGCCACCTTGTCTGCAATTTTTCCGCATTGTCCTGATATCATGAGTCATAAAGCAATTCCCAGTCACCTGGCTGAAATTTCTTTTCTTTGATAAATTTGTCATGCCATTTGACTCTTTGACTCTACACAACCTCAATATGGTGCAAGGATTTTTTCCTCATCTCATCTAAAGCATTCAGCTGAATGATCCTTTATTTTTGTGGCTAAAAAATTTCCATCCCCAACTCTACTGTAGTTCTGAGAGTCTTGTGCTTGAATTCAATGGGCATCATGGTTGTCTTCTCATATAGTAGCTCAAATGGGGTGAAACCTATAGTTGTTTTCCAGGTGGTTCTATAAGCCCAAATTGCTTCTAATAATCTATTTTCACAATCCTTTCAGTGAATAGCCACTGTTCTAATTAGGATGGCTTCAATCTCTCTATTTGTCACCTCAACTTGTCCATTGGCCTGAGGGTGATAAGGAGTATACTTTTATGCCTTATGTTATATTCATTAACTAGTGATGTAACAAGTGTTGAGGTAAATTGAGCTCCTTGATCAGTTACTATTTCTCTGGGGACTCCATATCGTGTAAAAATTTCTTCATAAAGAAAATTTGCAACCTTGTTATCTCTTGCATGCTTCATGGCCTTGACTTCTACCCACTTAGCTACATAATTAGTACATACCAAAATATAAGACTTACCATTTGATGGGGGATCAATGGGTCCCAAAAAATCCAACCCCCACTTGTCAAAGGGAGTGACTACTACTTGGGGATAGAGTGACATCTCATCTAATTTGGTTGGCCTGCCCATTCTTTGGAATCTATCAAATTTCTTTGTATATCTTCATGCATCTTTGTGCAATGTAGGCCAATAGTATCTTGTGTTCAAAATTTTCATTGTTATCCTTTTGGCTGCCAGATGTCCTCCATAGAGTTCATCATGGAATGCATGCAGAATTTCATAGGTCTCATCTTCTCTCACAAATCTTCTCATAACATGATTTGGTCTAGCATAAAACATGCATCCAACTATCCATGAAAAAGGAAAAGATTTTTCAATCAACACCCTTCTCTCTTTTGGAAAGAAGTGAGGAGGAACTCTCCCTATCACAAGGTAATTAGTTATGTTAGCATACTAGGGTGTCTGCACACTAATGGAGAATAGATGCTCATCAAGAAAGGAGTCATCTATGGCTTGACTATCTTCTGATGTGGTCAATGTTGAAAGAAAATCTGCAACAATGTTGGCCTTCCCTAGTTTGTCCATAATACCTATGTCAAACTCCTGCATCAACAACAACCCTTTAGCTAACCTTCTTGAGATCATGAATTTATTCATGAGATATCTAATGGCTGCATTATTAGTGTGCATAAAGATCTGATATCCTGTTATGTAGTGCCTAAATTTTTTCAGGGCGTAGATCACTGCCAGCATTTCTTTTCCTATTACTGTATAATTGAGTTAAGCTCCCTGCAAGTTTTTGTTGACAAAATCAATGGAATTTTCAATGGCTCCTTTTTATCCTAGGACTAATCTTATAGCATAATCTGATGCATCTATATGGATGTGAAAATGAATTTCCCTATTAGGTCCCTTAAGTACAGGAGCATGAGTAAGAGCTTCTTTTAAGTCAGAAAATGCTTTGTCACAACTTTTTGTCTATTGGAACTCAACATGTTTAGTCAAGATACTATACAATGGTGCTACTATTTTTCTAAAATGTTTGATGAAACACCTATAATATCCTTCATGTCCCAAGAAACTCCTAACATCCTTTTATTTTACAGGTGTAGGCAGATTAGTAATTACCTCATTTTTTGCAAGATCTACTTGAATTATGTGGTGGAAAATGTAGTGGCCAAGAACTACACCTTCCTGCATCATCATGAAGCACTTCTCACTATTTAAAGGTAGATTTTGGTCTTCACATTTCTATATGACTTTCTTCAAATTTCCCAATGCTTCATCAAAATCAACACCATAGGTGGTAAAATCATCCATACAGATTTCCATGCAAGAAAGGGAGATGTCAAAAAATATGTTGATGACTGCTCTTTGAAAATTTGTAGTTGCATTGCACAACCCAAAGGGAAGTACTAAATAGGCATATGTCCCCCATGGACATGTGAACATGTTGTCTTCTCTTGGTCTTTGGGTGAAATTTGAATCTGATTGTAACCACTGAATCCATCAAGAAACTAAAATTATTGTTTTCCTGCAAGAGAGTCTAGGACTTGATCTACAAAAGGAAAGGGAAAACGGTCCTTCTTAGTAGCAGCATTGAGCTCCATGTAGTCAACAAAAACTCACCATTTTCCTCCCTTCTTGGGCACAATCACCAATAGAGACACCCACTAGCTGTTTGAAATAGGGTAGATAAATCCTACATCTAGTAACTTTTGCAGCTCTGTTTTGACAATTTCTCTCAATGCAGGGTTGATTCTTCTTTGTGGCTGCCTTGCAAGTGTACAATCATCTTTGATATATATCTTATGAGTGCATAGCTTAGGATTCAATCCATTAATATCATGATAATCCCATGCAAATACATTTGGGTGGGCCCTTAGCAAATTTTCTAATGTCAACTATTGTCCCTCACTCAATTTACTATTGATATTCATATATCTTCCTTTGAACACCTGTACTTGTGTAATAAACTCTATCATAGCTATTTAATTAATACATGGTACCTTAAGTTCATGTGGTAGCATTACGTGGAACATACTTGTTGCTACAGGAAGTCTGTCTGTTGGAAGAGTGGCTGCAGGAATTCTATCTTCAGAAATAGTGGCTGTGGGAAGAGTGGTTGTAGGAAGTTTGTTTGCAGAAACAGTGGCAGCAGGAAGATCAGGTAGAGTTGACGGAAGTGTTTTCACGAGGTCAAAAAAAATAGACGCATGAGAGGGTGATATCTCCTCTACCTCATAATGGTTTTGAATTATATTAGATAACACTTCATCTTCATCATGAAGCTATAGGAAATGACTTCTACCTAACATCATGAGCTGTGCCATAGAGTTAAATTCTTTGGCCTCTTCACCTAAATGTGCCCAGACAAAATTATCCTCATCATGGGATGGCTGAGCAGGAGGATAAAGAACAAGATTTTTGGTGTTCCTGCCATAAAAAATGGTCATATCACCTGATCAACATCCAATATAAGCATTTGTGGTTGCTAACCATGGCCTTCCAAGGATAATGGGATACCCACCTAGTGTAGCTTTTGGAGAAAGAATCATTAAGTCACCCGGATACTCCCAAAAGTCTAGAATCACCACAATGTCCTCTACTATACCATTAGGCTTAACATTGGAACTATCAACAAGCTATAGGATAGTAGGAGTGGATCTCATGCTTGCAATGTTTATTTGTTGCAGAATGTCTTTAGTCATCATATTTATTTCTACACCCAAGTCAATCAAAGTATTTTTTATGTTTATCCCATTTATAATAACTTCAACCACAGGACTACCTAGATCATTGTACTTAGGGATAGTTACTTTTCCAAGCATGATGTCATCCAGTTGTCTTGCTACATGAATTGTGGTTGGCTCCTTCTTTTTCATGCCCAGCTTGTTGAGGCATGCTTCTTTAATTTCCTCGCCATATATAGGAACATCTTTTATGGCCTGGATTAGGGGTATCTGGACATATATATGTTTTAGCTAGTCTAGAATGTCAAAAGTGGTTTCCTCCTTGTCTTCTTTTTGTTTGGCAACTTCTAATCTCTAGGGGAATGGTGGTTCTTGTGTTGTTTTCCTAGCTGGAATTGGTTCAAGATTTTTGGGTGCACAAGGATGAATGGGGTCATTCAGAGATTCTTCTCGCTCTTCCATAGGAAGCTCAATGATAATGAAGGTGGAAGGAGCTGGTAAATTAGTTCCTAAATGCACATGTATGTCACTTAAACTCACAACATATGTAGGAAATTGATTTGGATTAGTAGAGTATACAGGTTGTTGCGGTTTATTATTTGGGTTAGGTGTGGGTTGGGTTGGTAACTGAGTAGGCTTGGGTACATTTGAACTTGGATTAGTAGGAGGATGCATTATAGTAGGTTGTTGGGGTTGAGAAGGTGGTTGCATATGACTGGTTGTCTAGTTTGGCCATTGCTGGCCACCTCTCCATTGAGATGTTTGTTGCCAGTTTCTTGGAGGTGGCTGCCAAGGTTCTTGAAACTGCTGTCAATTCCCATGAGGTTGTTGCCACTAAGGTGAAGAATTTTGATAATTGGACCAAGCATTTGGAGAGTTACCCCAAGAATGTAGTGGATATCCTTCATAGTTGGATGGACATGGGGGTTTCCATTGGTTACCAGATGAATAAGAATTAAAAATGGTCGAGCAAAAGATAGTGGATTTGGTGATATACCTTGTCTTGAATCCCATGGCCTTTTCTATGCAACAAAGTTGACTTGGTCTTCCTCAGTCTGAATTGGTTTGAACTCAGGTTTAATCTACTTGTTATCAATGTTAGCTATCATCTTGCATCTATAGTCCTTCTTCTTCTATCTGTAATGAGAACAATATTCTGGCAGCATTACCTCTGCCTCCTCATGTTTCTTCCTGACTTGAAGTGTATCTAGTTGAGTAGCTAGATTGTTGATGATATCTTGCTTGAAATCTGCCAACAAATTAGTAATCTCCATCCTTGAAACTCCACTGGTGGATGACTTATCCATAGAGGATTGGTAAGCTCTCCCTTTCTTTGAAGCTTCCCTAGAATAGTTCTGACATATCTTCTTGATATCTTCCCAAGGGACTTGAGTGATATTCCTCCTGCCATTAGGTCCAAGGCATTAATGAAAATTTCACTAATTCCTCTCGACAAAAGAAACTTTTGTGAGTCTTCATTGAGTGTATCGTGTGGAGATTTCTATAGAAAAAACAAAAACCTTGAAATGAAATACTCTAGGCTCTCATCTTCCTTTTGCTACATTCTAAATTCTTTTCCTCCTCTCATATCACTGCCCCTGCAATACTCCTTATATTTCTCAAGGAACTTTGTCTTCATGTCCTCCCAAGTCTCCACAGTATCTTTGCCAAGGCTCATAAACCATCTCAATGTAGCTTCTTTCAAAGTGGTAGGAAATAGCTTAAGTTTATTGGTATCAATGGTATAGTCATAGCTTTTGCAGAGTGTATCAAAATAAAACAAGAATGTATCAGGATCTTCTATGACAAGGCCATAGAACTTAGGAAGGAATGAAGCAAGGATTATTTTGAGGTTAGATCTACTTCATTCTATTGAGCAATCGGAAAAGGAAAAACTGGTTGGTTCTGCTTGTTAGGCATGTTTCCATTTGCATCAACCATGCTTGCTTGATGAAGTTCCAAAATAGAGGGTTCTTCAACTGGATTTTGATCTTCAAGGGAAACTTCAGAACTAGTTAAGTTAGGGAATGTATCAACAAAGGGGTATAGCTCTTCTTCCCCTTTGTTTCTAGGTAGATTTGGAAGCTCTATTAGCTGAAATGGCTCTGGATTATTAGGAAGGAATCTTCCATAAGAATATCTTCTTCTTCTATGCATACGGTATCAACTCAGTATTAGCCAACTAACACAAAGAATGTGTGGGGAAAAATAGTGGATCATAACTTCTAAACACAGAGAAAATTCCAAAAATACTACAGTAGAAAAAAACTATCAATGACTCCAAAGGACTCCCTAGTTTGACACCATCCCTGGCAACGATGCCAAAAATGTCGGCCTCCTAGAATGATTTTAGTAACAAAGCCTTTATAGTCATGATTCAAAGATTGGACATCTAATCTGAATAGCCATTTTAACCATCATGAAGGTGCATTTAAATTGTCAACCCAACGACATGAACTTGAAATGGGCCAGCACAGTATGTGCACTAGGAACTCAAAGTAGTCATCTTCATTCTACAACTGAGAATGACTTAATACTGAAAGTAAATAGCATGGAAAGGAACAAAGTAAATGTTGAACATCACTCAACAATTAAACTTAAACTGAACATGCATGATAGGAATGAAAATCTGAGCAACAAACAAGAAACTACTCTATCTTCTTTGGTTGTAGGAACAATCACAGAATGAAATTCTAGTGGTTGCAGGAATAGTCAGTGCCAGATTCTTAAATAAGTACTAAACAAAAGCTAATACCAATCTAACTAAACAAAAGGAACAGATTACTCACCAAGTGGGCCCCCTTGGATGAGTATCCTCTAAGACTAAAACAAACTCAGATGCTCAACTTAGAATCTCATTTCATTCATTGGAGAAATGCAAATACAAAAGAGTATGTCTGATAAATTATCACATCATACAATAACTTAGAAATTACCTCCTAAAGAAGCATGATTTGAACCTTATTTATACCAACCAAATAGGGCAATCAACTCCCACTAACTGAGAGGACGCCATTTAGGGAAAGCAGAGAAAAGACTGGAAGGGTGGTTACACATGTAGGGGAATCCGGTCAGACATGCATGTCCAAATGTAGACTCGACCATTGTAGTAATGCCTGCATCGCTTAATGTCATTAAAGATCAACACAAGGCTTCTTTGTATGACCAGCTGGAAGTTATGTTTCTTAACTTAGCATGGGGAATCTCCTACCGTCGTCCTCTAGTTGACGTACGCACAATTCCTTTGTATGACCAGCTGGTGGCTACATTTCTCAACTTAGCATCCTTAAACATGTCTACATAGCAATGTCAGTACACATAATAATTGCATATCTATAACCACCTTAAATAACATTTATTAACCACATGCAAGATTAATATAAATAGTCCACATAATAGGTTAATATCATTAAAACTAGCAGAAATGGAATTAAACCCAATGTCTTATAGTTTGAGGGAAATTTTATAAGAGTATCAACATCTAATATCAAAGTCCATGGTAACTTTAGCAAATAAACTATAGATTCTACCCAAAATTAGACCAAAAACTAGGCTCATCACATATTCTTTCGGTTCCCCGTCTCTAAAGGAATATTGATGTGATTTTTAACATGATTAAGTTTGAACTGGTTGATGATATATGATGAAGCTTGATCTGGCTAATTGAAAAGAAAAGTACAATTACCGACATCATCAACGTGTGATTTTGGCAGAAAAATCATAATGAGTAATTAAGGATAAAAGGAAGAGTTTTCAAAATTATTTCTCACAAATTGTAAAAGAGAAGTAGAAGTTTTATAGAGCAATAAAATTTTGAAGAAGGTAAGTGCGATGATGGAATCTGTGATAGAGAATCCTATGGCGGTATTCCACTAAAAGCTTATGCAAGTATATTTGGATGAGTTTGATCATTAGAAGATGAAAGAAATGGAACTAGGGTTGAAGTCGGATGAATTGTAGAACTTAAGTTCTCTAGCTATGGATTTATGGGGAGAATTTCCTCGGTATGCAGATAAGGAATCTATCTTGTTCCTATTGAGTGGATTCAAGGATGGCAACATTGTGTTGGACAAACCCTATCTGATAATGAAGGAAGCCATATAAGCTATTACTGGTTTGTGCAGTATTGGTGACCTCCCTGGGAAGAAAACAATGAAATACAAAGACATGGAGGAACTCACTGGTATTGACAAAGACTGATGAGCTCTACTGATAAACACCATTATCAATCTTGTAGTAAGGTATGTTGCTTATGACATCTTATTAAATCTATTTCGGAAATCCTGAAGGTTCTACTCCATCTATTGTTGTATATCTTGCATACATGATGGTGAAGGAAAACAAGCAATTTGATTTGTGTAGCCTAGTAATGGAAAACCTAATTGTGAATGTTAGAATGTCTTTGGTAGAGAGTTATCCTTTCCGGTTTGGTTCTCTTCTCGCATGTTTGATATTTTACTTTATGAGTTCATTACCAAAAAAAGAGAATGTTAAGTGGAAGTCTAACATCCCTGTTGGAAAGCAATTTTATAGGTATTTGGAATGTATGGATGATAAAGCAAGTGCATGCAAAGTCTATTTCTCATCCTTGCAGAAGGATCTATGCTACGGTGTGATAGTGTTTGGTGCTATACCCAACTATCAGTTTGAGGGTGGTTCCTCCTCCGCTAAGGAGTTGGAAGTTTTTATTGGTGGTTCCCTTTCAGAAACTAAAAGGATGAAATTTAACACAAAAGATGTCATCACTATCTCGAAAGAGAAGGAGAAGGAAGAATAGTCTCTACTTGGATCTATCTCTTTCGATCCAGATGATGCTTGGTCGATGTTAGATGAAGGTGCTATGAAGAAGGTTGGTGAAATGTGGTGTGCTTGCTCTCTAGTGGATAGGATTAAAATTGATGATGCTTTGGTTGATTATCTATTCAAGAAGGGTATTGTTATTTCAGATGTTTCTGACTCATTACTGAAAAAATCTAGTAGAAGTTGTTGAAGAAAGAATGTTGTTGAAAGTAACTGAAGGACATAAGTCATAAGCTATGGTTGAGAGAAGATGTTTCAAAGCTAAAAAAAAGTTATCCAAACACATTGGTGAGACAAGAGAATGCATTAAGGAGATGCCTGACATCTACAAGTATTTTCTCTGGTGGCCTACAAATATTGATAATTTTAGAAGCACAATTGAAGCTATTGAATTTGAGATGAGTAATATTGGAAAGAGTTTTGATTTCTTCAAAGAGAAAGGTAGAAAATAGAGAATAATATTTGGAGAGTTGCAATCTGAGTTATTGTCTATTTAGAGACAAAGGGAAGATGTGGTTAGAAGTTTTTGGTTGGTCAAAAAAACTGTTGAGGTCTGGTTAGATCATCTCTCCGGGATACTTTCTGATGTAGAAGATTGTGAATGATAGTGCTTGTCTCTAGATGGTCATCCTCATTTACGGTGTTCAATTTGATGGATAGCATTTGTACCAAAAAGGATTCTATTGTGCCAGCCTGGAAGAGGATTCTTCCAACTGTGAGAGAAAGCTACAAGAATATTTTTCATGTGAAAAGTGTTACTTTTACTTGAGTGTTTGAATGTTAAAAATTTTAGCCCTTTGCCTTGGATAGAAAAAAGGGGATAAAAATGAAAACAAAAACAAAAACAAAAAGAAGAATTGAATTACATTGAATTACTATAAAAAAGGGGGAATTTTGGAGTTTCGGAGTGTTGGAGTTTTGTGCTTTTAAGTTTTTGATATTTTTCCATCAATGCCAAAGGGGGAGATTGTTGAGAAGTTGTTGAGATGATTTAACATTATTTTCATTGAGGTCAAAACATTTAATTTGAAAGGTTGTGGTTCAGATGATATACAAACTTGATCTATCCAATCATATGATATGATGTTGCGTTGTGTGGAGATTATTCTTGATCTGGATATGGCAGTATTCCTTTTTGGAACATATGTTGAATTTAGTTGAAGCACTATAATGAAGACTAATCCTTTAATGACATTTGTTGTACTTAGAGGTTACTCCAAGTAACCTTGCTATCTGGAACTTCATGTAGCATGTTACAAGTTTTTTTATGACAGATTGTGTTTCTCCGGTTGGTACTGAAATTAATGTTGATTGAGATTTGATCTTGATTGTGGCATTCCCATCAATGAATGTTGATTGAGATTTGGTCTTGGTTGTGGCATTCGAATCGGCTTTGGAATATACCTCATGTAATATAAAGTATGATATCTTATGTATGACCTATTTTGGTCCCTTGGTAATGTGGTAAGAAGATCTTTATGTGCGACCTATCTTTTGGGTCCGGTGTTAGCGTGCAAGGTCTTATTGAATATTTCAAGCTTGTTCTTCATTCTGACATGTTTTATGGTGATCTAAATTCAAAAAAAAATTGGTTGACTTAGAAGACTATGAAGGGGTATGTGCAGGATCATGATGGGCCAAAAAGTAGCAATATGTAAGTGATATGATGGCCCATGTGGCTGGCAACTTTTTTTACCCAAAATTGATGAAACAAAAAGGGTTTTTAAAGGAGATTCTCAGCTTTCCACCAACATAAATTATCCTTTACTTTGAATTTAAAAAATTATTATTATTCATTTTCTATTTGAATGCGACTAAAGTCCTGATTGATAGGCTGATTTCAAATGGTATCATATTTTTTGAATCTGAAACATGCACTGCACTCCATGCTTCACATACTATAGGATTAAACAAAAAATAAATTTCATGAAGTTTTGACCAAGTTAAGATGGTTAAACATACGAGTTTTTATATTTTTTAAAAGTTGTAATAAAGAAATCATAATAAATTATTTACTTGGAAAAAAATACAATAAAATATGCATCACATTGGGTCATGAGTCCTCTACTTATATCTAAAATCTTATAAAAAAATATTATCATTCTATTGTGGTTATGATGGTTAGACAGACACCTACTTGTTTTTTCCCTAAAATTTAAGTACTACTGCATTTAAATTTCAAATTTTCAACAAATAGATTTTCTTTTTCTTTTTACATAAACCTAGTAGTTTAGAAACTACATTCAATTTTCTACAAAATTTATTCTTACATATTTTTAAAATAATATAGATAACTTATTCAAAAATTTACGTCAAGTTGTGTAACTCTAATTTTTTGAATTTTCATTGCCACTTAAGGGCTTGTTTTTTCCATGATGATCTTGCACATACCCAAATATATTATGTGGCCTTGACTTAATTTGGTTCTACATACATGCATATATATAGAAAAAATATCTTTGATTGAAGATATAGATGTATGGAAGACGTATGATGTGTACAAACATATAGGAGAGTACGAAGGAAGAAGTAATCTATTTTGGGATTCTGATCATACTCATGATTGGGATTTGGTGGATCAGGGTCAACTACCCCTGGATTTGTCTCTTCAATTGGATCACTTGTTTGAACTTGATAGGGCCATTTAATTCCCTTTCTTTGTAACGTTTTCTTGTTTGACTAAAGTTTTTATCCCTCCTTGATGTTAAAAAAAAAAACAAAGTGTAGCCTTGACAATTTTCACTCATTTGGCCTTTACCCTTGGATTTTGGCCTGATTTTTCCTAGATCTAATGTGATAATGTGACCAACACATTCACATTAGGCCTAGAACACTTGCAAATCAACAATAACCCAATGAAATCTTACAATAGTGTTGTGAAGTGTTGTAACACATTTCCTCACTTTCCTAGGACTTTTCCATAATAATTCACCTAAATAACCCCTTTCCAAGACTTGGTTTTAAGTGAACATTGTGAAGTGTTGTGAAGTGTTGTAACACATTTCCACACTTTCCTAGGCTTTTCATCTTTAAATCAACCCTTTCTCATGGAAAAATGGCCCCTTAATGCACTTATAGGCCCGACTTAGGTGTGTTTCGGGAGACAATCTCGTTAATCAACATTAAACATCACTTAATTCCTAACTACCACTTGAATTTGTCCAAGTGGACTAAGTTGCCACCTTGGGCAACTTAGTCCTATTTGAATAAATAAATAAAATTCTAACGAGAATTTACCTCCAAAAGCCTAAGGTTGGCCTATGTTTTGTTATTTTTAGGGAGTTAGGGCATAAGATGTATAAATAAGGATTTTTCTCCTCATTTTACCTCTCCTACTCATACATAACATCTTTCATCTCCACAAGCACTCAAGCATTCAAGCATTCAAGCACTAAGCACTTCAAGCAACATCCATTCGATTTGGTTCTTGCATATCTTCAGACTTCTTCAACAAGGACTTGGTGAGTGATTGTACTTGCATGCTATTCAATCATCCTTCCCTTTTTATTCTATTTCATTTGGGTTTAATTATCAACATGGGGTTTGACTAAGGAAAACCCCCATTTTATAACCCTAACCTTTTCCTTCTCTTTGCATTTGTATTTTGTAGGTTTGTATGCAAATTAGTCAAGGACTAAAGTTTTGAAAAGGTGTCATCATTCCATCCATAATACTCCAAATCAACAAAACCCTAGGAGGAGCTAAAAGACAACTTGCAAGTCATTTTTTGAAGATTCAGACACGAGCCTCTATTAGAAACAAAAGTACAAGTAGGCACCTACAAATTCCAACCTTGAAACTCTTGAAAGATTTAGGTGTACTAAGTCACCATCATTAGCGAATTAGTCCCAATACTAGGCCTGAAAAGTGGTTTTTGTGTTTCTGGATACCCTTTTGCCAAAAACCTATTCCAAAAGAGTTTCCTGAGAAGAGGACTAAGTCACCCATTCTGGCGTAAGTGTCTCAATTAGCATTTCTAGTAGATTCCAAAAGATTCCAGAGCTCCCCTTCATCAACCTTCATTTTCCAGGTGCACCATTTATGTCTCACCTAGTTTCCTTACAACTTACATACATTTTAGGTCATTCTTAGGACATTGCATATAGTTTCCATTTACATGAGTGTACATTTTATAGCTAGTTTATTTCATTGCATTACAACACTTAGACACACACATCACACCCATTTCAAACCGTAACCTTTGAATGAACTCACCAAGAATACCTTTAGTGCAAAAGAGAGGCAATATTCCTCAACCTAGCTCCTAGGTGAGAAACCCTAGGGGATCATTGGGGAATCCTCTTTCTCTATTGATATTTTTGGTGGTTCAAGAAGAAAGTTGTGCGAAGGTTATGGAAGGAAAGTGTGCAAAAGATTCTTAACCGGATCTGCTACAAACAAAAAATGTTCTCTTATCTGGAATTGAACTCATGCATATGTAGATGCAACTTCATCAGTTCACTTTTGTTAGTGAGACTATTTTGTAATCTGTTGTTTTTTATTTGGGAAATGAGCCCATCGGCAATGAGCCTTTGTAAAAATCACCTTAACCGGTGTCACCTTAATCGGTGCTTTATAATTGATAATTAGCATTCTTCATGGTTTTCCTCTTGTTGGGTTTCCACATAAATTATGGTGTTCATTGTATTTGGTGTTATGTTCATTCATGTTCTTATTTGTTTGATTATTTTCTGATTGGTATAATTTTTCTTTGGATTAAATAAAGAAAATAAAATTATTTTAAGATAACTGATTCACCCCCCTCTCAGTTATCTAGATTGTTCAATAGAAGGATATACGTTGGATTCTTATGATTTGTAGATTCTCTCTTTCTGTTCTTCGTTATATTTCTATATGGTTGGTTTCACGTGACATTGGTTTTGCGGTTTGGTTGGAGCTATTGTGATCACTATCTTGTGGTTATGTGTTTTCACTTATATTCTTGGGTGATGACATGGATGTTACTTTATCTCTTTCTTTTATTGGGTGTGGAGAACATGGGAGAGATATGGAGACTTGAGGTGATATTTTTTCTTATAGATTATTTGTTTACAATTTTTTCATATCATTGTGCATGTTCCTTGAAACTACATGATGTTGTTGAGTATGTGCAGGATTATGATGGGCCAAAAAGTGGCAGTATGTAAGTGATATGATGGCCCATGTGGCTGATGACTTTTTTTACCTAAAATTGATGAAACGAAAAAGGTTTTTAAAGGATATTCTTAGTTTTCCACCAATATAAATTATGTTCTACTTTAAATTTAATAAATAATTATTATTCATTTTCTATTTGAATTATGACTAAAGTCCTGATTGATAGGCTAATTGAAAAACATCTATAGCTTTCAAATGGTATCACATCTCTTGAATCTGAAACATGCATCACATTCTATGCTTTGCATACTATAGGATTAAAAAAAATTTGAATTTCATGAAGTTTTGACCAAGTTAAGGTGGTCAAACATACGAGTTTTTATATTTTTTAAAAGCTGTAACAAAAAAATCATAATTAATTATTTACTTAGAAAAAAATTATAAAAAATTATGCATCACATCGAGACATGATTCCTCTACTTATATCTAAAATCTTATAAAAAATAATTATCATTTTATTTTGGTTAGGGTGGTTATATTGACACCTGCTTCTTATTTTTTCCTTGATTTTTAAGTACTAGTGCATTGAAATTTCAAATTTTCACAAATAGATTATTATTTTTAAATAAACCTAATAGTTTAGAAACTACATTCAATTTTCTGAAGATTCTATTCTTACATATTTTTGAAATGATATAGATAACCTATTCAAATTTTTACATCAAGTCAAGCATAACTAATTTTTTGAATTTTCATGTTGCCACTTAAGGGCATGTTTTTTCCATGATGATCCTACACATACCTAGTTTACACCTTCTATGTGATGCTATTAGTAGAATTGGGATGCCATGATCATTTTCAGATTTATATTACCCATGCAGTGAGAGCTCTGTGATGTGTATGCCATTTTTTGACAGGTTTGCACATAGATCTTGTGACTATAGTTTATGGGTGTCTATGTTGATGGCGTGAGTTTACTATGTATACCTGGATATGTTAGCACTTGTTGCGGGTGCTATTTCAACTATGGTTAGTGTATCTTGAAAACTACTAGTGCATATTGATACCTTTGCATTGAGTGTTTATGTTTGGAATATTAGTTGAGTTAGGACTTATGCTTCATTGTGAAAAATTATGTGGCTTCTCTTTGGATGGATTCTTATCTTTGTGCATTGGAATAATGGAGGATGAGAGAATTAATACTTGGGATGATGGTCAACTTGTTTCTTGTTAAATGTATCTTGATGGAGGACATGGAACAATTTGATTCCTTGATGGTATATGTTGCTATAGGTATTTTTCCCTTGTTCATGTTTGAGGTTACTTGTTACCCCTTATGTAATGTATACAACATGTGGGAGAATGTTAAAAATTAGGTGTTGTACACCTTGCATAATTTTTATAATGTGTGTGGTACACCTAGGGGGACCTAGAATTATGTGCACCACTAGGAGTTAACATTTGTAGAAGTTGTCAAAACCAACTTCAGACTCCAAGAACACCTACATGCAAATGGATACCTGTCACAAGGAAGAGAATGGATGGAGAAAACAAACAAGGGTTTGAAGCTCTGAAAAATGGAGAAATTATCTTATCAGAACAAAAAAAAATTATGAAATATACAATGGATCAATCCTTAAGAAGGAGATCATGCAAACCCTAAAAGAAACCCTAATAGGAAAAACCTAAAAGAAACCCTAATAGGAAAAAATTTAATAATTAATATAATTATTAAATGTCACTTTATGCAAACTAAAGTGAAATCTTAAGAAGGGAATAAAGGTAACTTAATTAACACAATTAAGTTAAAACCTTTAGTCTAACACCCCCCTTAAGATGAGCAAGAGTGCAGCTACAAACAAATGCAAGAAAGCAAAGGTAACTACAATGCAAGAAGACAAACATGGGTCCTGACAACTAGGCCAGATCAGGTACCCAAATACAACCAAATCTTTGTAAAGTAGAGAAATAGAGAAAACCTTATGGGAAAAGCTCTACTCCAAAAAAAGATGTAGAAAGCCATGAAGAACATCACTGAAGCAGAAGAAGTTGTAAACAATTGTCGAATGATAACTGCTATGGTGCTGAAGAACCTCCTCTGAAGATAAGATGATCAGGATCAAGAAGACAACAATCTGCATGAGTGCCCCAAATGACACTACTCGAATCAGATGGAAAACAAAGACAAACACTTGGAACGAAGATACAAATGGCACAAGTACCAATAGTCTGAAAAACACTAAACAACTGAGAATGGAAGATTCCTTCCAAGGCGAAGCCAAGGAAGCATTAGCACAAACAATATAATACCCCCCCATAATGCTGAACTGGGAGAGCCAGACAGATCCACTAAAATTTTGTGTAACACCCTGTAGTGCATGAAGGAGAAGAAACAACATCTGAAAGTGCGCAAGAAAGCACTTGCAACTGAAAAAGTGGTGTGCAAAACAAAACACACATGCATGAGGCTAGAATCATATGGATCCATTGTCATCGTGGAGGGACACCCACAGGACAAAGGTGTGATGGCAAAACAAAGGCACTACACAACCCCCCATGACACTTTATAATACAGTACGAGTACAAAATATGGCACAACCTTATGTGTAAAATCTCCAAAATACATGTACAATAGTGTGGCACTTTATCTCAATGCATTTACATATAAGAAATTGCTTACAAATGATGCTCAAAATGCCCTCAAAGGACAAAAAACTGGAAATACATGAAGAACAGCAAAAAACGAAGCATCCCATGCAAACGAGAAGTTTCCAAGAGCAAATATGTCCAGGTAATTCACCAGAGTGTGAAAACACAAAAAACTGAATAAAATATACCTAGAGTGAAATCTAGAAAAATTGCATGGATGGAACTGAAGAGCTTTGAAATATGGTTCGAACGCCACTGAAATCACAAAAAACGGAGAAACAGGTCAAAAGTTACGAGCTCGGGATTAAAAGCAGCTCCTTTGACTTCAACTAGTTGTAGAATGCACCAACAGAAAAATGAAGTTATGAGACCCACACCACTGGAAATTTGATAGAACCAGCTTTCTGACGATATCTTGTTTGCCAAAAAATTATATCGTATGCCCAAGTTATGACCTCTGGAAAAAAATAGCTCCAAAGGGGGAAAAAACTAGTGCTGAATTAAATTTGATGGTCATACAGTCGTCGCAACAAAAATACAGGCCTAAATTTGATAGCCAAATGGCCATCACGGCATTTGGGTATCGTCTCTGTCTGCACAGGGTACCTGGACGAGGCCTGAGCAAGCCTTAAAAAGACTCTCTTTTTTTATTTGATTTATAAAAAAAAAAAAATCAAAACCTTTTACAATTAAAAAAAAAAAAAGATTTCTGATGAAAAATGCAGAAAAATAAAAAAATATTTTTTTTACCAGGTAGACGGACGGCCGTATGAGTAAAAAAATATGCCCCTCAAATCAAGTTTGTCCAAAATGGATGAACGAACAGTTGATTTAGGGGTTTTGGACCACTGCGGATCCAACGGTGAGGTCCATTTGGACTCAATTTTTTTTGACATTGCAGGTGATTCCCTGGATCAAAAAAACAAACCCCAAAACTGTGAATGCCTGATCCAACCCTTATAGCTCCAAATAGCTCCAAATTCTTCAAACAAGAACATGCATGTAGCAGGAAAGCTTTGATACCATGTAGAAGTTGTCAAAACCAACTTCAGATTCCAAGAACACCTGCATGCAAATGGATACCTTTCATAAGGAAGAGAATGGATGGAGAAAACAAACAAGGGTTTGAAGCTTTGAAAAATGGAAAAATTATCTTATCAAAATAAAAAGGAATTATGAAATATACAATGGATCAATCCTTAAGAAGGAGATCATGCAAACCCTAAAAGAAACCCTAATAGGAAAACATTTAATAATTAATATAATTATTAAATGCCACTTTATGCAAACTAAAGAGAAATCTTAAGAAGGGAATAAAGGTAACTTAATTAACACAATTAAGTTAAAACCTTTACTTTAACAACATTATTGGTGTACTTTATGTTGTATGTAACATTGGGACATAAGTTGAGTTGTAAAAATTTATTTATTTAATATTGAGAAATGTAATTTAATAAAGTACCCAATATTAAATATGGAGTCATGGTTTTTTAATATCATAGTTCTAGTCACATGGTTTTATGTAATACCACTTGGTGGTTTTGTGTGAGCTTGTTTCTATAAAGGAAAACACAAGCATAGTTGTCTAAGGTTGGCTAGTTGGGTTTTTGAGTTTTCTTTTGAAGAGTGCATATGTGAAGCATGACATGTGATGTGTGGTTACATGCTTGGACACATGGAGGATGCATTAAGGAAGCTTGATGTTTAGAGGTGTTCATGGGGGCTCTGAAGATGTATTGTAATGTTTATTATTGAATAATAGATGACTCGTGGATGCTTTGGGAGGGTGGTTTTTTCCCTTTTGAGGGTTTTTCCAAGGTGTATCTTGTGTCATATTTTGATGGGTATGTTGTCTATTCTCTTGCATGTAGATTTTGAATACTTATTTGCATAGATTTCTCTTTTGGGTTATGTGGAAATTGTTATTAGATGGTTGCAATTTTCTTTTCATATTTGAAATATTGTATTAAAAAAGAGCAAGATATCAATCAAGTAGGATATATTGGACAAATGAGTTAGCATAAGGCTTGATATACTTCATGAATATGACTAATAAGTAGACACTATCATGAGAAGGTTAAAGGAGAATTTGGATCACCAAAATATCTATGTAGATGCAAACGAAAATCCAACAGAATTTGTAGTAGGGGACAAGAAATTCCTCCATGTAACTAATATTATTTATGTGGTTTGTTAACTTTCTCCTCCCATATCTCTCTATTACCTATATAATGCATTTCATGTGTCCTTGCTCAAGAAATATGTACTTGACCCACCCATGTAATTAATTGGAAGAAACTAAAATTAGAAAAGGTTGATGGAATCCACATAGTCATAGATAGATGTAGTAATACATTTCACAACTATACTATATATATTAGGTTAAGGTTCTTTGGGACCAATATGTGGTGTGTGGTGCTAGCAAAGATGATGAGGAAATAATCAAACAAGAATCACCTCAGTTATTCAATTAAGTTGAGTGATATTAGCCCCAAAGTGGGGAGGATCTCACATCCATGCAAACTCTGAACTTTATGTTTTGAGTTAAATGCTTGATGTCTCGATATAATTTGGTCTAAGGTCCAAAACCTAACATTGAAAATCTAATCCTAGATTTTTTTTTGAATATTTCTATGGATTAAATAATTAATGTTTTAGCATTCATATTTTAATCATTAATTGCTAATTCAATAATTATAAAAGAATTAACTTATTGGTTCCATTTTAGTTTATGACATTGTATTTATACATGTATATTATCTTTTGGACTAACCACATACTAATACAATTATAGTGACATGTATGTGAGAAAATAGAGTGGTTTTGTGGGTGCAAGGGGGTGATAGTATAGACTTAGCAATTATATCTTGAGAACAAATTTGAAGCCATTTAATCTTGTCCCTATATCCCTAAGTATAAATCACAACTAGATGGATCACCTAATTGTCAATTTATTGCTAGGTGCAATTTATAACCCTAACCCATAGTTGATCTCTACACTTTTGAATGTCAGCCAAGTAAACTTCTTACCTCTTAGAAATTCTATAAGAGTTATTAGTAGTGCACCAATGGTTTCTCCAATTCCATCAATTGAGTGTCGACAACGCTACTCCAAAGATTGTCACCTTTATTTCAATCAATCACTATGATGTTAAAAATATCATAATTAAACATATTAACATAAAATAATACTATCAATTGTAAATAAAAATACATACAATTAATAATGACTTGAGAAAAGAAACATAAAAATAAAATTAGATAAAACGTATAAATAAATGAATAAAAATAGAAAATAGGAAAAGGCGTATTATTTTCAGCCAAAACCAAAGGAGGGAGGGGCACTAATGAATACATTCTTCCGCATAAAAGTAAGGAGATAACCATTAAATGGAGGAATAGTGAAAAAAAGGGGGATGGTCATTAATATATTTGAAGGCGAAGTACAATAAATCTGGTGTGCAAGGAGAAAAGGTAAAGATACAACCAGAGTTTGGTAAAGAAGGGCGATTAGAAGCTAACACGTCGCAAATGTAGTCGAGTTTAAACAGTGAAGATATATAATTTGTTATATTGAATATCAAACTTCCTTTGAAGTTTCATAATAATAAACCACCTGCTGACGATTCCTACTTTAAGGGAGCTGCCAGCACCAAGAACGCATGCACGCAATTTCTCCGAACTCAAAAGCGATGACAGCGAAATAAGCAAAGGAGCTGCTTCCTCGCAAGAGTCCCATCCAACTAATACCATGCGCATACACTGAACTTTTGGAGAGAGGACAAAGAGAATGATGCGCCCTTACCGTGCGCATGCACTCAACCTTCCGTCTCTCTGGTTTCCTTATAGTTGAGAAGCGAAGCAGGTTACCTAAAGGTTTGGTTGAGACAGTGATTGGTATGCATCATCCAGATTCGACATTTTCATCCCCTATCACAACCTCCATCACAAACAAAATTACGTTATCTCCCCTTCTCTTATAAGCTGCAGTTCTGCTGCTAAATTTTTATTACCTGATTGATGTTGTCACGACATGTCTTTGGACGAGATTAGTCCTCTGCAAGAAGTCTCACCTCTTAAATCTAAGAGCAGAATCGAACCCAAGATTAATGGGGAGCAAACCCACTGCCCAAACTAGCTCTACTACCATTCGGACTATTGTACTTTTTTATGTTAATCCATATCTTTATTAGAAAGCTTTTTTTAATAAATTTTCAATAAAAAGAAAGTTAAGAGAATCATGTCTAATTGCTTAGAACAAACTTTTATAAATATGTAATTGGAAAGTTGCTTTTGATATAAATCTAAAGTTGTTTTCTTTAAAAGATTTACTAATTAATGACATTTATTTAATTAAAATAATCTATATAAAGTATTTTGTTTTCTTTTTACTCTTTAATAACTTAATTAGGAAGATAATACTTTTACAACTTTTCAACTACCAATATACTTTCTTTATGCTATTCAGTAACTTACTTAGGAAGATTCTCACTTTTTAATAAAAAGAAAGAAAAGAATGTCACTTCTAGTTGTTTAAAACAAACTTTTCAAATAATATAATTGAAAAATTGTTAAAATTAATCATTTTAATTGCAATTATTAAATAAACTAAACAAATTAAAATTATGAAGTTTCCACAGTCCATGTCAATATTGTAATAAGATTTTTTGGATTAAAACTCTGTTGCAATTTTTGCATCAAAATTTGGGATCATAATGATCCATCATCAGGATGGAGATTAAAGAGAAGAGTGATGATGGATCATAAAGTACAATCCCAAATATTGATATAAAAATTACAACATAGTTTTAATCCAAAAATTTTCTGACAATATAACTAAACAAAATAAAATTAGAAAGTCAAAAATAGTAAAATTTAAATAGTATAAACAAATTAATGTACTTTCTATAAATTAGTTTAAATTAATTAGTAAATAACTGTAACCCAATTTACATACAGATAAAAAATTTGCCAGCTAATAGGTGCTTTTGTTTTAAGCAATGAAAGGTGATAGTTGGTTCCAAGCAACTACAGATATTATTATCTATCTGTCAATGAGGAAAAGAGCCCAGGGCGATGCAACCAAAGCAACTTATATGAAAGTCTTTTGCGCTGTAAGCACCTGTGAATTTCATGGATGGCATCAGATAACGTGTATACAGGTAGACATGTTGCTTCCACAACAACTTCTTGGAAATCCAGGGGAATGTTCATTCGCCGAGTCTATTACTTATATAAAATGCATCTTGATACAAGACTAGGTAGAATTACGTTTGAAATTGCAGAGAAACTTAACAGTTTGTAAACATCTCAATTCATGGATTCTGTTCATTTTATTGACAGTATTGAAATGGAGGAGGATTCCACGTGTGTTGTTCCTGGAGATTCCCAATTTAATGTGGGATTGGAGAAATGCATTGGGTACTTGAGGGGACTTTTGATACAGAACGAGGTGTCAGTAGTTGTGGTGCATTGCACGGCTGGTGGAGGTAAAACTACTCTGGCACTGGCTCTCTGCAATGATCATCAAATTAGAGGTATTATTCTTTTCTCTATGATAGTCAGTATAGTGATCTGGTCTAGTTTTAATTAAACTGTTTTTGGTGTACAGTGTTTAAATATTAATATAGTCAAATAATTCATTCAATTGGCAGAGTACAATTGGTGGGAATAATGATATGTGATAAAAAATTATTTATCAAGATTCAAATTCAATTGACAAAGATAATGATATGTCATAAAAAAAAATTCAAATTCTCCAAGTGGATTCAGATCGGACACCGGAATAACATTGAGAATGGGATCCCCAAATGTCACTGTTTAGCCGAAGGCAACTTTCTGATTTGGACAAATTGTTTAGTTAGTCTAATATTCAATTAAAATTCGATTGTTCCTTCATTGATATCAGAATACTTCGACAACGATGTGATTTTCATCACTGTCTCACAGTCTCCAAACCTGAAGGAAATTTTGGGGACTATATGGAAAAAGCTTGCCGTAAGAAATAGACAAGAATTACAGAATTTGGAAGATGGGCACATGCAGCTGAAGCAGTTGATTTTAAGGCAAACGAAGAAAACACTAGTGATTTTGGATGATGTTTGGTCCAGAGCAGATCTGGAAAATTTACTATTTGAAGGGCCAGGATTCAAAACTCTTATAACAGCCAGAGACAATTCTACTATCCCTGCAACCCTGTCCACTCAAGTGTATCAGTTGCCATTGTTATGCGAAGAGGATGCACTGTCCCTGTTCTGCTTCTGGGCTTTTGGACAGACATCGATTCCAAGCACTGCAAATGCAAATCTGGTAAAGGAGGTATATGTTTTTTTTTTCAGATAATCAATTTTGCTTCATTATTAGAATCTAATGCTTCATAATTTTTCTTTTGATGATTAAAAAAACATATGGTACATGAAAAATAATTTAGAATTTACAGTGAAGAAATTTTTTAATTGAAATGAGAGAGGCAGTATTCACATTTGAAAAGCATGGAAAAAAATGTTGTGTATGATTAAAAAGTCCTAGAATTATAGGAGACATTCATGTGTCTAATTAATAAGGGATTTAATTTTGAAAAAAATAGTTTACTTTTCCTAAGCAGCCCACATCTTATGGTCATTATCTTCATATACAAAGTAACGAAGGGAAAGTACAACGATGAAAATTTCCTATTTTTTAATTTTCCTTAGCCTTGAATAGATAAGGAATGTTCAAGAAAGATTGAGGCACTCGATTATGCACAATGAATAAAATAAATGGTTAGATCTAATATGTTATTGACCCAAGAATGGTATTTTAGGTAATGTTGAAGTTGAAAGTAGGTTATCTGTAAAAATTATGGTTCTGATTGCATACACAATTTTCTTGCCCTCTAACTGATCATCTGATAAATGCCATTTATTGGATTACAGCTGCAGGACAAATGTGAAGGCCTGCCACTTGCTCTAAAGGTGATCGGAAGTTCTTTGCATGGGAAATCCCATGAGGCTTGGGAGAGAGCAAAGAATTTTTTTCCTAAAGGAGAATGCATATCAGATTATCACAAACTAGGGCTAATTAGACTGTTGGAGATTACTATTGATTCATTAGATGATGTTGCCAAAGAATGTTTTCAAGACTTAGGTTTATTTCCAGAGGACAGGAAAATCTGTGCTGATGCATTGTTGGACATATGGGTTTATGCTCGGAATCTCCAGTGGCATGATGCATTTGCCATCTTGTCAGAACTTGCAACCAAAAATCTTTTGAATTTGAGTAGTACTTCACGGTAATTGCCTTTCTTTTTGATATACTGGATTTGTTGTTATCATTTTTAAACATTAAGTTGACATTGTAGCACTTATCAGGAGCAGAGCAGCGATCTCAAACAGAAATACCTCAGAGCTATACTTTTCTCAGGATAGTGTAATCCGAGAGTTGGCCTTGCATTTGCGGTGCCAAGACAGTGTAGTCCACAAGAAAAGGTTCATGATGCCTAGGAAGGAGCAGAGTTTGTCACAGAAAGGGGAGTTGCTTAATGGCACAGCATTTGATGCTCACTTTCTCTCTATTTGCATAGGTGGGTTATTGCAAAAGTCTGTTACAGGGAAGCTTAAATATTGTATTCTAAGTTTCAATTTATTTAGATAGTTCATTTGAAATCTCATTAGTTTAAATATCATATTTTAAGTTTTATTTTGTTTATATGATTCATCTAAAATCACATTAGCTTCCTCAATAAGATGTGTCTATTAATATGATTTCAGATAAGTTATCTAAACAAGTCAAATTTTACAATATGATATTTAAACCAATACATATTTTACATATTATTTTCATCTAATTGACGAAAAGTTTTTTGACATATTCATGAATTTTTCTAATATTGACAACTTTGTTGCCATGTGTATTAAAATATTTCTACTTCACATTAAAAATTAATAGAATAAACTTGGTACTCCAAATAAGTGTTTTTGGGGTAGACTAAATATCCTAGGTAAGATATTCAGAATTTGTTAATATATGCAGTGTTCTTGTCTTACTTCATCATATATAGGACAATGGAACACTATGTTCTGAATTCTCAACTTATTTTTTTTCATAGTGTAAACTCAAGCACTCTTTTCTGCTTGCATTTTTCCATCTCTTGTATTCAACTTCAATGCAATGATAATTTAACACAAATAAATAGCAACCATAGACAACATGCACAATGATCTAATTGGATTTCCTTTCTGATTCATTTAAGCAGGCCCTATGGAGGAGAATTACTGGAAAGAGATGAATTTCCCTGAGGCAGAGGCTCTATTGTTATACTTTACTTCAACTGAATGCTTTCTTCCCCCAATTTTGAAATCTATGAAGAAGCTAAAATGTCTCATGGTATTGAATTACAGTACAAAGAGGGGAACGATAAAAGGTCTAGATGTCTTATCTTCCCTCACTAAACTCAAAAGCGTCCGCTTGGAGAGGTTGATTGCATTTCCTACTCGGAAAGAAAGCAATGCTCTATCAAACATAGAGAAGCTATCATTAAGCTTATGCGAAGGGTTTGAATATACATCCACATTCAACAACGTAAACTTGAGAAGTTTTAACCTGGACCACTGCAGCAATTTGGAGGAGGTGCCCCTGAGTTTCTGTTATATGCCCTCTGCTCAGATGTGGTCTATTACTAATTGCCACCTGATCCAGAAGTTGCCTTATGACCTTGGTAATCTGAGCTCTCTAAAAATGTTAAAGTTGTCTGCATTGCCAGGACTAAAAGAGCTTCCACCATCAATTGGAAAACTTGGGCAGTTGGAATGTCTAGACATTTCATTCTGCGAGGGGCTGAGAGAACTTCCTGAGGAAATTGGGCAACTAAAACAATTGAATGAGTTCGACATGAGAGAATGTTCTCGTTTGATGAGGTTACCTAGAGCTGTTTGCGAATTGAATTCCCTGAAACATGTTATATGTGATGAGAAGGTTGGGAAGCAATGGTTGCGGGCCCAGAAAATTTCTATTACGGAGCTTCGAGTTGAAATTGTTGAAGCGCACTTCAGTTTGGATTGGCTGGATGATTGACATCTTATCTTACCTCTCATCCTGAAACACTGAAACCCAAGCTCCAGTCAACTTGAAAAGCACAATTCGATATAAGCTCCTCTCTATGTGCAGCTTATAATTTTTATATTCTCCATTCGAAGAAATATCTTTCATTTGTAAATAGCCAGGAAGTGCGTATCTGTAAATGAGTGGAAGGTGTCTTCAACGCAATTATATTTGGGTTAGTCGCATAGACTCTGCATTTTATATTGTTAGAATAAACATACACCAATCTATGGACAAAAAATACTGTTGTGTTAATTTTATATAATTAATACTTTAATCGCTAATTGTTACTATTGTTAAGTAATTAAAAGGTTTTGATTCAGTTGGTTTTGTTTTGGTTTACTAGAAGGTGATATTTATACATATATGTTATCATTAAGATTAATTAGATGCTAACACTATTGTGGTGACATGCGTGTGAAAAATTAGAATGGTTTTTCAAGTGCAATGGTGCAACAATGCAAACTTAGTAATTCTATTTCGAGAACAATTTAGAAGCTATTTAACCTTCACCTCGTATCTCTAAGTGTGAATCACAACTAGATGGATTTATCACTAGGGCAAGTTGTTACCCTAACATTTAGTGGATCCCTACACTTTGGAATGATAGTCAAACAAAATTCTTATAGACATTCTATAGAAGTTATTAGTAGTGGACTAGTGCTTTCTCTAGTTATATTGATTGAGTGTCTTATATAAAAATATTATAAACAAATGTTGATAATTAATAATCATCGTAGAAAGGAAAATATAAAATTAAAGTAAGATAAAATAAACAAATGAAAAGAAAATGGGAAAGGGTGTGGTATTCTTTTCACCTAAAAGAAAAGAAGGATGGAGAATTAATAAGTGGAATCTTATTCATACAACTAGGGAGACAACCCTTAAAATGGAGAAATAACACAAAATAAGGGAGGGGATGATCATGCCATTAATAGGGCATGGTGTCCAGCCCATTTAGGGTAAATTTGTTGGTGAAGGACAAAAAATATGATGTACAAGGAGAGTTGAACACCCACAACCTCATTAAAGTTGTACTTAGGCATAGATTTGCAAGAGAAAAGACAAACAAACAGAAGAAAACAGAGGCAACCAAAGTTTGGTAAGAAAGAGTGATTGAAAGCTAGAGCATGATTGTTGAGATTGGGCATAGGTAGATTTCAACCTAAATTGATAGGTGTATGTTTTATGATCTAGTTTTTACAATTATTTGTTTCTCCACAATTTTTAAGTTATTCAATTAAACAAAACTTGTTTCCCACTATAAATTTTATAATTAAATTATTTTGTTTGTTCCTTCCTATGGACCTTTGACACTATTTCATAGCACCACAATCTTTTGTAGGTGTAAGTATACATACATGCATACATAGATACATGGATAGACTAGTTTTGCTTACATGATATTTGGTTTGGAGGATATTGAAATTTAAAGTACTCTACTAATTATCCAACCTAAAGAATAAATTTATGGCTAAGAAGGTTCAATATGCAATATTTTTCTCTAGATTTTACACACTAACTAGCCCATATATTTTGTTATCTCTTTTGACTCTCAATTAGGCAACTCAAGTAGTAATATAATTTATAGTTATGTTTGTTGGGTTATCATCATTAACATACATAGTAACTTTTCCTAGTCTAATTGAAATTATCTTTTCTTACTTTATGAACTATATGCATGGCACAAATCCTTGTGAATACTTCATAATATTTATTTTCAAGTATATGTATCATTAACACTACTCACAATTAATGTGAAAAATGATAGGGAAAAGGTGAACCATGTATATCAATAGTATCCCTTCTATAATATATTTTACTTACCATATTGCATTGAAGAAGAAGAAGAAGAAAATAAAGAGGAGGAACAAGAATCAAAAAAGGCCCCTAAGAATCTAGCAAAGTATGTTCAAAAGAACAATTCAACATATCAGACCATTGAAGATAAGAATGAGGGTGTCCTAACTAGGAGAAATCTTTTAAAAGAAAGCGAGCAAGTGAATCTATGGTAACTGTAAAAGGTAGATCCCAAGAACTTTGTTGATGCTAGCAAAGATGATGGATGGATAAAGGTAATGGAGGAAGAATTGAATCAAATAAAAAAGAATCAAACATGGGAATTGGTTCACAGACCAGCAGATAAGAATCTTATAGGAACAAAGTGGGTGTTATGTAACAAGCTGAATGAATATGGTGAAGTTATGAGGAACAAAGCTAGATTGGTGTGTAAGGGTTATTCATAAATTGAAGGTATTGATTTGGAGGAGACTTTTTCTCTAGTAGTTAGAATGGAGGAAATTAGGATGTTTCTTACCTTTGCTGCTCACAATAATCTCAAAGTGTATCAGATGGATGTCAAGTCAACCTCCTTGAATGGTGATTTAGAGGAAGAGGTCTACATTGAGCAACTAGATGGTTTCCAACTACTAAAAGATCCAAACATGGTGTGAAAACTCAAGAAATATTTGTATGGACTCAAGAAAGCTCCTAGAGCTTGGTATGCTCGATCTGATAAGTACCTAATTTAGCAAGGTTTCAAGAAAGGTATCATAAATAATAATATTTACATTAAGGTGGAGGAAGAAAATATTTTAATATTTGTTGTATATGTTCATGACATCATAATTGCTGGAGATGGTAATATGTGTAAGAGGTTTGTAGAAGTTATGCAGAAAGAGTTTGAGATGTCTATGATTGGTGATTTCTCTTTCGTCATTGGGATTCAAAATGTTCAACTGGATGATGGTAAATTTATTTCTCAAGCTATGTATGTTAGAGAGATGTTGAAGAAGTTTGGCATGGGGGATTCACAACTATTAAGTACTCCTATGGTGAGCAGTTGTCACTTGAGAAAGACTAATGAGTCACTTGAGGTTGATCAGACTCTTTATAGGTCTATAATTGGAGATTTAAATTATACTTGACTAATTCTAGACCTAATATTATGCATGCAATATGTTTGGTTTCCGGATATCAAGATAATCCTAAGAAAACTCATGAAGAAGTAGTAGAAGTAAAATTCAGATATTTGAAGGGAACTCTAGATTATGGTTTGTGGTATAAGAAGGATTATAACTTTTCTTTGAGTACTTATCCTGATGTCGACTAGGCTGGAAGTGTGGATGACCAAAGAAGCACCAACAAAAGCACATTATTCTTAGGAGACATATTGGTATCTTGGTTCACTAAAAAGTGAGGCTCAATGTCCTTATCCACAATAGAAGTAGAGTATATTTCTACTTCTTGTTGCACCTAATTCTTTTGGATGACATAGAATTTGAAGGATATAGAAGTGGTGTATGATGAACCTATTCCAATATTATGTTATAATACTATTACAACAAACATTTTCAATCATTTGGTGATGCATTCAAGGACCAAACATATTTCTATCAGGTATCACTTCCTAAGGGAGAAGACTATAGAGCAAGAAGTTATATTGGATTATGTTCCCACTAAGGATTAGTTTGTAAACATCTTCATGAAGGTGCTTCCAAAGGATACTTTTGAGTATCTTTGACCAAATTTAGGGGTTATTCCCCCTCCTTCTAACTAATGCATAGTTAGTCCATCTTTCTAGTGGGAGAAATTCATGTCATATCCTTTTCTCCGAGATTGATGTGAGATACCTCTTAGGGGGAGTAGGTAGTTGGTTGGTTAATGCTATTAGGGGGAGCATATAAAATTGTTTGAAGGAGAAGTGTAGTTGTTGAGTAGGTGTTGATGTTTTAAATCAATATCTTGGTCCTTTGTCCTTGATGTCAAAGGGGGAGAATGTGTAGGTGTGAGTTGGAATCAATTCCAAAGGGTGGTATTGTTACACATTTGTTATCCATGTTTGGTATTGTTTATCATTGATGTCAACACTCAATTTGGGTTGTCATTAATCTATGATGATGTACACTCAGTTTGGGTAGTCATTGATGTATGATGGTGTCCTAATAGTGATGTTGCTTATGTTCATGGTTCGATGCCATGCCTTGTTTGATGATAATTAAATTTGTATTGTGTATGGTTGTTGTCAGCAGAGATGATATCATGATCATATATTAAGATGAGGATTAGATGCATAAGATGAGGATTAGAAGTATTAAGATGAGGATTATAAGTAATTCTAAAGTTGGAGAGATGGTTTTGATGTTATCTTGTATGTTGTATGATCTCCAATATTGTTACTAAGGAAGTATGTGTTGCTACAAGGAAGTTCTAGTCTGCGAATGTTGGTGAAAGATTCTACTAGAGGAAGTTGCTTTGAAGAATATTTGGGAGAATTCTCTTCATTCCTCTACCTTTGAAGATATGGTCTTGTGTTTTGAGATTCAGTTTTTATGTTTTGTGGATGTTACACTCCTATCTTTTTAGGTCACCAATTTTATCGAGGAGGTTTGTAGTAATTGCAGTAAGTTGGTAGTTTTGTTGATTATTAGGATTGGTCTGGAAAATGCTCTACATTTCTCTACATTGTTGTTTCATTTCCTAAAACTTGGTGGATATTATTTTAGTGTTTTTGTAATGTCTCAATTCATCTTTATGTGATGGTGTTTACTGCAAGTTGATCTGCTAATGCTCTATCTCATGACTATGTCTTTTGGGATTCTAGGTTGAAGTGTTCTATTTTTGTTTGGTTTATGGTGGTTGTTTGTGGCATGAAAGTGTGAAAATTATTTGGAAGTGTTGATGTATGCTCATGAACATCTCTTTGTGGTCCACACATCAATGGTTGATCTCTTTTATGTCACATATTATTTTGAGTTGGCTTTCTGGGTAATTTGTGGATGTCTAGTTGTCAGAGCTTGTTCTCTTAATTTTGCAATATTCTTAGCGGTCTATGCTAACAATTGAAATTTTGTTAAGTTAAATTTGGGTCCTACCCTATCTTTTGGATAATAAAATTGAGTAAATTAAGTTAAAAGTATGTTTTTGGGCTGACTGGCAATGTGCTACATCTTTCATCTACAAATTTCCTTGTTGGAAACTTAGGATATATATGCCATCATGTGTCTCATTTGGGATCACATTATAAAATGTAATGAGTTGTGTTTGGTCCTCTATATCTCTTGAATAGGACCAATTTCACCGCAATTATGTTTTTGGGCCAACTTGTTGAGGCTATTGTTTGTATTCTATTTTGGCCAACCTAATTGGTGTTTTTTGATCTTGGAGAGGATATAAATGGAAGAATAAATCAAGTGGAAGATGTGTGTGTTAGAGTGAAATTATGGAATGATGCAACAAGTAATGTGAGTTGTGAAAAAATAAGTAAAGTAGATTCACTTCAACACCTCAATCAATCGAGTGTATTGTTGACATATGTTATAAATCTAAATATTCATGTATGCTACTACCAAATAGTGAGTCTCTTTAGCACGTCCTTGTATCTTTCCTTAAGGTTGTGCATCTCATCCTATAAGTCTCTTTGTATCTTTCCCTATGGTTATGCACCTTAGCCTGCAACTACTTATGGGAGGAGCGTGCTTCCTTAAGTAGTGAACCTTAGAAACAAATCATAATTCAATAAGCAATGAGCTTCATATATTGTGTGATTTCTCACTGTGGATTTTCCCTTCTTTGGTTTTCCAAATATATCTGGTGTTATATCATGCATGTGTACTCATTTGTTTATCTTTCATTGTTGTTGAATTGATTAAGGTTTGTTGATTTGGTTAAGGGTTATTTTTCTCTTATTTAAAGTTTGAATTTGTATTGTGTTGAAGGGTTTATGTTTTGAAGATACTAATTCATGACCACCTCTCAATATTTGGGTGTGTTCAACAAGCTAGCTTTTGGGCTTCGCTATAGACTTGTTCAAGTTTTTTTTTCCTACAATCGAGTCAGATTTTCCCATTATTGATGTTGCCCAGAATCACATGACATAGATGAACACATCTATCAATATCATGTTTGAGCGAGACTTGATGGTATTGGTAGAAATTTTGTGTTGTACCACTAAGGATACAACTCAAACAATGATCTAATCCATGGCATGGTTATTATTTCTTCTTTTAAAATTTTTTGATAGATATTATTATAAGATTATGATAATTTATTAAATATTCAGTTTCATCTTGTAGAATTTTTATTAGTGGGAATGAATACCAAATCCAAAATTGCTTTGTTCTTTCTAGATTCACTAGAGACTAACATACCCGCTCAACAATCCTAATAGGAGTGTGAGGATGAATCCTTGTACACTATGCAACCATTTGTTGGTACTTGTGCAAAGCAACACATATATGCATAAAGGACAAATGCTTCATCAATAAAAAATTATCTCTCAGCGCCTACCGTAGATTTATGATGAACACTCTTTATACATCAAAATTGGGTAGGGTATAGGAGATCTAAGAAAAAATGGCCTAATAAAGAGCTATAAAATCAATCACCTTCTTATGAGGCCCCTATTTACATCGAGCGAAATCAGTGAATGCGATCTTTGACACGATGTTAGCTTAAAATTGATGGAGGAACTAATTTACAATCTAATCAAAGGAGAAGACATTATCAAGTAAGGAGAAATACCAATCCAAAGTAGTGTCCTTAAGATAACATGAGAATAGTTTTCCTAGAAGTGTATCATGGTGAAATAAATTTATGCACATGGCAATAAAGGATGAGATGTGAGTCTGTAGGTTCCCATGGCAACTATACTTTTTAAAATTTGGAATTTCTACCCATGTAGGATGGGAGTCTTTAGAATGGAAATAAACAAGGGTCTGCTATGATAAAAGAGTTGGAACATTGGTTGAGAAGTTGAGCTAACCAAGTTATCTAGTTTATTCTGCATACGTCCCATTTTTTGTATAACAACATTAAGGATAGGATCAACAGATGAAGTATAAAAAATAAAACCACCAACAAAACTTCAAGCACCCACATTGGTAGAGCCCTCGACACCAGCACCAATAGAGGAACCAACACCAACACGAAAAATAGAGACATTTTGTGACTAGATGTGGAGACAATGAAACCCAGATGAATCTTATTTACTTTAATTGTACAACCCTACTCAAGCACAATGGTGATGTTGATAGAGGGACTCATTTCAGCCATGCACATAGACACCCCAAGCATCATGATACCCATGTGTTGTCTAGCGATATCTAATTTGACATCTTGGGTAGTACCCAAGATGGAGGTGTAGGATTGGACATGAGTCTTTATAAAAATTTCTATACCACGAAGAATTTTTAAGCCTCTTCAATCTTTAGTCAACAAATTCCTCAAATTTTTGGATGATAAGAGCCACTCTTGAAAAGGAATCATTTCTTTCCAAGAACACCATGAGCTCTTCAAGTCTCAATTTCAAGGAGTAAATTTTCTTTGTAGGTACCTTGATAGTAGTTGTATCCTCTAACAAAGAGGAAGAGTTTGAGGGTGAGGCAGGAGGGGTAAGGAGTTGGCTTATAACTTCACTAAGAGAAATGGTGTATCCGACAAATATTCTTGTAGAGAACTCTTCAAATGTTGGGTTGAATCACACAGAGGACTAAAGCTTCTATATCCCATATCTATATTTTGATAACTCCTTACTACGCAACTAGAGGTAGTCGATTGGGTCATGAAGGTCATAAAGAATGTCACAACATAGTATCAGCTGCATGTCCTAACATGAGAGAAGATTTTTTTTGAAACAAAGATAAAGAGGACTAAAATTTCACATCAGGTTCACCAAAATGTAACAAAGAGGATCTGTTACTCTTGAGTTTCTAGGATAGGGAAGATGCTACAAGTGGTGGATGGCTCTAGGTTACCTTACAGATAAAACCTCAAGTTGCAAGGTGGATGATAAAGGAAAGACTAAACTATGATTTTGGGTTTTCTAAATGTTTATGATAAAGAACTTTTGAATTCAGGTGAATAGACCTCAAAGGTCTTGGGAGACAGGTTGACAAGCTTTGAACTAGAGGACATAAACATAAGCCAAGGACAATAGTGTGAAATGTTGGCATCTTTGTGGCATACTATCATCTCATATGGACTAGAAGCAGAGTATGCTACTAGAGACACTTAAGACCTTCTAACTACATGAATGCTAAAGTCTAATAGTTTTAACTGAACTAAATGGAATGCAAAAAATGTAAACAAGTACAACAAGAAGAATACTTAAATGAAGATAAATTAATTACTACACAAAATTATGAGTAGTTGAAGAAAATGGATTAACTTATGGTAAGTCTAGCCTCTTGCAAGATCCTCACGGACAAACCCGCACACATGGAAACATGAAAAGTGTTGTGGCTACTTTTTGGGGCTTTCCTTTAATCAAACCCTAGCTTTGGTGTTTCTACCTCCATGGATAGACAAATAGACAACGATATAGAAATGTAGCTAAAGAAGTGGCAAGACAAGACATAGAATATGCAAGATAGCAATTATTCTAGTCAACAAGAATGATAATGCTATGAAATTAAATTTTACCTTCCCTCCAACGAGCTTGGTGAATCTAAGATGAAGACTAGTTCCTTGAATTTTTAGATGGTTGTGCAATAACATGTTGTAGAGAGCTTGAACCTACAAGAATGGAAGGTGTAGAGCTACATGAAGAGAGCTAGACTGAATAGAATGTGAGAATGAAGTGTTATAATGAGAGAGTGATAGAGTGAACTTGCAAGATTGGAATAGAATATGAAGGAGATGGGGAAAAATAGTCAAATTGTATGCCAAAGAGCCATTTTCAAGCTTGCTTGTGACTATAGAGGTGTTACACTTCACGACAAGGTGACAGTGAAACATCCCAATGACCACAAGATCGGGAATCATGTCAAAACATTCACATGACACACATGTGTCTATGGAATACAGAAGCGTCCCAAATAAAATTTCCCCCACCTATAGAAAATGACAAGGCAAGGACGAAAATGAAAGCTAGGAGGGAGGTTTTTTACTTATTGTCTTATTAATCTAAAGTAAAGGTCAATGTTATGTGAAATTGCATAAGGGCACAATTTTTTACACCATAACAATAGACCCATAGTGTATAGTATGGAATACATTACACTTCTCCTCTTGATTATCGAATTGGCCTAAAAAACCCTTTTGGAGAAGAGGAAGCACCCCATTGTAGTATGGTATGCATTGTAGTCATTTTCCTATCCATCTCCTTGAAGAACTCAATTTATACCTTTTCTTATATGGATGTGAATTTATTGCTAGATGAAATTTATAGCCCTAACCCTTAGTTTATCCCTACACTTTCACATGATATTCAATTAAATGTCTCTCCTCTTAGAAATTTTATAATAGATATTAGTAGTGGGCTAGTGTATTCTCCAATTCCACTAGTTAGTAACAACAACCCTATTCCAAATATTTATACCTTTATTCCATATATACCTTTATTTTATTTCTTGAAATATCTTATATAAGACATTTACATATACTACAAATCTCTTATATGTGTTTTATTTTATTAAAATAATTTATATAATATGTTTATATATTATAAACATCTTATATAAGATGTTTGCATGCTTAGGATGTGCCTTTGTAAATACACATTTGATAGTCAAATATACTTCAATATAGATAGATCTATAGATTTCTAGGTGCTAGATCTTTATAAGGCATTAAAATGTGAAAACCATATTTGGAATTAAGTGAAAATATCTTATACAAAACGTAAACATGTTTATTTGTTAATTCAAATATTTTATTTAACCATTATTAGTTTCTCTTATATAAGATGCTTTCATTTCTAAATATTTGTTTTTCATCCTTCCTGACCTTATCTTATTACCTTTGCTTTTGTTTATATGCTTACTATGTTATCTATCTAATATTGCTTTGTCATATTTTTTATAGATATACATATATTCTAGTTAAACTATATTGATTTTTAATTATTTTTATTTTATTCTTACAATTTGTCTTGTTTTTTAATTATAAAATTTGAATTGTTTGTATCTTTACCCCTTCCACCATCCCCAATCTTATTTTATCCAATCTTGGTTTTCAATCCATCATTTTTTCTCCTACAACTCTCTATCGTGTAATGATGGATTGTAGAATGTAATCCAAAACATTGATGCTAAAAATTATTACACAATTGAATCCATAAATAATGTGCATTAATGATTATGAAGCATTAATGATTATGAATTATTAAAATATTTCGTTAATCTTTATTCCAACTAATCAATATAATGTAAAAACATATAAAGCATAAACTAACACACTAATAATTATAAATAATAAAATATGCATACATATGAATAATTAATAAAGATCTTGAAAAGAAAATATAAAATAATGATAAAAATAAAATAAAAGGAAAGGAAATGAGAACAGGTGTGAACTTCTTTCCACCCAAAACCAAAGTAGGAAGCACTAATGAATAGATTCTTCCTCATACAACTAGGGAAAAAGGAAAGGAAATGAAAGGTCCTTTTATAGTCCATGATACCAGGTGGTCTGTTTTTGGGTCTACAGATGGCTTGCAGTATATGGGACTCCTCGTACTCCCAATATGAGGGAGGCACCTAACTCGTGCTCCACAATACGAGGTGTACATACCTTAACCCCCCGCAGCATTTGAACTTGTGACCTCTCTTTCAAGAGTACAAGTTCTCCACCATTAGGCCAACTCAGATGTACAACGATTAAATGGAGGAATGATGCAAAGAAAAGGGGATGACCATTCAATTAACAGCGCATGGTGTCCCATCCATTTGGAAGAAATTTGAAGGTGAATGACAACAAACCTGGCATTCGAGGAGAATCAAACACCCATAACCATGCTTAGCCACAAATTTGGAGGAGGAAAGGTAAAGAGACATGTGGGAAAAGAGACAACCAGAGTTTGATGAGTAAGGAAGGGCGACTAGAAGCTGGAACAAACACCCATGACCTCATTAAAACCGTGCCTACCCACAGATTTCAAAAAGGAAAGGTAGAGAGACATGTGAAAGAAGAGACAACCTGAATTTATTAAGGACGGACAGACAATTGGAAGCTCGCACATCACTATAGTGAAGATATATAATTTATTCTTTTGAAGATTAAACTTCCTTTTAACCTTCAAAATAATAAACAACCTACTGACGACTCTTGGGACCGCCATAAAAAAGAACGCCATGCGCACAATTCCTCCCAACTCAAAAGCGATGATAGCGAAATAAGGAAAGAAGCTTTTTTCCTCGCAACAGAGTCCCATCCAACTAACACCATGTGCACGTACTCAACATTTGGAGAGAGGAAAAGAGAATGATGCACCCTTACCCTTCCGTCTCTCTGTTTCCGTTACAGTTGAGAAGCACAGCAGGTTACCTAAAGGTTTGGTTGGTGGCCGGGACCATGTGGGCCCCTTTTAACTCAGCCTCTTTCGCTTCCGTAGAATTTTCTTAACCGCACCTTACCAAATCTCCGTTAGCACTCCACCATTGCAATTTACATTTGGCATATTCCCGTTCCTGTTCCGTAGCTGTTCGCGTCACGGTTTGCTTGGTCATTGAACCAGACGATTTAGTTTAATCCCACATTCATTTCGTTAGATGGAATGGGGTGAGTGTAGTTTTTATAAAATGCAGAGTGGGTTTACCATTTATCTAGTAGAAAATAAAAAATAATATTTTTAAGTAAAAGATTTATTTTATTTAATAAAGTTATTATATTTAATTATTTATTATAATGAAAAAGTTGTTTATTATATTTTATTTAAATAAAATAATTATTTTTTTATTAAGAGGATTGATATTAAAATTAAATAGATTAAATGTTAAGTTAATCATAAATTTAATTATACAAATATGTTATTTGAGATGTAGATGTTGATTATTTGAAGTGTTAGAGGTTTCAATTTGTTTATACTTTCTTGATAAATATTAGGTATTAACAAAATTATATAGTAAATAATTAAAGGATTGTGTTTTAAATTCCAATTAGAAATTTGGTTCAATAAGGAAAAATAAAAAGGTCATGGTGGATCAAAAGAGTAGCAAGAGAATATTCTCTCTCATAAAAATAAATTATAATGTAAAATGTTTCTACACATAAGATCTAGTTCTTTTTATGTCGCATACAAATATTTATGATTGATTGAAAGAAAAAAAATTATAAACATTTCATAGACTTGATTATTGTTAAGTGTAAGTGGTTGAATGGTGATTTAGTACTTAAACATTTGAATGATGAGATTTTATTAATTTATGGAATGAGATGTTTATATTTTAACAATTTTATACATAGTTTATTAGAAAAGAATGTGTACAAATATAAATTGTAATACATTTTATTTTTAATTTCACTTTATTGTATCTAAATTTCTTTATAGTTGAATTTTTTCTATTCAATGTTTTGGTCTCTCTTAATATATTTAACTTTTCTAAAGTTTATACAAAACTTTTCAATTTTTAATAAATATTGTTATTTATAATTATAATATTAAAAATTAGCTACATAGGATATGATTCCTTTATGTCATATATGAATATTTATGAATGATTGAAAGTAATAATTCAAAATAATTTTAACAAAATTGGTGATTGTTAGGTGTAAATAGTTAAGAGGTGATTTAATAATTGAACATTTGAATTATTTGGACTTGTCAATGTAGGGAGTCATATTTTTATTTATAATTATAAGTTTGAGAATTTAAAACTTTTATGACATAAAAGATTAAGTGTAATATATTGGAATACATAGTTATTTTTAGTTCATGTTTTTCTTGTATGTAACTTTTTCTTTTTTGTTAGTATGATTGTCTTTTCTATATTGGATGTTTTTGTTTACATATAAGTATTTTTAACTTTCTCAAATTTCTAAAAAACTTATTATTTTTATAAATTTTTCTATATATAATTATGATTTCACACATTACAACATTTAAGATTTGATTCCTTTTAAGTCACATATAAATATGTTTAGCTTTCTCAAAATTGTGGAAGGCTCATTGTATTTTATAAAAAAAAAATATTTGTAATTATGATATCAAATCATAATTACAAATAATGAATTTTATAAAAATAATAAGCTTTGCACAATTTTTTGAAATGATTATATATTATCAAAGAAAAAGCGGGTTACACAGTACATATTGCACTCAAAAAGAGCATAACAAGTCTAGGAGACCAAAAACCAACATAGATATGAAAAATTGTTACATATATGAACAATTTTTAGTGCTCAAAACCAGTACAATGTAGATATTACAACTTTCACCATATACATCCATATGATAAAATCCAATGGGTGGATTGATCTTTAAGATGTTGTCATTGTTTCTAACACCTCTAGCTTGCAATCAACCTTAGTAATTCTTTGATTTTCTTTGAGACCCATGTCTTCAAGGAGCATATCATATTTATAGTTTTTATGCATTTCCTAAAGTTTCAAGTAGTTCTTCACAAAATTATCATTTTCATCCCTAGCATAGGGCCAATATTTGGTTGACTTTACCTCAGATCTCAAGACATTGACTTGGCCTATGTCCAAAACCTCCCATAACTTGTTTTTGGTCACTTACAATGTTAGAGTAACTTGTAGGGAAATAGAAAAAGATGAGTATTTTGTAAGACTCAAAAAAGTGTGTCTTCCTTCCTTGAAAATAACCCTCATTTATTTTCTTTTTCAAAAAAATAGAATATTAGTAGTTAAAATCAACCAAAAATACTAAATATTCACTCACACCTTCAACATAACCAAATTAAAATTCTTTCCATGAAAATTTACTCTTGATATCCCACCCATCCAAATCAATAAAAAATAAAAGCCAACTTTCTTTAGCAAAGAAATGGTCAAAGAAAATATGGTTCACTATTTCAAGAATTTCATAGATAGAGTACATGTTATTAATAAGTTGAACATGCTTCAAATTGATAGGTAAATTTTTTAATTAGAGTAACCATTCAAAATAGGCTTTTTTTTCATTCAATCACATTGGACCAAGAATGTTTAAGAATCTTATATCATTTCCCATCACTAAAGTTCAATTACCAACAATCGTTAAGGTGCAGGTGATAAGATCTTAGGACTTTGACAGAGAGTTGTGGATCTTTTTGGAGTTCACCTTATATAGGGAAGTTCTATCCCACCACTTCAAGTTGTCATAAATTATAGGTTCAAAACTTATTTAAAAAATAAATTGAATGCTCTCACAAGATTTTCTTAAGACTATATTTCATCCTTTGAAAAATTGTAAACCATACTTAGTCCTAAGAGAAGCCCAAGACTTGGTCTGTTTATTATTCATTGTGCTACCAAAGTCTTTGATGTCTTTACTATCCTAGCTCTTGGAAAATCAATTATGTAATAGATCCATGGGCTTCTTCTTCCATTGAAGATTCCACCACATTTTAAATTGAAGTTGCAATTTTTCTCTTCGTTATTATGGACCTTATTTCATTTGATCTAGTTCCTAACAATTTTCGTTGCCTTCTAGATACTATTAAAGACATTAGATCCAAAAGGGGATAAAGATAAATTTCCAAAAAAGGAGTCATAAAGATGTAGGCCCTTCCAAATCCTAACCTATTTAGAGACTATGATGCAGGAACTTTTGGAGGTCATAAATTTTGATTTGGGAGTCTAATTGAGCTTTTAGTGTTTTTTAAGATTTTTTCAATTTATTTTTTAAATTTAATTTCAAACTCTTGTATGTAATTAAATTATTAAGTTGACAATTAAAATTATATTAAAAAATATTAATTGAAAAAACACTCAAAGCACTCCCAGGTCAAGATTTATGACCTCCATAGGTTCTTGCATCAGACTACCATTTTAATTTCATTCCTCACTAAAAAAATTTAGGTCTCTTTACCACTGAGAGATTTAACAATTCATTTCTAGTAGAAAGGGAAATTACTTACAATCAAGCATTTCAATCCAAGGCCACCATTGTCTTTATCTAAACAATACCAATCACACTTGATAGTAGATATGTGTCTCTTTGCTTTCCCATTAGACCAAAGAAACTTCCTAATTCTCTTTATAATTTCATTCAATTGATAGTTTCCAAACAATAATATTGAAGCATAATATAAGCTATAGGAGGACAATTTTTTTGACAAACTTGCACTCTACCAACCAAAAAAAGATATTATCTACTCTACTTGGAGATTTTTTATTCAATAATAGTTTAATCTAATCCAATATTGACTTAAGAGAATGATTTATTTCAAATGAGATTCTTAGGTATCTCACTTGCAAGTTTGATCCACCCCATAGCATCTCAAAATTTTTAAACCAATAATGATTCAAAGAAGAATTCCAACTAGTACCATAAGATTTCTTTTAGAAATATTTTCTCTAGATGCTTTGCAAAATATTTCTCTTGCTCATCAATTTCTTAAAACTCATTTTCTCCTAATTCATAAAGTGCAATGCATATGCAAATTGTATATTTAGAAGCTTGTCCTCATTAGGGAGTGTACGTCCTTTGACACCCATTCCATTACTCATATCTCTTAAAAAATAAAAGATGACATCAAAGGTGACAGCAAAAAGAGTAGGGGCAAGTAGTCAACCTTTCCTTCTTGATCTTTTTAGCTAGAAGGGTTCATAGAAAAACCATTTATATCAACTTGAAAAATAGTTCATCCTTGAATAAGACATCTACCATTTGAAAAAATATTAGGAAAATAAAATACTTCAAGCTCATCATTATGATAAATGACCACACAACCCTATCATAGGCATTTTCAAAATCATGGAAGAGTGTCATTTAATTAGTTTGTTGCATTATCCCACTCAAATAGTTTCCCAACTAATAATATCAATAAGTATAAGAGCCAAAATTTTAGCAAGGATTATGTAAGAAACATTAAGGAGGGTAATGAGCCTCCAATTTCTAATTTGAGATCTATCTCTTTTTGGAAAAACCCTCATGATTCCTCTATTAATATTTCTTCCCAAGGAGCCTTTGCTAATAGATTTAAAATAAACCTACAAGAGATCTTCACTGATCTAGTTAATTTTTTTCTTATAATATTTAGTACGAAGCCCATCTATGCCTGGAGATTTATCATTTTTAAATGTTCTAATATCCTTTACAATCTCATCCTTAAAGATATCTCTAGCAAGCTAATCACCATCTTCCTCTTTTATTTTCCTAGGGATGACTTGTCTACAATTATCTTAGGATCTTTTACAATCTGCATTGCTATCTTCAACAAAGAAAATATTTTTGTAGAAAGATTAAAATTCATTTATAACCCAAGAAAGATCATTTATATGTTGATTATGCAACCAGATTGATTCAATGTCTTCTTCATCCTTTTTCTCATTTATATAATTAAAGAAGAAATTAGAACTATTATCTCCATTTCTGAGCCAATTTATTTTAGCCCTAACTTTTAAACCATGAATCTTCTTAATTTATAATTTTCTCAAAGATTTATTCAATCTCACCAACTCCTCATTCAAGGACTCATACAATTGAGATTCAATAGAGAGAAAATCTTGTTGAAGCAATTCTTAGATCTCCTTCCATCAAAGGCTCTTTTTTCTCCAACAACCTAGAATAGTGACCTTGAGTTACTAACATTGGTATCATGTTTGTCAATAGTAGAGAATTTTTTTAGCAAGATCCTATCAATTTATTTTTTTAGCAAATATTAACTTCTTAGATTAAAAATAATCTAAATATTTTAACAAATGCATTAGATGGGTTTTGGTTATTGATGATTTAGAGATAATACACATTGATAATGGTGTGATTGAAAGGTTTAACATTTATATTAGCCAATTTGAAAAGCCTATGAAATATAGGTTGAGCAAGTGACTAGATATGGACTCTTTTACATTGAAAGAGGTGCAATGCTATATAAGAAAATCAGGGAAAAAACAAGGAAATAAATAATGATCTCTAAATAATGAGAAAAGAATAATTTATCTAGAATTTAGTAGTAAGCGATATAGAAGATATGTTAAAATTTTTATACAAATACACAAATAGAAAAAAAGGTCTCCATATTTATTTTAAATGTTTGATAGATGTTGTTCATTACATTTTTTTTTAATTTTGCATGTTTTTGGTGGAGTTATTATTGGAAGGAGAATATAATTGTGAACTATATTTTAAGTAAATCTATATCTTTTAGTATTTAAAAATACTTAAATAGTTTCCTCATTGATATCTTGTTTATTTTGACATGCACCATCATAGAAGTTCACATGCACATCAAAATCCAAGAAAAAATTAATGATATATCCATGTCCTTTTCATTAGTATTTTTGGCACACTTTGACTAGATTATCCTTTGTGCAATAAAAATTATACAAGAGGCATATTCTTGTGTGAATTTATCTCATGACATTACCCTATCTTGCATAAGATCTACTAGTACAAACTTGACCTAGTAATTTTGAACCCTATATTTTTAAAATTTAAATTCAATTTAAATCTTGACAACACCCTCCCACTAGTCATTGTGAGCTTACCTAATGCTTTCTTATGTTGACTTGCATGCTATATTTTATTTTATAACATTCACATAAGCATTTAAAATTATCAAAGATTATTAGGACAATGAGGATTTATCAAAAGAGGATTTTCATTGAGAGAAATTTAATAAAATTTTCTCTTAACATATATCATCACGCCTTTAATCATTATTCTTATCATGGAATTGGTTTGATTAGTGCTCTAATTGAGGAGAACAAAATCCTCACAATTTAGCACATTCCCTAATTTTTTTTGCTAAACACTTTCTATCTATATTAGGATTCAAATATTAGAAGATCAAGGCAACTAAATTCTAAGCATCATTTTTTTTTTTCTTGTTGATTCTTATAGGTATAGGTTTAATTTGCACACTAGTTCAATTTCTCAAACATGGATATGAACCAAAGCAAAATTTTGAGACATTTACTGATCATCTAGGGATAAATGAGGATAACACAAGCCTCACAATTTAGTAGATTTTGTAATGGTGTTTCTAAATATTTTCAATCCATAATGAAATGTAAATGTTAGAAGATAAAATCGAATGAATTTCAAGAATTAATGTTTTGCTAGTTGATTCTTACAATTATAGATTTAAGTTTGTACATTAGTTTTATTTTGTAGACACATATCTAAACCAAAGAAAAGAACATTTAATTTGTATATTTTAAGACATTTATAGAATCAATTCCAAAATCTTCAATACTTCAAACAATAATCATCTACATCTCAAATAACATCTACATTTCAAATAACATATTCAAAGATAAACAATTTTAATATCAATTCTTTTACAAAAAAATAATTATTCTTTTAAAATAAAACACAATAAATAATATTTCATTAAAATAAATAATTAAAAATAATGACATTATTAAATATTATAAATAAAATATAAATCTTTTAATAAAATAATTATTACTTAAGAAAACAAAAAAAGTCATTTCTATTTCTTAGTAGACAAAAGATAGAACCCTCTCTTGTTAATATAAAAGATACACTCACCCTAATTCATGTAATGAAATGAATTTGGGATTAAAACTAAATCCCCCAGTCTAAGACATGATGAAATGCAGGGAATGGGCCATAAAGAATGAGAATACGCAAGTGGGGCTTAAAATGTAAGGAATGTGAAATGCCTAACTTTTGAATACATTGCTGGTTTGAGTTCGTCACTACATCCTTCCCTGGAGTTGATCGAATGTTTGTTGTTCTCCCTGAATGAATGCCAATGGAGGAATCAACGCATTTTGTCTGTACAGATTTACTGCACATAGAAGGCCCCTGGGACTGTGAGGAGATCGTGACCCAATTTATTATTTCTATTTAGTTAATATTAGAGAGAGTTATTTCTGCATCAATCTAGATTGGAGAAAGCTTTGACCTGCATTAGTGACAACGTTGAAGTTGAAGCCTATGCTATCCATAAGAGATGGGGTTCACCCTTACTTGAAAGGAAAGGATCAGAACATGAAAGAAAAATGTGTAAATCGAAAATGGAAAACACGAATAGCTAAGGAATGGGAACGAGAATGCCAAATGTAATTGCACCGGTGGAGTGCTAACGGAGATTTGAAAAGGTGTGGTTAAGAAATGCTATGGGAGCAAGATAGGCTGGGTTAAGAGGGGCGCACATGGACCTGACTACCTAAGCATTCAAGGCTTAGAGTGTGTCGGTTAAGCCTGACCGTTTGGTTGAGACAATAATTAGTATGCGTCATCCCATATTCTCGTCACCTATCACCACCTCCATCTCCATCTCCTGGGTTCATTGTTAGCTAACATATCCACATTAACATTTTTGGTATTGGAGCCGTGAGGTCATCAAAATCCCTGTCTTTCAACATGTTAGAATATAATGAATAACTAGTTTATTGGCATGTGGTGAATATGTGTCAACTAGAGTTGTGCAGTTATAGATGTGTCAATAGAAGTTGTAGATGTGTCACTTAGTATTATAGAGGTGTCACAGTTAATTAGTTTGCTGTCAATAATCTGGAAATAGTTGTCATTGTAAATTCCAGACTTGTAGGATGTTGTTGAGAGTTTGTATTTATAAATCTCTAATTATTGTTGATGATTAATATATGATATCAGTTAGTTCATGCTCTATTTTGTGTTATGTTCTTTCTTGTTGTTCATTTCTCAATTCTTTGCATCTATTGTTATATTTTTAATAAACACTCCCCAAACTGGCTAAAACTTAGTAATGCAGAAATAGCACTTTCATTTAAGATTTCACACCGAGCTTAAATCTGATGGGCCATTTTTTCCTAAGTAAATTTTCATTATTTATTAAAAGTTGACTTCTAAATATTAATGTAAAAATATACATAATTTTATAGAGTAATGTTTTATAAAAATAATATATTAGATTCAGTTTTCTTTTCTTAAATTTTGGATTGTATTTTATTACAAATATAATTAGATATGATCATATGCTTGTACAATGTTGTATAATGTATCAATAATACCATCATTTCAAGACATTAAAGTTTAGTGTAATAAAAGTAATGTTGTCACTCAAATGTAACTTGTATGTGTAAGTTAGAAGTACATTAGTTTTAGAACAATTTTAAATGATAATAAGTGTCACAAAAATGAGAGTTGCTTGATGAAACAACATTTGATGTTCAACTTCTCTATTCACATAGGTGGTTTATTGCAAAAGTCTCTCACATATTCATTTTCATCATGTTGACCAAAAGTTCTTGAAAATATTAATCATAATTTACAGTGATCATTTATTTCAGGAACTTTATTGTCATGTGTATCAAAATATTTCTAACTCACATGAAAATTTAATAGTATTAATTTTATAGTCAAAAAATTGTTTAGGGGTAGACTAAATCTCCTAAGTAATCTATTCAAAATTTGTGGATATATGTTGTTTTCTTGTCCTTCTTTATCATAAGTATGACAATGCAATGTCCTTATAAACATTCAAACCATAGAAATTGAGATGAAATGGATTCCAATAATCTTTAGTCTATTTGTTAAAATTCAAGAGTTATTGCTAAATTTGACATGTAGACTGTGCTGTGAGTTTACAAAATCTAATCTACACTTTTCACAACAAATTTTCATCACAAAAATTTACATTAAATAATATAGTATTTATTTAATTTATTTTAACAAATGATTTCATTAATTTTAATTATCAATCCCAACTTATTTTATCTAAATTAACTATTTATTAATTAACTAACTTAAAATAATTTTTATAAAACATTTTATTTTGATATACTATTCAATAACCTAATTAAGAAGGTAATAATTTTACCTTTTTAACTATCATTAAACTTTTGTGCTACTCAATATCTTAATTAATAATAATTTAAAAAAAAAAAAAATCAATAGAAGGAAAGTTAAAGAGTATCATTGTAATTTGCTTAGAACAAACTTTAAAAAATATATAATTGAAAAGTTGTTTTTGATATTAACCTATTTTTTTTTTTCTTTAAAGAATTTTTCTAATTAATGAAAGTTATTTAACTAACTTAAAATAATTTATATAAAGATTTTATTTTCTTTATACTATTCAATAAATTAATTAAAAAGATAATAATTTTATAACTTTCAATTACCATTATACTTTCTTTATGATATTCAACAACTTAACTAAAAAGAAACAATTATTATAATTTTTGAATAGAAATGAAATTAAGAAACTTTTAAAAATATATAATTGAAAACTTGTTTTTAATATATCTTCATATAATTAAAATATATTAAATTTTAATTTTTTAATTCAGTTATTAAATAATCTAAAAAAAATTATAATTAAAAAATGATAAAATAGTTTTTTTTAAATTATAAAAAATTATATATATATAATTTTGTGTTCAAAGTTGGAATGTTTTTTTGATATTCCCATATCTAGACATGTGATTTATTGCTTTCCTCCTAATGTATTTCCAACCTCTATCTATCCATGGATGCCGCCAGATGTGTCTCCAACTTTGGTTAACAGCGGGACCTTCAAAAGCTTTTGTGCTACGCAATCTGTCACTCTGTGAGGATAATCATCAACACGAAGGCACCGCACTCTGTCATGATGGTACGGGGGTACGTGCTTCCATTATTCACCAAGTATTTCCTGTATAAGTGGTACCGCGACATCAAGGTTGGCGAGCCAGGTGAGAAGAACTTTTACATGTGTGAGGGCGTTGGAAGCAAAGGGGAATTTATGGCGACAGCCCAATACTTGAAAGCGTGTATCATTAGAGTGTATGCAGTAATGGCCTCCACTTGCAGTTTTAAACCAGAGGGAAAAGACAGGATGGCCAAAAATCACCAGTTTGAATCAATAGAAACTCCGACAAGGCTCACAAATTCGAAGGGCCAGCTGGCATTTCTGGGTTTGATCACAATAAATACTATTAATTAGTAAATAATTGTCACCGAATTAAACAAACCCATAAAAAAAGTATGACCGACTATGAGGTGCCTTTAAACTTTTGTTCTAAGCAATGACAGATGATAGATCGTTGGAAGCGAGAACAGATGATATTATTATCTATCTGACAGTGAAGATGGGTCCAGGGCGAAGCAATCAAAGCGACCTATATTAAAGTGTTTTTCGCTGTAAACATCTGTGAATTTCATGGAAGCCACCGGATAACGCGTATATCCAGGTACTTGCATTACACCTTCGAAATCTACACGAATGTTCGTTGCCATGTATATTACTTATAGAAGAAAAACCTTGATAGAAGAATAGACAGAATTAAGTTTGAAATTGCAGACCACCTTAACCGTTTGCAAAAATCTCAACTCATGGATTCTGTTCATTTTATTGACAGTATTGACATGGAGGAGGATACCAAGAGTGTTGTTCCTGGAGATTCTCAGTTTTATGTGGGATTGGAGAAACACATTGGGTATTTGAAGGGGCTTTTGATACAGAATGAGGTGTCAGTTGTTGCGGTGCACTGCATGGCTGGTGGAGGTAAAACTACTTTGGTACTCGCTCTCTGCAATGATCATCAAATTAGAGGTATAATTCTTTTCTCTATTGACAGTCGGTATAGTGATCTGGTTTAATTCTAATTAAATTGTACATCAAATAAAATAGATAAGGATAATAGTATATGAGGAAAAATACATCTATCAAGATTCAAATTCTATAGATGCATTCGGATCAGGATACCTGGGTGACTTTTTTTACAGACAGATTCCTTGTACATCACTCTTTAATGAAGGGAAGATGTATTTTTATTCAAATTATTGTAATTTTTTATATAAAAACAGAAATGTAATCAATTTACACCTCATCTAAAACAGTTGCGCACTCAAAATTTGAAGTATTTATGAAAAAACCCTAAAAATTAGTTAGTCTAAAATTTAATTGTTCTTTCGTTGATATCAGAATACTTCGACAACAATGTGATTTTCATCACCGTCTCACAGTCTCCAAACCTAAAGAGGATTTTGGGGACTATATGGAAGCAGCTTACTGGAACGAAGAGGCAAGAATTTCAGAATTTGGAAGATGCGCACATGCAGCTGAAGCAGTTGATTTTAAGGCAAAGGAAGCAAACACTAGTGATTTTGGATGATGTTTGGTCCAAAGCAGATTTGGAATATTTACTATTTGAAGGGCCAGGATTCAAAACTCTTATAATTACCAGAGACAATTCGACCATCCCAACAACCCTGTCCACTCAAGTGTATCAGCTGCCATTGTTATGCGAAGAGGATGCGCTGTCACTGTTCTGCTTCTGGGCTTTTGGACAGACATCAATTCCAAGCACTGCAAATGCAAATCTGGTAAAGGAGGTATATTTTTTTCTTTTCACCTAATCAATTTTGGTAAAGGAGGTATATTTTTTTCTTTTCAGCTAATCAATTTCGCTTCATTATTAAAATGAAATATTTTTAAAATCATATGATACATGGAAAATAATTTAGAATTTACAGTGGAGAATTTCTTTTAATTTAAATGGGAGAAGCAGGTATTCACATTTGAAAAACATGGAAATTTTTTTGTGAATGATTTTAAACTGCTAGAATTATAGGAGACTTTCTTGTGTCTAATTAATAAGGGATTTATTTTTGAAACAATTAGTTTACTGTTCCTAAGAAGCCCAAATCTTATAGTTAATATCTTCATATACAAACTAACGAAAGGAAAGTGCAACGATGGAAATTTCCTCCTTTCTTTATTGTCCTTAGGCTGGAACAGATAAGGAATATTCAAGAAAGATTGAGACAATCGGTTATGCACAATGAATAAACTAAATAGTTAGATCTAATATGTTATTGACCCAAGAATAGTATTTTAGATAATGTTGAAGTTGAAAGTAGCTTATCTGCCAAAATTATGGCTCCAGTTACATACACATAATTTTCTTGCCCTCTAACTGGTCATCTGATAAATGTCTTGTCATTTCTTGGATTACAGCTGCAGGCCGAATGTGATGGCCTGCCACTTGCTCTAAAGGTGATCGGAAGTTATTTGCATGGGAAATCCCATGAAGCTTGGGAGAGAGCAAATAATTTTTTTCCTAAAGGAGAATGCATATCAGATTATCACAAACGAAGGCTAATTACACTGTTGGAGATTACTATTGATTCATTAGATGATGTTGCCAAAGAGTGTTTCCAAGACTTAGCTTTATTTCCAGAGGACGGGAAAATCTGTGCCGATGCACTGTTGGACATTTGGGTTTATGTTCGGAATATCCAGTGGCATAATGCATTTGCCATCTTATCAGAATTTGCAAGCAAAAATATTTTGAATTTAACTAGCACTTCAGGGTAATTGCCTTTCTTTTTGATATACTCGATTTATTGGTATCATTTTTTGAACATTGGGTTGACATTGTAGCACTTGTCAGGAGCAGAGCAGCAATCTCAAACAGAAATATCTCAGAGCTATACTTTTCTCAGGATAATGTAATCCGAGAATTGGCCTTGCATTTGGGGTGCCAAGACAGTGTTGTCCACAAGAAAAGATTCCTGATGCCTAGGAAGGAGCAGAGTTTGTCACAGAAAGGGGAGTTGCTTAATGGCACACCATTTGATGCTCAATTTCTCTCTATTTGCATAGGTGGGTTATTTCAAAAGTCTGATACAGGCAAGCTTAAATATTGTATTGTAAGTTTCGATCTGTTTAGATAGTTTATCTGAAATCTCATTAGTTTAAATTACATTCTAAGTTTTGTTTTCTTTAGATGGTTCATCTAAAATCACATTAGCGTCGTCAATAAGATGCACCTATTAATATGATTTCAGATGAGTAATCTAAATAACTCAAATCTTACAATATGATATTTAAACCAACATGTATTTTACGTATTATTTTCATCAAATTGACCAAAAGTTTTTTGACATATTCATGATTTTTTTTAATGTTGACAAATTTGTTTCCATGTGTATTAAAATATTTCTACTTCACATTAAAAATTAATAAAATGAACTTGATACGTTTTTGGGGTAGACTAAATATTCTAGGTAAGATATTCAAAATTTGTGGATATATGCAGTGTTATTGTCTTACTTCATCATATATAGGACAATGGAACACTATATTCTGAATTCTCAACTTATTTCTTCATAGTGTAACCTCAAGCACTCTTTCCTGCTTGCATTTTTCTATCTCTTGTATTCAACTTCAATGCAATGATAATTTAACCCAAATAAATAGCAACCATAGCCAACATGCACAATGATCTAATTGGATTTTCTTTCTCATTCATTTAAGCAGGCCCTATGGAGGAGAATTACTGGAAAGAGATGAATTTCCCTGAGGCAGAGGCTCTCTTGTTACACTTCACTTCAACTGAATGCTTTCTTCCCCCATTTCTGAAATCTATGAAGAAGCTAAAATGTCTCATGGTATTCAATTACAGTACAAAGAGGGGAACAATGAAAGCTCTAGATGCCTTATCTTCCCTCACTCAACTCAAAAGTGTCCGCTTGGAGAGGTTGTTTGCACACCCTACTCGGAAAGAAAGCAAAGCTCTATCAAACATAGAGAAGCTATCTTTAAGCTTATGCGAAGGGTTTGAATATACATCCACATTCAACAGCGTAAACTTGAGAAGTTTTAACCTGGACCACTCCAGCAATTTGGAGGAGCTGCCCCTGAGTTTCTGTTATATGCCCTCTGCTCAGATGTGGTCTATTTCCAATTGCCACCTGATCCAGAAGTTACCTTATGACCTTGGGAATCTGAGCTCTCTAAAAATGTTAAAGTTGTCTGCATTGCCAGGACTAAAACAGCTTCCACCATCAATTGGAAAACTTGGGCAGTTGGAATGTCTAGACATTTCATTCTGTGAGGGGCTGAGAGAACTTCCGGAGGAAATTGGACAGCTAAAAAAATTGAATGAATTCGATATGAGAGAATGTTCTCGTTTGATGAGGTTACCGAGAGCTGTTTGCGAACTGAATTCCCTGAAGCTTGTTATATGTGATGAGAAGGTTGGGAAACAATGGTTGCGGGCCAAGAAAATTTCTATTACGGAGCTTCTAGTTGAAATTGTGGAAGCACACTTCAGTTTGGATTGGCTTGATGATTGATTGTTTCTTACCTCTCATCCTGAAACACTGAAACTCAAGCTCCAGTCAACTTGGAAAGCACAATTCGATGTAAGCTCCTCTCTATGTGCAGCTTATTACTATGATCAATTTTCGTCGCATTACTATTTTTATATTCTCCATTCGAAGAAAAAAGCCAGGAAGTGGGTATCTGTAAATGACTGGAAGGTGTCTTCAGCGCAATTATATTTGGCTCAGTCAAATAGACTCTCTGCATTTTATATTGTTAGAATAAACAGACACCAGTAAATAGACAAAAAAATATTGTTGTATTAAGTGTCACATTTCCCCAAATTATCAAATTATAATTTTATATATATAGATAGATAGATATGTGTGTGTTAAACATCTAATGTATTGATGTATCGTGGATTAAATTATAATTATATATATATAGATAGATAGATATGTGTATAAAAATCTAATGTATTGATGTATCATGGATTAAAGCAGAAAAATTGTAATTTCAGGTTGATGTTTTGGAATGTTTGTATGGATTTAATAATTAATTTTACATAATTAATATTTTAATCATTAATTGTTACAACTGCTAAGTAATTAAAAGGTTTTGAATCAATTGGTTTTGTTTTAGTTTACAACATGGTGGTATTTATACATACATGTTATCATTTATATTAATTAGATGCCAACACTATTGTGACGATATGTGTGTGAAAAACTAGAATGGTTTTTCAAGTGCAAAGGTGCAACAATGTAGATTTAGTAATTTTATTTTAAAAACAATTTAGAAGTTATTTAACCTTGACCTTGTATCTCTAAGTATGAATCACAACTAGATGTATTTATCACTAGATACAAGTTGTTACCCTAACATTTAGTTGATCCCTCAACTTTGGAATGATAGTCAAGAAAACCTCTTACCTCCTCTTAGGCATTCTATAAGAGTTATTAGTAGCGGACTATTGTTTTCTCTAGTTATATTGATTGAGTGTCTTATATACAAATATCATAAATAGATGTTGATAATTGATAATGATCTTAGAAAGAAAAATATAAAATAGATATAAAATTAAAGTAAGATCAAATAAATAAGTAAAAGAAAAGAAATTAGGAAGGGGTGTGGTATTCTTTTCACCCAAAAGCAAAGGGAATTAATGAGTGGCTTCTTATTCATACAACTAGGGAGACAACCCTTAAAATGGAGAAATAAAAAAAAAAGGGTTAAAATGGAGAAATAAAAAAAAGGGGGGCGAGATGATCATTTGCCATTAATAGGACATGGTGTCCCACCCATTTAGGGTAAATTTTTTGGTGAGGGACAAAAAATCTAATATGCAAGGAGAGTCAAACACCCACATCCTCATTGAAGTTGTAGCTAGGCATAGTTTTGCAAGAGAAAAGACAAAGAAACACAAGAAAAAAGAGGCAACCAAAGTTTGGTAGGAAAGGGTGATTGAAAGCTAGAGAGTGATTGTTGAGATTAGTAATAGGTAGACTTCAACCTAAATTGTTAGGTGTAGGGTTTATGATCTAATTTTTATAGTTATTTGTTTCTCCAAAATTTCAAACTTATTCAATCAAATTAAACTTCTTTCCCACTATAAATTTTTTATTTAAATTTTTTTGTTTGTTACATGCTATGGACCTTTGCACTATTTAATAGCACCACAATCTTTTATATGTATAATTATACATGCATTCATGAATACATACATACATGAATACATGCATACATTAGTTTTTCTTACATGGGAATATTTGGATTGGAGGATATTGAAATTTAAAGCACTCTTCTAATTATCCAAGCTAAAGAATAATTTTATGTTTAAGAAGGTTCATAATCAAACCTTAATCTCTAGATTTTATACACTAACTAGCTTATACATTTTGTTATCTCTTTTGACTTTCAATTAGGCTTCTCAAGTAGTAATACACTTTATAGTTATGTTTTATGGGTTATCATCATTAGCATACACAATAACTTTTCCTAGTCTAATAGAAATTCTCTTTTCTTACTTTATGGATTATGTACATGACACAAATCCTTGCGAATTCTTCATAATATTTATTTTCAAGTATATGTATCATTAACACTACTCACAATTAATATGAAAATTAATATGAAAAATGATAGGGCAAATGTGAACCATGTTTATCAATAATACCCCTTCTATTATATATTTTACTTACCATATTACTTCTTAAAAAATAAAGTTGTAAATGCAATATTAAGAGACTTAGTAACATTCATACAAAGAAAGGATAAAATAAGCATACTCTAGTTATGCATATCCCTATTTACACATGTATATAGTGTGTAAATAAAAATACCATAGGACTTTCATTAGCTTTTTTAGATAGAGGGCAATTCATGAATCATTAAGAAATTTGTGATCCAATTAGTTGGAAGCAAGAAGCTTTGGAAATTATTGTCACTAGCTCACATGGACTGTAGTAGCTTATATAATTAGAGTTAAAAGACAATGCGATTTCAATTTATATAATCTAATTACAAATAGGGTTGTCTAACACAATGCTTAGATGGATATCCTTAGTTTTATAATTATAATGTACCTCTGGTTGTTCATTCTTTCATGGTTTTATAAGAAATAAATTGAAAATATTTTTGCATTTTCCCTCTGATGTATACAACATAAATAGGTAAGCAACAAAGGAGATAAAAAAGGTAGACTAAATAATAAATTTTGAACCATATGTGGATTCGATGGTAGTTAAGGACCCTAGAGGTCATCTCTATGTGAAGGTTCGAGGATAGAAGACTTACTAAATTTATGTTGAGCTCTTTTTTAAGCATATGGTCATTGCCAATGCGTACTTATTTGTCCAAATCAATTGAATGAATAACATATTTCCTTTCCTTATGTAATATAAATTTGTTAAACTCGTGAGAAAATTAAACATTTACTAATATAAATGAAATTTAAAAATTTGATCAAGAGAAAGATAAGTTAGGAGACCAATATAATATTGAAATATGAAGTACATTACAACAATATTTTCTATAGGATGTAACTTATTTAATGCTAGCTTAATTATATTTTTATGAATTAAGAGGGAGAATACGTATCCTTATTCTTGATATTATATTACTACCTTCAACTATTAATGGTGATCTATAAAAATTTAATGATCAACTTAAAAACATAATGGTTACTTATTTCCTAATCATGAAAGGGTATGTTTGTATGATAATTAGTACTCTATCTCTAGCTATCCAAAATAAACATATAATTCAACTCAAAACTTTGTCTATTGTAAGACTATTATGGTTAGAATTTGTAAGAGCTAAAGATTAGATTACACACCCTAGGATCACCTACAAAATAGTTGATAATCTTCTACAAGAGAGTATGGGAGGATAACAACTTGGTTGATATTATATGATACAACAATATACACGATCCTTTTTTTATATCGACAAGGTGAGATATGGAACTAGACAAGATCATGACATGTGTCTTAATCCTATAATATGAGAAAACTAACTCAATAATTATTGAATGATCTAGGACACAAAAAATAAATGACACAATATAATAGAAGATTTAAATGACAACTAAGACTTGTAGAGATATTCTCAAGACCTAAGTAAAATCAACATGTGAATAGGACCTACTGGTGGACTAGATAGGTCAAACACCATATTCACACCAACAACCCCCTTAAGTGTAACTTAGGGAGGAACAAACCAATGCAAATGATGAAAAGATGCAAAAATGGGTCCCAACTAAAAGGCCATGTTAGGTACCCATTTACAAATGATCTCTCACAAATAGAGTAAAGGAGAAAAACACATGGGTAAAACCCCCTCTCCAAAAGGGAGAATGTATGAAAACTATCATCTAGAAGTGGTGAAATAATTGATGAAAGGAGGACTCATCAATACCCCCAAAGACTGCATCCATTTGTTAGGAAATATTGCATTCAAACCCACAATCTTAAATCATTTCCTACATAACTCATGGGAGATAAACATGCATACAAGTTGCCAAAATGCATAAATCAAATAGTCAAGCGACAAGATAACACAAGATATACCTTGGAAAAACCCTCAAGAGGGAAAAACCCAACCTCCAAAAGCATTCATACTATATCATATTATTCAACAATTAACCAATACAAGAGTTACAATGAATACCTCTGAAGCATCAAGCCCTCCAATGCATTCTCATGTGTCCAAGAATGAATCCACACATCCCATGCCATGCTTCACAAATGCACTCCACAAGAAGACTCGATAATGAAAGCCAACCCACTCAGCCAACCTAAACCACTACACATGTGTTTGTTTTTTTAGACACAAGCTTACACATAATACAACTAGTGGTAAGGTAAAACCATGTACCACAAAACCATGTGAATACAAAACCACTAACCCCTTATTTAGTATTGGGTACTCAGACATCACCTTTTTTAATATTTCCTCAATATTAAATTATTATCACATGTCTCCCACAAAAATAATAATACAATGTTACAATACAACATCAAGTGGACCCCAAATAATCACCTAGTGTGATTAACAACACCACCAAGTTGTATCATAGCTAAATAGTCATTTAATTACAATATTATGATAAATCATTTTAGGCAATGGTGTACACCATATCCCAACATTCTCCCACTTGCTGTATACATTACACAAGGGATCAATACACTACAGGATTTGACTGCAATTTTCGACGATCGTTCGTCAGAATCTCGACGATACATTGTCGGTCGACCGATGAATCACAAAAATCAGCGCCGTCGCTCAATTTTTGTCTATATCCTGACAGACTGTAAAACGTCGAACTCACAATGCAAGCTCGTTGGAACCGCAACGCCCACTTCATCGATCCTACGATGAACAGTACCCGGAGCATGGGAGGCATACCTTTGCCAAACCGTCGGATTAACAACATAAGTCTGTTGCCATTACGACAAAAGTTTGACGTATTGCCAATATCGTTGAGAGATCAAGACTGTTATAGCGATCAAAATTGCTTGAGAAGATATATCGAGAGGACTAGATTTTGGTCTCGGCGATGAAGTTTCATTGGCGAGATACACATCTTATCTCATCAACAAAGCACGAGGGAAGCATATCGGCAAGACATATATCATCAGAGTAAGTTCTGAATATCTACCTGACCAGCTATGTGACGCCAATAAGAATACATCGGCAGGAGTCTTGGAGACATAATTTAGATTGAGATAGCGACAGAAGTTCATTGAACGCGCGACGAAATAGGCAAGTCATTACAGCGAAAATTTGTCGAATACATTGCAAATTCGTCGGATGCTTTTTGCGGTTCGTCGGAAATTCAACGAAACATTGCAATTTAAAAAAAAAAAAAATTATTCGTTTAAATGTAGGCATATCGGTGAAAGATTAAGACTGTTATAGTGATCAAAATTGTCTGAGAAGATATATTGGGAGGACTGGATTTTGGTCTCAGTGATGAAGTTTCATCGGTGAGATACACATCTTGTCTCATCGACGAAGCATGAGGGAAGCATATTGGCAAGACATATATCATCGGAGTAAGTTCTGAATGTCTACCCGACCAGCTATGCGACGCCATTAAGAATACATCGACAGGAGTCTTGGCGACATAATTTAGATTGAAATAGCGACAAAAGTTTGTCGAACGCACGATGAAATAGGCAAGTCATTACAGCGAAAATTCATCGGATGCTTTTTGCGGTTCGTCGCAAATTCGACGAAACATTGCAATTTTTTTAAAAAAAAAACTACTCTTTGAAATGTAGGTATATCGGTGAAAGATCAAGACTATTACAACGATCAAAATTGTGTGAGAAGATATATCGAGAGGACTGGATTTTGGTCTCAGCGATGACGTTTCATCGGTGAGATACACATCTTGTCTCATCAACGAAGCATGAGGGAAGCATATCGGAAAGACATATACCATCGGAGTAAGTTCTGAATGTCTACCCGACCAGCTATGTGACGCCGATAAGATTACATCAGCAAGAATCTTGGCGACATAGTTGAGATCGAAAGAATAATCATTGGGGAGACTCACCACGTCGGGGAAACTATAGAATATCCTAGCGATACATGATCTCTTATCGATGAAGATACAAATGGATCGAAATACTTATCGGGGTGACTCTGGGCGATATATAAAAGTAGTCAAGTCGGCCAGGCCTTAACAATGTAGGATTGATGATATCAGGCCTGTTTGTAGTAGCAATAATCATAACTATTTTCTTGGCTGTCATACAAGCCATCTCCATCAACAGAGCTTTGAAACCAAATCCACACACAACACAATGTTCATAGTGAAAAGTTAGCACTTTCTTTCATCTTTGCAGATTGGTTTGATGCTTCAAATGATGCATTTCTTATATTGAAAAGTGCATTACTTACCTTATTGAGCTTCTCTTTGTTTTGAGAATAGTTTAATATTCTCTAATTAATAGGGCCAACCACGTGAAGGTGGAAGCTCATTTGGCCCTTCCCCCTCCCCTCACATCACTCTCAATTCCTCATACCTGATCATATAACATTAATCATTCATTCATCCATTAATAACATATAACATTCATTCATTCATCATGCATTAATAACATATAACATTCATTCATTAACATATTCACATTCATTCATTCATTCATCCATTAATAACATATAAAATTCATTCATTCATCCATTAATAACATATAACATTCATTCATTAACATATAACATTTATTCATTAACATATTCACATTCATTCATTAACATATTTCATTTTTTCATTTTTTACATATTATCAAAAATATGGTTGTCATAATATGATTACAATCACTTTTTTTTTTGTTTCTTTTTTGCAACTAAAAAAAGCTGAAGTGGAGTATCGTTTTCAAAATCATTTGTCCCCCCTTGAGTTGTTCTGAGCTCTGCTCGTGATCTTAATGTATTCCTATTCGTGTACTCACAACATGGATGCGGCTGCAAGGGGGGGGGGGGTGTCTGCTGCAATAGCAAAGAAATGTTTTTGATAAAAGGGTAAAACGGGTTTTACAGGGACCCGAAACCACAACGTTTACAAAATAGAAAAGAGGACACCAAAGTCCAACCAAAAGAACCAGCTGCCCAAGAAAAGATCAGCAGCAACCAAACGAAAAAGACCAGAAAGGTCAAGTCGAAAGGAACAACAAAGAAAGCACCAAAAAAACCCCAACCATTAATTCAGAGTCTTGAGGAAAGACTCTGTCTCCACAAAGAAATGTTAAATTGATATGTTTTATTATTATTGTTACATGTATTTCATTAATTAAAAGAGCATCATAGTGGTGCTCTTTACCTGATTGGGCCACATCATGTTCTTGATATTGTCTTATAGCCTCATGCTCAACATGTTGAACACCCTCTAAATCCTGATCTGGAGTTGAAACATGAAAGATTACATTAATTAATACACCAATTGCAATTAAATATGTTTAAAAGAACATTAGAGTGGTCCTCTTTACCTGATGGAGCCACATCATGTTCCTGATATTGTCTAGCCTGATCATGCTCAACATGTTGATCACGCTCTACATGCTCTAAAGTTGAAACACGAAAGGTTACATTGATTAATACACCAAATGCAATTAAAGATGTTTAATTGTATTAATCCATACTGTATTTTGTATAGCACATGAATACATCTAGTACTGACATGCACACCATGGACTTCATCAGCAGGTTGTGCTCCACCCTCACCAGGCTGCATTCCAATGTCATGTGTAGGATTATCATTGCTTATTTGTGTAAAAAAAATAGGCACATTATTATGGTGGAAATTAATATTGAACAGATTGCACAAGTATTCAATTTAAAATAAACTTTATTGAGTTTATTTACCTACGTGTTGGATGCAGTGGAAGATTGTGTTTGCCCAGTCGAGACTCTTAGCTATTCAGACAAGGCTCCATAGCCTTGGTCGAAGGCAATCTTCAGGTCCTCTTATGTGGGCACTCTGTTGAAATCAAAGCCCTGCATTTTTGCATGCAATCATGAATTTTGCTTCTATGGTGTGATAAAACTAAAATTGTTTGCAGTTTATTGTTTGGATGCAATATTTTATTTATTGATACTTACAAATCATGTGGCTACTTTCATATAACCACCAGAGCCAAGTTTGTGATGCCCGTGTTTTTCTAGTCTTGCCTTTGTTGTCTTCGATGTGTCGGGCAACCTATGAAAAATTTGAAATACATTAGATTATGTAAAAATAAAGATTAATCAGTATATAATTAAATTGTTGATAGTATCACATACCTTCTTTGGCCCGGTGGTATCTTTCCTTTCTTCTTTTCAGCCTTCTCCTTTCCATCCGACACCAAGTCCTTCCACACCCTTTTTCAGAATCATGGGAGGACGTTCGTACTTTCTGTTCTTCTCTAAATGTGACCTATATTGGTCCCTCACATACTTTAGATAGGTACCAGCTTTCTTAAGGACCTTGGTTCGGTTGAATGTTTTATCACCGAACAACACAACTAAATGGTTAATGAGCTCATCTTTTAAATCTTGATTTTGGACTTTCCACCGTGTACGTATGGTGGGCCCGAAGAGCTCCAATGAAATATCACTTAGATGTTTATAAAAAACATCATTTCCTGTAGGAGTAGGATGTATAATTAGAAACTTTGAAGGGCAAGGTGTTTGGGCTGCTTCCAAAAACTTAGATACGTGCACAAATAATATAGCAGAAATGGAGGCGCTCACATTGGGATTGGAAGTCTGTATAAAGAAAGGAATTGATTCGATAGAAATAGAAGGTGATTCTCAAATCTGCATTCAAGCAATCACATCGGGGAAAACACCAAACTAGAAACTAGACAATTGGATAGGAGCAATCAAATCCCTTCTTCGGAAGTTAAATGAATATACCCTATCACATGTCTATAGGGAAGCTAACAAGGCTACGGGCCTCCTGAAAAACTACAGAGTAAATCAAGGAAAGGTAATAAAAGTTGACAACTGCATGGAGCAGTGGTCAGAATTGCCAACACTTCTAATCACCGACAGTTTGGGTGGATGAAAGATCTTCGAAATCTCTAAAAAGTAGTGAGTTGGGATAATCAGATGGGATAACAGATAAGACTCAAGCAACATTTAGCAAAAGCATTAGGAAGTTGTGTCAGACTCACGGGACAAGCGCAAGCATTTATTGGAAGTCGAGGGATAAAAGGTGTTAAGGCATTGCTCCAGACTCAAACTTCAGAAGGACAATGTTGTATAAGTTTGGTGTGCACTGTATCTGCTCGAACGAGACGTTGAGATCCCAATGCAAAAGAATTTTCTCAGTCAGTTCCTTGCAAGTGATCAAAGCAATAGAGAAAATAACCCAGGAGATCCTGCAGGAGGGGAACCACTAGTGCGATGGTAGAATCTATGAGGTAGTCCTAAGCCTATTAATAGATGTTCTGGGCGCCAAAGAAGTATAGGTGGAGAAGCTTGGGGCTTTTGTTACGCTGATCAACATTGAAGCAGTGGCAAATGCTATCTTGGAACTGCCGGCGGAAGGTATGGTGAGCTCCCTGAAATACATCTTTGGATAAAATGAGGCAAGGGGAGATGGAAACGAAGTGGAGGTTGAAGCTGGGGAGGAATGCACTAGTAGCTCGCAGCACCAGACCAAGGCAATGAGTTGCTTCCTAGGCAATGCATGGGATGTATATTAGGTGGGCATAGTCAACAATGACATGAATGCCTTTGCAAGGTTTGTTCAAAATGAGGATTGGTTCAACAAAAGGAGAATGAAACATGCAATAAAGCTGGGGTACGCACTGGGAGTAGTATATAGCTATGTAGTAGCATAAAGCATGATAAGCATACAGTCAGATATATAGTGGCTATAAACAGGCAATTATAATGTAGGCAAATATTGTCATTTTGTAAATCAATATAATAGGGTGCTATCCCCACTATTAGCACTTACTTAAAAATAATAATAATAATAATTAAAACATTTTAAAGTACCTGGGACCTTCTCTATGTTTATGGGAAGGAAATCCTCGGTCACCACAAATGTGATCGACAATGTTCCCATACTAGTAATATGGGAAGATCCAGGAAATGTTGCTAAAACATCACTAGTAGTAGTGGCCTATACATCCACAGGTACTGACACATGTAGTGGCATGTGTTCGTTGCTAGAGGGTGGATTGTCGAATGCCTACATGGTATGTGTTGCCGATATTTCAGACGACAATATAGGCGTAGATGATGGGGTCAGATGATGTGTTGTATGCGTAGGAAGATTAGGATTGACACTTGTACCATCCCCTACTTCCCAGGAAACACTTGTAGTACCTTGATCACTGCCAGCAGCATGATGAGGACACAAATAATCTTGTAAAAACAACACATATTTTAGTTCATGACATAAAAGAGTACAAAATATAAAACCATGAATGAGCTTATGTTATAATTAAAGATCTCATGACAGCTTACTTCCAAGTTTTGTGCTCTCTCAGACAATATTTTAACCCTTTCTCTTATCTCATTTGTTTGAGGCACTACAAATACCAATTGAAGGATTTCTTGATTGCAATTTTTTTGGGCCTTCCTCATCATATCCACAGGGTTTGTGGAAAATGCGATGTCATCATCGCATAATAGTGACTGCACCTCCATATGGATGCTCTCTTGTACTACTGGTGCCTTTCCCCGATCAGCCAACTGCAACAAGAATATTAAAAACATTATCAAAATTAACCCAACAAACTCTTGAAAAAAACATAATAATAAAACATTTTGCTCGTATCTGATTTGTACGATTACAATGAGGTAAGCCTATCGGATAGAAGCGCCTGAAGATGGAACGCAATCTGCGCTCTGGGCCGGAGCCTTCCTCATATGATCAATTTCCCGCTGTGACAAAAATTAAATATGAAAAACATTACCGAAATGAAACCTATAGACTTACGAAAAAAAACATAATAATAAAATGGTATATTGGAGTCATTAATTGGAGGTTGGGTAAAATGGTATATAGTACATACCACCCCCATAGTAATTTTGTTTGTATCTAAGCGATTCAAATTGAATTCGATTAGCAACTCTTCCCCTGCAGTTATTGATTTTATCGCACATACGAATACACGATTTTCCTCTCGCGCCTCGAATATACAATTGGGTTGCTTATTTGTTGACCCTGGTTGTGTACTATTTATAAACCCTGCAATATTCCCTAATGCTTTTGGCCTCCCATCAATGTACCTAGCCACTCCATTATTTTGATCCTTATCTTTTAGTTGTATATAATTTGCTGATAGTGCATACCTACGCATACTTCGTGTATATCGAACTAGCTGCATCCAATCTTTGTAACTGTAACAGGTTCCAACATATTCCATCAACTCAATAACTTTGTCATAACAGACCTTTATGCCGTCCATGCAAAATAGGCCCAAACCATGTAATGATGATGGTGTTATGTGATATATCCTCTCGTTGACACAAAGATCAATGTTTATTGGAGGAAGTTCCTTGGGTACCCATTGTTTCTGTAGATGTTTGTACCTCAAGGGCACCTCGATGTCACCTATGCTCTCATCATCATAAGAACATGACTCCCCTTCAACAAGAAAAAATTCCATGCGTTTACAAAATTTTCTTCTAATGTTTTGACCTCTAGTTGATCTCCCTCTTTTAGACCTACTACATGTCTCGCTTTCCTCTTCTCTTCCTGAATTTCCCTCGCTCGAGGAAGACAAATCTGACAAATGCCTATTTGGTGGTACCTACACTCATAAGGATGTTGGATGAAGTTCTTTCATGGTGATGTGATCCAAAGGTGACATTATGATTAATCTATTATTTCATCACTAGAAGTTGACAGGTTATAAGGTAATCAAGTCTTGATAGATTGCAAGTTATTGTTACTAACGTCCAAATGTGTCCATCACAAATCAAATCTACTTAATGTTTTAACTCCCAAACTTTGTAACAAGTGTTAAATGTGACTATGGTCCACCAGTTACACAACCAAGGTGTCAAATGTATTCTCTAATTGTAATCAAAGGACTTTTTCTCTTCATTCAAGTAAATAAACTTGAAGGGAAACACCACCAAGTGGTTCATTGGACACCTACATGACTAAAAATAGCAGAAAATTTACATTTAATTTCCATATGTCTAAGTGGTTAATGGGGAGGGAGTGTGTGATAGGCCTGGTAAAGTCATCATAAGTTTATGCTTTGGCAATAAAATTTTTTTAAGTCGTCTTAAATCTTCCTATGTCTAATTGCTAGGAGACTTTTGATATGTTTTAAGGTAGGATGAGTGGTTGCATCAATGTTCTAATTCTCTATGACTAGGTTTCAACATCTTCAAATAGTGAAAGTTAGTGCTTATAGTCATTTGAAACAACAACATTTTGATTATGTATGATGGTAGGATTTAATAACTTAAAAGAATTGGCTACCCAACAAACTTAAAGTTAAAAGAAACTTTTTTAGTTTAAGGGGTTAGCACTTTCTTTCATCTTTGCATATTGGTTTGATGCTTCAAACGATGCATTTTTTATCCCACTTCTATCATATTGTATTCTGATCCCATTGCAATTGTTGGAGGAGTTGATACCAAAATTTCATATCAGATACCATGTTCTTGAAGCAATTTTCTATGTTTTTACAATTTTTCTGAAGTTCTTTTGTGTTGTATGGATCCATAGAAGCTTGATATGCTCTGAGATCATTGGTGTAGATAAATATATGTGTTCCATTTCATTTGCATTTGTTTTGAAGTTGTCAATCACTATTTTGTGGGATTAAACAATCAAATACAGGGACTGCCCTGTTGTGCTTGTGTAAGGGTTTTAGGGCTAAATAGAAATGGCATCCACCAATCCACCCACTATCTTGGAACTGTAACTCGGTGGATTGGTGTGCATCATGGTGGATTTGATGGAGTTTCAAATCTTGTTCTTTAAATTCCATTTATGTTTTTCCCTTGTCTTGGCTTGTTACATTGTTTGGGAGGAACCTAAGGTTGGGTTTTACCTTGGCTTTCATATAAATCCTAATGTTCCATGTAAAACCTTGGGTGAGATATATTCAGTCGTTACCTTTTTGGAGTGGGTATTAAAATGACTTATGTCTCATTGTTTTGAATTAAGGTCTTCATTTGAAGGTCCTTCATGCCAAGGTTCCTTTTATAAAGCATTTTGGACATGAAATATTTAAAATAAAAAATACCTTCATTTGAAAGTCTTGACATGGCATCATTTTTGAATGAAGGTTCTTCATTCAAAGGTCATGACGACATCACCTTCAAATGAAGGTTCTTCATTAACTGGTATTTTGTAATTTTGAATGTGTGATAATAATTTAGGGTTGAAAATAAATCCATTTGAGCCTTTTATAAATGAAAGGACATTTGATGCAATCATATGCCTTGTCAAACTTTTAACTTAATAGTAAGGGCATAATGAGTAGTTTGTTGGGCCCATTCAACAATCTCTGATGCAAGGATTGAATAGTCTAGAATGTATCTACTATCAAGAAAGCCAATTTGTTTACCTCTATGACTATATCTCAAGCAATAGGTTTAATTGTGATGGCAATGATATTGACAAGGATTTTGTAATCTAGGTGTTGAGAAGCATAATTGGCCACCATTCTAGGAAAGATTCTTCATTCTCACTTTTAGGTGTTAAAATTTAACAATACGTAGATTGATGAAAGATCCCAAAGAGCCTTTCTCCATGTTATCCAAGTACACATAGCAGCGGTCTTCTCTTATACGGTTGGACATGATTTCAAGAACTTAGCTAGGAATTATTCATTTAACCTAAGGTTTTCTCATAATGCCATCATTGGAAAAGTATGATCAAATTCTTCTATTATGAAGAATTGGTCTATGTGCCTCTAGTAATCACTATAAAAATGTGAAAGACTAAGCTATTTTATTTTTTTTGTCTTATCTTATACCATTTTACGAGAATGGGGGGGCCAATGTACGAGAAGATCTTTGGAAACTAGGCATGAAAATTGCAGGTTAAAGAGAATGAGGGTGCCAAACTTACAGTACTCATTGTCCCTTGGTCGTCGATTTTCCCTGAGTGCCCTCAACCTGGTCCTCGGTGCTGGTATTGACCTTGTTTTAGCTCCAAACTCTTCGTCGGCGCTGGTATTGACCTTGTTTTCACTCCTCCAAAGTCTTCCTCAGCGCTGGTATTGACCTTTCACTTGTCCAATTTGACGAGCTACAACCTGCTTTAGTTAGGTTTTAGAGAGTATGTTAATTAAATTTAAAAAAATTATGGCGCCATTTAGAGTAGTGAATATAAAGCAAGCAAAGCCTATTATGGCGCCATTTAGAGTAGTGAATATAAAGTAATCCAAGCCTATTATAGTCATGAGGGAAATAATAAAACTCCTAGGATACTTTGTGAAACCATTTTCCTTGGTTAAAGGGAGGCCATAAAATATACCTTTGGATTTTTTCAATCTTCAAATATGAGGATTTGCAAGGTTCTTAGCAACATGAGTAATGGAAATGTGTGCAACAAGAATTTTTGAACACACATGGAATCTCCTTGCCAAAGAAAGGGGCTTCATAATTTAATATGATAATTTTTCTTAGCTCTAGAAATGATATGTTTCCTTAAAGAGGAAGGAGAAACCTAAAAGGTAAAAGAGATGCTTAGGAATCTCAACACTTCTTTATGATCAACCCCCTTCTATCCATAGGAATTGAACAAATTGGGCTTGGCTAAGAATGATTTCCTATAACATTGAGTTTTATGCCACTATATATTTGACCTTAAAGCTTTCCAGAAAATATCTAGGCATTGAATATCCTAAATAATGTCACATTTTTCCTCCAAGAGAGTGAGAAAGGAGTCATTAGAAAAATGACCATTGAATAGTTGGGCTATAGAGCTACGAAAAGTAGCACCTTTAATAAGTTAATAAGGTGCATTTATTAATGTTAATCTTAATATTCCAACACCCTCCGTTAAGTTTTGCATTCCTCACAATAAAACATGTTGATTGAAACAAACAAATATATATAGTCTAAGCTAACATCATTTTATTTTTCTTTAAGTTCTCCCTCAAGAACATCATTGGCTTGAGTTATACAAGTCCACACTATGTGATCCTTTTTCTTACAATAATAACCTTCATTTTTATTTTTTAATTATTATTAACTCATGAGTATAATACATTCTCATGTTGAGAATCAACTTTTAAATCTTTTCCATTGTTCTTTATTCTTCTCCTAATAGGGCCAAAATTACATCTTCTTGTGTTTGAGAAGTTATCGAATGACTGCCTTCAAAAGGCTGATGTAATCTCCATCTCAACACCAAGGGACCACCACATTATGCATCGCCAAGGAAAGACACGTGGCGCTTGGCCATGATATCGCAATCAATAAACATGTGCATATTTTGCACACACGCCCCACCGTTGGTAGGGACCCTCTTTTTTCGCTCCCGACGGGTTTTTTCGCTCCCATCTCATTTTGCGTGCCCCTCATTTTGCTGTCCTAGTTGGTCAACGTGCCCTTCAAAGTCTCATTTTTGGCTGACAATATTTTTCCCCTAAAATAAAAATGGCTAAGTCTTGGGATTTTCGGGTTTCACTCCCCCGCTCGCTCGATTCTTTTTTTCCTTCATTCTTTGACTTTGGGGATAGATTTTCTATGGATTTTGGATGTTTTTGTGGTGCCTAACTGAATTGACAAGTTTTCATTAAGTTTCAGGAAGTTTTTCAAATTCCAAATTTGTATTTCTACAGCAGCATTCTTGAAACAACATTCCTACAACGGCATTCCGACCTCATGTTTCCGGAACGTACAAGTGCACCGCCAAATCAGAAATGGACTTCGACCCAGATGCTAAAATGGGGTCTTATCCTCCCCTGACCTTTCAAATTCCAAATTTGCAGCCGGGAAGTACCATCCAGAGTTCCGTGCTCTGTCGGCTATTTTGAAACAACATTCTTACAGCGACATTCCGACCTCATGTTTCCGGAACGTACAAGTGCACCTCCAAATCAGAAATGGACTTCGACCCAGATGCTAAAATGGGGTCTTATCCTCCCTTGACCTTTCAAATTCCAAAATTGCAGCCGGGAAGTACCATCCAGAGTTTCATGCTCTGTCGACCATTTTGAAACAGCATTCCTACAGCGGCATTTCGGGCTCATGTTTTCGGAACGTACAAGTGCACCTCCAAATCAGAAACGGACTTTGACCCAGATGCTAAAATGGGGTCTTATCCTCCCTTGACCTTTCAAATTCCAAAATTGCAGCCAGGAAGTACCATCCAGAGTTTCATGCTCTGTCGACCATTTTGAAACAACATTCTTACAGCGGCATTTCGGGCTCATGTTTTCGGAACATACAAGCGCACCTCCAAATCAGAAACGGACTTCGACCCAGATGCTAAAATGGGGTCTTATCCTCCCCCGACCTTTCAAATTACAAATTTTCAGTCGGGAAATACCATCCGGAGTTTCGTGCTTCGTCGGCCATTTCAAAACAACATTTCCAAAACAACATTCCGGGCTCATGTTTTCGAAACATACTAGCGCACCTCCAAATCAAAAATGGACTTTGACCCAGATGCTAAAATGGGGTCTTATCCTCTCCTAACCTTTCAAATTCTAAATTTGTAGCTGGGAAATACCATCCAAAGTTCCATGCTCCGTTGGCCGTTTCAAAATAACATTTCCAAAATAGCATTCCGGGCTCATGTTTTCGAAAAGTACAAGTGCAGCTCCAAATAAAAAATTGACTTCGACCCAGATGTTAAAATGGGGTCTTATCCTCCCTTGACCTTTCAAATTCCAAATTTGCTTTCGGGAAATACCAGCCAGAGTTCCGTGCTCCGTCGGCCGTTTCAAAACAACATTTCCAAAACAGCATTCCAGGCTCATGTTTCTGGAATTTAGCAGTGCACCTCCAAATCAAAAACGGACTTCGACCCAAATGCTAAAATGGGGTCTTATCCTCCCCTGACTTTTCAAATTCCAAATTTGCAGCTGGGAAATATCATCCGGAGTTCTGTGCTCCATCGGTCGTTTCAAAACACTATTTCCAAAACAGCATTATGGGCTCATATTTCCAGAACTTACCAACGCACCTCCAAATCAAAAACGGACTTTGACCCAGATGCTAAAATGGGGTCTTGTCCTCCCTTGACCTTTCAAATTCCAAATTTGCAGCCGGGAAATACCATCCAGAGTTCCGTGCTCTGTCGGCCGTTTTGAAACAGCATTCCTACAGCGGCATTCCAACCTCATGTTTTCGGAACGTACAAGCGCACCTACAAATCAGAAACGGACTTTGACGTAGATGCTAAAATGGGGTTTTATCCTCCCATGACCTTTCAAATTCCAAATTTGTACCTGGGAAGTACCATCCAGAGTTTCGTGCTCTGTCGGTCGTTTTGAAACAGCATTCCTATAGCGGTATTCCGACCTCATGTTTCCAGAACATACAAGTGCACCTCCAAATCAGAAGCGGACTTCGACCCAGATGCTAAAATGGGGTCTTATCCTCCCCTGACCTTTCAAATTCCAAATTTATAGCCGAGAAATACCATCCGGAGTTCCATGCTCCGTCGGTCGTTTCAAATCAGCATTTCGGCCTCTCATTTCCGGTTTCAAGGAGCCTACCATGGGTTCGTCGATAAAACCATTTGATCCAATGAGGAATGCTGAAATTGCATCGGGAGATGGTAGCTTTTAGTCAGTTTCAACTATAGTAAAAGGGAAATTAGCTAGAAGACAAAACTGCTACAATGACTGGCCACTACAAGACAGAATAGGAAAAAGACAAAGATGAGTTTTAAATTGCTGAATATTGTGGGGTAGGTGAAGCCCTAATGTAATTGAATATGAGCCACACAATGTAATTCAATCCTGGCCATTCATTTGGGCTTTGGAAAACTATAAATAGGGGTCTTCCCTTCATTTGTAGTTGTTGGAGAGTTGTTGTAAAAACATTATATAGCAATAGAAAGTAGCATTGCATGATTTATGGTTGTTACCTTATGAGTTTTCTCATTATGTGTGCATGGTTCTGATTCAGGGCTAGGTGGGGATCACTCAAAAGAAACAAAACAGAACTCTCAACCAAGAACTCAACTCCAATCTTAAGGACATCAACTCACCCTCAAGGATTTTAAACCCCAAAGTTTGCAAAACACACAAGACCTCCACCCAGACCCTACAAGACCTCTCAACATGAATATGATGGTAACTTAACCATTCAATCCCAACCTCAAAGATTGATCACTCCAAAATCATCATTCAACATCCTTCAAATCAGTTCCCCATGTGACACCCAAAAACCAGTTTAGGCTAGTTTCCTCACAACCTTCCCAAAACACTTGGCAATTAAAGAATGGATTGAGATACCCTTTTTAAGGTTTTACAACATATAGGAAAACTAGGGGTCACTCCTTTGGACCGATGTGAACTTTCAATACATATACCTGGGTTCTATGCCTCACAATTAGCCTCTTTTTCAAAGGAACCCTCACTCAAATTCATCCCCAAACAAAAAGAACTTGAAATAGTCTTAGAAAAGGCTCTCAAACTCAGGATTTGTCGACTCTTAGGGCCCCAAGAACTTTTCCTAAATCTCTGCTCACTAACCCTCCTAATTCTCCACCAAAATGAGGGTTTAAGGAAACTCACACCCCCTGACTCTCCCAAATCCTCCCAGGGGTCTAGACACCATGTAATACCTCTGCCCTAACTCTAGAAACTCTCACAATCCCATTTCCCTTAACAGTTCTCCAATTCACTACTTGGGTTGCTTGCATTCATGATGGAACCACCCCTATTCAGTCACAAGAACACCACACCCCACTGGTTTTGTTCATCCTCTCACCCTCCAAAGAGTCTAACCATCTAACTAGAAATAATACAAGCCAATCCACTGAGCCATAGAGTCAACACAGTAGGTGGATTGGCATATAGATCATGGGAAGACCTTCAAAGCTTCACCTTGCAAACAGAACATTCAACACAATTTACTGATCCCTCATGCACCAATAGAGTTTCTAAGCCTCCAAGCAAATGAAATAAGGTGTTAAACACATGCATCAACAAATTCCCACAGTATTAATACATATCAACCCTGTACGAGCTTGTATCAAGAAAGAAAGTTCAGGAAAACCAGTAAAAAGATGGTGATCAGCCTTTCCAAAATGCAAATTTCTTTATTGGATTTCAACAACCAACCTCCTCGGGGATTACATGAATGTTTATAATGTTTTCAACCTCCAACTACCTCCTACAACTGACCAACTACATTTACAACAGAATTTTGAACCACTTATGACCATTTGGAGGTCAAAGTTATACACTTTACATAAGTTCCTTAAACCATTTCACTGCATACTTTGCAATTTTGACCTTTTTGATCCCATGCTCGCCCAACCTATTGAAAGTGGTCTAATGAGACCTTATTTGCATAAAAGACATGGCTTAAAGCCAACTACTACCTATCTACCACCCCTTGTCACATGACATACAAGATTTTTGAGTACAAAGCATAAAACATGAAAACCTTTAAAATACTTAGTAAGCTTGTCTTCAAATCCCTTGGTGAAATTTTAAGGTCCTTTGTCCTATCATGTTAGGGTTAGGATCTAGGTGCTCTTGCACCAGGTTCTACCTTCCAAGTTAGTTTTAGTTGTAGTTTCTTGAATGGAAGTGGTAATGGTGATTGTTGTTACAGTATTTGATGAGCTTTCAACCCATACTTTTGGCACTTGTTGATGACAAGCTACTGTGCAAAGTTAGCCTGGACTTTTTTTTTTTATTTGATTGCTGCAACTTAGTTCATTTGCATGTTCATAATGTGTGTATGCAAACTGAAAATCTGCAGTCCTTAGAAGATTGCACTGGTTTTGTGTAACTGTAGGATTCTCTTGGCCAAGCAAAACCCAGTTTAGGGAGTTTGTCTACTGTAGCAGCCTCCATGATCACTGTTCATTCGTAGTTTCAGATCCAGGAAACTTCTCTCTTCCCTTCCTTTTTTCCTTTTTTTTTTAATAAGTAACCTTAGGCAAGGTTCATTGCACATTGTAAAGCTAAATCCGATGTCGAAATGGAGTTCCAAACTGCTGTTTGAACCTACAGCAAACACTCAGCAACTTTCCCATTTTAAGAACTCCATTTGTAGATCCAACTTCCCCGCTTTGTAACTCATCCATAAGTCCACCTTGTGATTCCAGCAAATCACATAAATCAACTGAGATATTTCAAGCACTGTCAAAACCTGACATCCAAGAGACCTTGGGATAGTGTTCTACGATTTGATTGTGGAAGATCATCTTTCAAGAGAGGTGATGCACCTACGTATTACCTGTGTTGTGAAGTGCATGAAAACACCATCAACATAACACCTTGCATCTTTGTATCATGCGAGAGCGGGCAACCATGGATCTCCACCATTGGAAATCATGTTCATTCATAGTAGTCACCAGCACTAAACATAACTGTCAAGCAACTTTTCATCAAGATAATAACATCACCGTCGATTTTGAGAACTTGCATCTCTGAGCCACTTTAGTAACCTGACATATAATGTACTAAAACTCGACATAAATATTAAAGCACTTTGATTAATATTAATTTTATAATATTAATATATTATATAACAATATTATATTACATTATATGAATTATAATGATATATTTGATATATTAAGATTATATATAATCTATAAATTAATAGTAATTATATTATATTATTAATATTATTGGTATATTATTAATAATATTAATATTGTATTAGATTAATAATAATTATAATATTGTTAAATGATTAATTATATTACAAATGAACATTGCTTTCAAATTCTTAGCTTGGAATGAATGGTTGAAGCACCAATGTTGAATGTTGCAACTCTAGTAGGCGTGAATAGAAGTAGAGGAGATTGTTTGGGAGAAGAGTTTTTTCTAGTGCTAGGTTATGTGTCAGGTTATATAGGGTGAGGTTATATAGTGTCAAACACTACAATTAGGGTTAGGTTTGGGATTAGGTTTATGGTTATTGTTACAGTTTAGGGTAATCCAAATCATAACCTAACCCTTTTTCTCGAAACCTTAACCTTGACCCTAACCCTCACCTTTATCCTATCTTTATAACCCTAACCACAACCAAAAATCTAACCCCAACCCTAACCCTAATTACCTAACCCTAAATATTTGTTATTTTATTAATTAGTTGCATTCACTCTAATAACCCTAAACATATGCCTAAACTTAACCCTAGCCCTATCCTTGGCCATAATCCTAACCCCAACTCTAAGCCAAATATAAAAAACAACCCTTAATCATAACAATAACCCTAAAACTTAATTCTAGATATAACCCTAATACTATAATCCATAATTGTAATCCTAAACCCTAACCCTAATTTCATATCTAATCCCAACCATAACCAAAACTCTAAATCTAACCCTAACCATAAAACATAAACCCTAATCTAACCTAATCCTAACATTATTTTTCCTAACCCTAACCCTAACTCTAAACCTAACACTAACCCGAACACTAAATCCTAACCCTAATTAAATACCCAATCATAACCCTAAATTGTAACATGATCCTTTGAATTGGATACTACATAAAAATTTATGTGTTACAATCATTGCTTCCATTGTTGGCATTTTTACATTGGGATGCATATATTTTTAAAATCAACAAAATCTTTTAATGTCTTGCCAAAATTAATATTATTAATTGTAATATCAAACTTATAAACATGTATGCAAAATAAGAACATAAATAATAAATATATGGTAATATTTTCTTCAAAAAACAAAGTGATGTGGACTAAAAGGACTATAAGATATCCACAAAAGAGATCTACATTGAAAATATTGTAGGGAAATTCAAGAAAATACAATTGGTAGATGCAAAGCCAAATAAATGTGAAATTGTGTACTATAATGATTTTAGAATATACACATAAAGGATTTGTTGAAAAGGTTTTAGAAACTTTCAAACAAATGCAATTGGTAGATGCAAAGAAAAATTCCACAACCTTCACCAAAATCCTTATTGGTTTCCTTAATATGGAAGATTTGGAATAAGGTATAGACATCCATCAAAGCATAATATGAAGATGAATTTTTTCAAATGTTGTGGTTGTAGATGCCCTTTTAAAATTTATAAAGAATGTGGAAGGATAGAAAAAGCTTGTGAACTATTTGACAAAATGTCTCAAAGTATTGTAATCTCTCAATTTATTTTAGTGTCTATTTTGTTATACCCCTGTCCCAAATTGGGTATAACACAATAGACACTAAAACAAATTGATAGATTGTTATGAGGGCAGTGATGAGACTTTTCTAATTCGAGTGTATTCCATGAGATTACAATTATTCGAGGCATTGTGTCAAATAGTTCATGAGCTTTGTCTATCCTCCCACATTTTGCATAGATTTCAAAAGAGCATCTACGACCACAAGATTTGAGAAAATTCATCTTCATATTATGTTTCCTTTATGATTGGTTGACTCCTATACTAAATTAATATGTTCAATTTATGTTTCCTACTTGATCTAACTATCCACAAAGAGCAATTTAATAGTAGAAAGATATGATCCTACTTTGGTATAAATTGTATATGCAATATCAAGGTATGAATTAATATGTTCAATTAAGAGATGTTAAATGAAATGAATAAAACTAATGTAATGTAAATAAGGGAGACCAATGCCTTATTGGGTAAAACAGAGTCAAATGAAAGCCTTTAATGAATGGTTTCTATCTAGGAGGTCCTCTAATTGTTTGGCATATAGCTATGAGTTTACAACTGGTATAAATGTGCAAGAGTGTAATTGATAAACCCTACTTGAGGCAGAATATCAAATCTAATTATCTGATTCTTCTTATTGATCCAAATGGCATTCCCAGATTACTGTAATTTATTGAAAGGAATTTTAATTCTTCTTTAAAGAATCCAATAAACCAAATCACATAGAAACAACAAATGTGTATTGATAAATCGAATATATACTTGATACTTCAATTTAAACAACCAAGAAACATCAGATTGGAGACAATCAAATAATCGCAAGAATCCAACAAACAATTGATACCAGAATGAAGCCACTAAATCAACAGTCTTTCATTATCTCCTTCAAAGTTCATACATGCAACATAGTCTCCTTGAATGTCATCATTTCTGAAAATTTAATGCTTACAACAGTCTATCCTATTCTAATTATATCTTCTACCCCTTTACATTTATCCAACAACAGATACTTATACATCAATTTGCAAAAGGATGTGCCTTTTCAAAAAGGTTTAAAGCATAAAAGGTTTAACAAATCCACTATTAACTAATTTCTCTTAAGCCACAAATGGACTGCAGACATATGCTCCGTATAATCCTCACGCTCATGACTGTCGACATCTCCCAACGCATCACGGATCACAATCTCCATCATTATCATTCGCTCATTTTGCTCACATGTTGCATCCAATATCACATCTTTCATAGTGGCTATCTCCAGCATCCCTTGGAGTATTGTTTCACACTCACTTTTCCATGTAGTCGCTTCCTTCATTTTCCCTTCATCATCACATAACTTGGTCAATCTATCTTTGGCAACCTCTGTCAATCCCTGCATATCCCCTTGTAACTCCTCAAAGAAATCCATGTGCCTATCCATAATACAATTGGCATTTTCAATCTCTTCATTACTAGGAGTGTCCTTCTGCTCCAATTCCTTAATTCTTTCCTGAATTCTGCTATCCACTCTCCTATGTTTCCTTATTGCATCTATGTACTGTGAATGTTTTCCCCAGAGTTTATTTAACCAAGTGGTTAAAACAACCTACCTTTGTTTTATTATTGTAGCAAATGCATCCATTCTCCCTTGAGAGTATGCAGTTGACCCTTCCCAATGGTCTTTTTTCTGTGAACTTTCACCTTGAGTGAGCATCCTTGTTGGTTCTGTTACACCACCTACCAATTATTTCAAGCATTCATTCTCTCTCAACATCCTCTCATTATTGGTTTTGTACATCTCCCTTTCCCTTATCAATGCTTGGATTTGGGCTTTATTCAGCTTGGCTATATTTATCCCAATATTAGTAGTCGCTACAGGATCAACCTCCCCAGCCTTCAGGGTCATGACATGTCTGAATGCCTTTTCAGTATCAATAACAATTGATTTCTTGTGAGGAGGATACAAGGCCCAAATCATCAATGTTTCATCATCAGGATTGTATCTTGATCCTGTGTATACCTCTGTCACCTTCTCTATACTGAGCTTGTGGGTAGCATTGTTATCTTTTAAGAAACTATCAAAAACTAATGCAAAATTCATATCCAAACCTGGAAAAATCATAACACCTGCCTTTTCAAGCAGCTCCCTCCCCTTTTCATGGGTCATGTCAATCATCTCTTTGTCTACTTCATCCTTTAAACTTTTTAACAGTTGATCCTCATTCCCTGGAGTGACATTGTCAACCTGTCCCCTTATCTCTTTCCCTTTTTGCTTATATAAAAATGTCTTAAACTCCGAGGTCTTTATAAATTCATTATCTGATATGAAAGAACTATAGTCTTCATGTCTTGTATCTATATCCATGGTTTCCTCAACATCTGTTTCTCTGGCAACATAGGCATACTCCTGAGTCTTCATTCTTGAAACTTTCCCAGATGAGCTTTGTGGCCTGTCTATTTCTAAAATTCCCTTAATAAAGGATAACAACTCAGCATCCACCAGCTCTTGATTATGTTTTTCAATCACAATTTCAGCTTCTTCTGCCTCCAGGTTTCTGATTATGTAATCAGATTTAAAGGGCACATGATGGTACCCTCCAAAATTTATTTTTTGTCTGGCGAGTGGATATACCCTTCTGGATCAAAGTTCTTTCTCACTGGTGCTCTTCTCATGTTGTAGTGCAATAATTTGTCCAGAATCAGATCATAACCTTCCTTGGCTAATACAGTGAAATCACTAAAACACAATGTACTGGGCATAAAAGCCTGTTTCCCATATGAACCTAAGTTCATAACACTAGAGTAATCCATTTGCCTAACAATTTCTAGGTATGCAATTCTATCTGGGATAGTTCTGGGTAGAATGAAAGGTGTATCCTCAAAGACATAAACCCTAATCATTGTGGCATTCTCTAAGCAATACCAATCCCCCCAGTTGTGATTAATTGGTCCATTGTAATCTCTAGGCCTAAGAAACCTTTTTACTTGTTCAGATAAAGAATAATCACAAGGATGGCTAAGAAATATATACAAGGGTTTCACAAAGAATTCTTCAAAATGCAAGAAATTTGAATTGGAAAACATGTTGTCCCAAACAACAGTCCATAATTGAACAGGCAATGGCCTACCTTTCTTGTCAGATTGTGAAATCCTCAGCTCCTGGGGCCATAAACGTAACTCTTGTCCAAAATACAACACTAAGTGCATTAGCAGTGAGTAATTTTTGAGATGGAGAACAAAAGCACCACTCTTTATCACCATCAAACTTGCATCCAGCTCCTTAAAAACATGTGCAACATAGTCAAATGATCTGGAATTGTGATACTGAATGTCTGCAGATATCACCATGGGCACAACTGCCATATGCTCAGGTACCTCCATCCCTAATACCTGTCCCACTGAGTAGTAAGTATATTTTAGGTAAGGTTCGAAGAGGTCTACATGAAAGGGTGGCCCCTCACTGTATTCCATTGGAGTAGGTTTGCCATGACACCTAATTTTGTGCAGAGGTAACCTCCACCCTTTATAAATTGTGTCCATCCTTCTGAACTCACTATCGATCTCTTCACTCACTACTTTCTCACTACATATTCCCTCCATTCTAAAAACCTCAGCAATTGCATTCTCAGATACATGTATCAATGGATTCCCTGACGAATCACATATAACTTTTTTTTTCGAATCATAGTGTCTGGCCAACAATTTTACTAGTTTGACATCAATAAAAACATTAGGGAACACTAATTTCCCTAAATTGAGCCTCCATGGATTGCATACTGGCTCAAAGAAATTTCTCCTGTGGTAATGGAAATTGAATAACTCATAGCCTCTAATTGGAGTCCAAACATCACCTATAAATTTGCATTTGTCATCCAATTTGTCAACTTCCGCTTTAAGCTATGCAGAATGCCTAGCTTTAGGTCCAAAACCAAGTAACTGGTCTATGAGGTTTTGATTTAGCTTCCTTTCAATAACTTCTAGTTGCAACTCAGTCTTTTTCTTTTTTTCTTTTGATTGGCTTCCCTCCCCGGGTTTTCTTCCCTTTAGTTTTTCTGAACCAATGCCTTCCATAATTCAAATTTTTATGAATTTTAAGAGGATGAGAAACTTTCTCTAACTTCTTCCATAATCAAGCCAGGTGAATTCCTTAATTGCTCTATTGGTTCCCTTGCTCTCCTTCGCTTTGAATTCTATGAGACAATGATTTCAATTGATCATACCCTGATATGCAAAATCTCCTATGCTTCGTGGCGCCATTAATGTCTTTACCAAGACATGAATGCTGGAAGTTTTTTTTTCAAAATTCTCACTATCTCATCAAGGCTCATATCGGAAAGACATTTCAAATCTCTGGCCTATCCGCTTGTTCAACGTTCACCCATTTGCCAAGACGTCTTGCAGTTTCCTTGACATCACAAGTCTCCCCGATAGTTTCTTTCCTTTTGCTTTTTATATTGCCATGACTTTCACCAAAACAACTATCACTCAGACTTAATGAATCAGGCCAACGGTTCTTTTCCTTACTCCGAAAGTAATTTGTCTGATCGAGATGTTTACTTTATCAACTTATGTCACCGAGACCAAGCAATTTGTTCTGCCGATAGAATAATACTCGTTGTGATGTCTCTTAGATCTCCCCACGGTGGCATGTCTCACCGATACGCCTCTTCTTCGGTAAGACAACAAGCATCGTCTTATCGATACCCTTTATCTTCGCATGCTCAATTCTATCGGTGTAACCCGAGGGGTCGGTAAGACTTTTATGAACTCTTCCCGGCATCATTTGTCTTACCGATTGAGTCCTTTTGCTTTATCGGCAAGACCAATAAAACTTTGGCCAGTGTTTTGAAATCTCTCTCCGATGACCAAAGTCTCTCCGATAGACTTTACTTTTCTCCAATCAGCAAAAGGTAACTTAGCTCGATATGACCTCACACCATCACACCGATACCTTTTTTCTTGCTGATAATTAATACAAACCCACATTCTCCTAGTGTATAATTTTATCGGTATGACCCGTTTGATGTCTCGCCGATAACATCACATCGGTAAGACATTTCAAACCTCTGGCCGATCTGCCTGTTCAACGTTCACCCATCCGCTAAGACATCTTGTAGTTTCCCCGACATCACAAGTGTCCTTGATAGTTTCTTTCTTTCTGCTTTTTTATCACCATGACCTTCACTGAAACAACTATCACCCAGACTCAATGAATTGGGCCAACAGTTCTTCACCTTACTCTGAAAGCTTTTCATCTCACCGAGATGCTCACTTTATTGACTTATGTCGCCATGACCAAGTATTTGTTTTTCCGACAAAACGATAATAGCCGTGATGTCTCTTAGATCTCCCCACAGTGACATGTCTCATTGATACACTTTTTCTTTGGTGAGACCATGCGCATTGTCTTCTCGACACCCTTTATCTTCGTATGCTCAGTTCTATCGGTGTAACCCGAGGGGTCGGTAAGACTTTTCGAATTCTCCCCGGCATTGTTTGTCTCACCGAGTGAGTCCTCCCCTTTCTTTATTGGCAAGACTAATAACGCTATGGGTAGTGTTTTAAAATCTCTCTCTAATGACCAAAGTCTCTCCGATAGACTTTATGTTACTCCAATCGGCAAAAGATAATTTAGCTCGATGTGACCTTACATCGTCACATCGATACTTTTTGTCTTGCCAATAAGATATACAAACCCACATTCTCTGTGTATAACTTGATCGGTGTGACCCTTATGATGTCTTGCTAATACATTTAGGATATGTATATTATCATCGATGAGACTTGCATCAACTTATGCTAATATTTTCATATGTAAAGATTTTAATGTCAGATGAAATTTATGGGGTGTTATGGCACAATTTTAAATCGGATTTTGGTAAAAAAAGCTATGTGACGATTTTTATGTCTGCATTATGAATTTTTTTTGGGAGACTAATAATCATGAAGAAATAATGAATTTGTCAAAAATTGACAGTTCCAATAGCATGAAGGTTTGATGTTTCATGACAGTACTAGAATTTGAGTTATAATGGTATATTTAGAGCTCATGGCTCTCCTTTGTATAAACATATCACAATTTTGAATAATATAATCAAGGGTTATGGCGTTCATCTCACTGTTATGGTGCGTATGATTTCCATTTTTGCTTTAATTCAAAGAGTAAATTAAAATGCTTGGATGGAGTCATAGATGGATATGTTTGTAAAGGGATTTGATAAGAAGTATTGAGTTATGATAGAAATTGACACTATTGTAATGCAATATTGTCAGAGATCTTATATGTTATGTGTTTGAACCTGTTATGGAAATCTAAATATTTGTGAATTCGACTCCCCAGTAGTATATGGCACTAGCCTAAATCGTATGTGTTTGTAAGGTTTTGTGTCTATTTGTCTTATCTTAGAGTTTGCTTCCAAATTGCAAATTAAATGACGATCTTAAGTCGTGAAATGTTGTTGTAATCATCTCATGCTCCAAGTAGTTGATACTATTGATGCTTTTCTATTGTTTAAATTGATATATCAAACATATATATATTCAGTTCACCGATACACATTTGTTGTATTTGTGTGATGTGATTATTTGGTTCTTTCAAGTAAAGATTAAACCCTTCTAGTCAATCACAGTAACTAAAGAGTATTAATTGGATCAATAAGAAGAATCACATAACTAGGATAGTCATTCTATCTCAAGTAGAGTTTGTCAGTCATTTACTTGCACATTTATACAAGTTATAAACTACATATGTGTGCCAAACACTTTGAATTATTGCCATCATAGATTACACTTTTATAGATCTTCATTAGAATCCATACACCCAACAAGGTAGTGGTCTCACACTTTCATCTTTTGGTTTATCCATTTTATTTTTTACATCTGTTAACTGAACATATTCTAATATAATTCAAATATAATTAAAATTAAAAAAATCATAAATTAATTATGTAACCACATAAGTCAAATATAATTCTATCAAGAAATTAATGTCAAATAGATAATACAATCACATAACTCATACATTTGAATGTCATTGATCTTCTTCTTCATCCAACTCTTTGTCTGTATCATCTGATCCAGATTCAACATTGTAAGGGCTAGTCATATCATCATCATCATCATTGATATCAGTTTCGATAATGTCATCATCCACATGGATATCATCTTCATGAACATTAACTCCTTCATCACCATGATCTAGTTCCTCCCACTTCGACATCTTCGTCAGGCACATCATCAACTAATTGTTGATCCTGATCATCATCTACATCATCTTCTATTTATTCAGTATCTTCTTCTTCCACCATATTATACTTTACCGACCTTCCTCTTGGATCATGTCTAACAACATATGACCAACCCGCTTTACTTGGAACCTCTGAGTAAAACACCTGCTCACATTGGCTTGGAAGAACATAGGGCTCATTTCTAGCTCGCTCAAAATACGTTGTATTAACCATGGTAAATCCATTATCATGTTCAATAACAGTTCTCTCGGGATCATTTTCATTCAATCGTAGCCTATACCATAGGACGACGAACAAAACTAATTTGAAGGACTTAAATTCACACTCAAGTATATCATCCAAAATCCCATAGTATTGATTTTCTGAGACTTCTGGATGTATGTCGCTTCTAGATGAAACATTAGTCACCTAGAAGACTGCAGTTATCCCAGAATCACAAGTTTTCTTTGTGTCATCCAAATTTTTGATTCAAAATTTATGACCATTGCACCACATAGCCTTGTGGTGTTTCACTTGCAATATGTCAAACATGCAAAACTTATTGCAATATCGTCAGTTGATAAACATATTTATTTTTGGCCAAATGTATGCATAGAAAAAAATCTCAACATATATATACATCAATATAATTCAAAATAATTAAATAATATGGGTGATTAATATATTTATACATACCTGTTTATCTCTTAAACCATATGCTAAATCAATTTCCCTTGGTGTAACATTGGAATCTCCATTACGGTGACCTTCTTTAACCAATGAAGCCACACCTTCCCATGTTAATGCGTGATCGGATTGTTGACATCATTCAATCCATACCATCATCCAATCAAGATTGTTTGCGACGTACAAATGTAGTGCATCCCACTCTCGACCAACTGTATCAAAAAAAATTGAAATTCACAAACGACATATAATTAGTTAATTACCACGGTATATGACCTTAATTTATAATTGATCAATATTGAAGATTAATAATTAAATAAGTACAATATATATAAAAACCAAATGTAAAATGTATTCTAATTAATCTCCATGACCATCTTATAATTACTTAACACTTTTCTCAATCTACCTTTCCCCATCAGGTACTCCCATTCGAATTTATTAATGGAGTTGGGATCCCAAATGCGATGTACATGGATCTTTGCTGCAAACTGAGGAAGATATTCAGTAATGTACACCATGGTCTTGTATACCATGTATCCCTCCACCATAGAACCCTCGGGATGTGCTTTCTATCTAACGAAAGCCTTCAAAAATTTCAAGTGCCTCTCAACCATCCACTTTGACCTTGTGTGTACAGGTCCACACAATTCAATCTCCTCAACTTGGTATATGAGGTAGTGTTCTTGTGCATTGAAAAATGTCGAAGGTAGACACTTTTGCATTTAACACATTAGATGAGGAATTCTTCTCTTCCAATAATTTATATCTTCTTTATGGATTGCTTTAGATGACAACCATCTACAAGTGATTCAAGGCACAAATATATTAATAAGATTTAACAAAAATATACAACAAATTGAACAAATATTACTACTTACCTCATGTATTTTCCAAGATCATATATAACTTGCTTGACATTGTTGTCGAAGTTGTCTGGGAGAGATAGAGGTAGAACGTACTGCAACAATTATAAAATGATCTTTTCATTAATATTTTTCCAAAAGTAGTAAACATAATACACTGAAAAATACATGCAGTATACAAATATATATATAATATACCAGAATAATTACCTTAATGAAGGTATGTCAATCATGCATTTTCATCCCTGACCCAAATTCACCTTTCTTTGTTATGATATTGTTTATGTTCGCAGCAAATCCTGTGGGAAATTGAATTTTTCGTATGACTTGTTTTATAACATTTCTTTGTTGCTCCGTTAATAACCAAGGAATGACACTTATATTAATTTGGTCTCCATCGCTATTTAATTGAATTACATTTTTCATTGCATGACTGGCTTTCTGAATGTCACTACAAATTTTGACAATTTTTTCTTTGTCATGCCTTCCATCCAAAATTTTCCATAACGTTTCTATCATATTCTTTCCGATATGCATGTATCAAACAAATGCACAATTTGTAGCTGCTCATAGTAGGGTAACCTACTAAATTATCTGGGATAACTTTTCAGTCCCTGTGGATGCCGACCATTAATGCCTTGACGACCTTCATGAAGCATATAAGTTAAAAAAATTAACAATGACAATCATTGTCAATTACAGCATGAGTAAACACAACACAATATAAAAATATAAATTCAAAACATATCATAAATGATAGATAAACAATTTGATCCGATGTATAACCTTGACGATTAATTCTATTATATTCCAACTTCCATAGGCGAGGTGTCATTCTTCGTGGTTTTGATGTAGTCTCTTCTTTCCCATTGAAAATATATTTTTCAGTAGTTCGATACTTGTGATTTCTGTGAAGGAAGTGCCTATACTCATCAAACACCTGCGTTCCTAAACTTGTTGAACGACGAGATTTCATCTTTGGACCACAAATTGGACATGCAAATTTTCCCTTTATTTGAAGACCTGCAAATCATATATAATTGGATTAAATATGCCAATTTTTATAATTATATATAATGAATAGATTATTTTAAAAACATGCATGATATCTACTTCATAAAATTAAATATTGTTAAAGTCATGCAGTCGAACGTTATAACATACTAGAAAAATGTGTTAGCCCTGGGGCATCATGAATTGTCCATACAAGCATTGCATGGAATTGAAATTGTCTTTGCCCTATTGGTCTAGATACGTCATACATAGTGACGCCATTCCATAACTTTAGTAACTCGTCGATAAGAGGCACAATATATACATTCATATCTTTAACTTGGTACTTACCTAGTTGAATGAACATAAACATTACATAATTATTATAACCATTTTACTGCAATATATATAAATTCATGTACATGACTATTAAATGAAAAAACATATAAGTCATTATGCAACAAATAAGATAAATGAGATGCTACTACGTTAAAGAAAATTGATGTAAACAAATACCTGGAACAATCATTGCCAACATTATGTGCTCCCTATTTATTGACATCCATGGAGGAATGTTATTGTTGATAACAAAAACAAGCCACACCGAGTAAATAGATCTCAGCTCTCCAAATGGATTGACACCGTCTGCTGCCAATGAAAGCTTGAGATTACGAGGTTCTTCTTTAAAGTGTGGCCATTTTTCCTCCATGTCCCTAAATGTAGTACCATCCACAGGCATTCGAAGAATCTCATCTCCACTTCTATTACATGCATGGTAATCCATAAATTGCGCTAAGTTTTCACACCTAAATAATTGTTGCATATGTGGAATAATGGGAATATAACGAAGAACCTTGCGAGACACCGTTTTTGTTAGTTGATCTGTTCGATATCTATTGATATGACATTATGGGCATTCTGTTGCAAATTCATGTTGTTTATGATATATAATATGATCATTGGGACATGCATATATTGCTTGATATTCCATTCCAATATCTTTCATAATGCTAGATAAATCTCGGTATGAGCGATGTAAAATATTTGATGGTGGTAACAAAAATTCACCAATCAATCTACAACAAAAAATCATTTCTTAATATAAAGAATATTAAAGGTACATACTTCATCCTTTATTTACTAGCGATGAACTAACAACAATTAAAATAGATGAAAAAAGATGACATATATGACATACCTTAACATCCGTGAGATTGCTATGTTGGATAAACCATTTATAACCTTCAAGTTCACCAACAACAATACAACAAAGAGAAGAGTTGTTTGGGAGCCTTCATAAAGGGGCTCGTATGCCTTCTCAAGTACAGGTAAAATCATAAACATCATCAAAGTCATCTCGATCAACATGATCAGATGTGCCACTACATGTGTCATGGATCAATGTATTTGTACCATCATCTTCAATTGTGTTTTTTGGTGCATGATCATCTTCTTCCATAGGATCATTAACTTCATCTTTGATATTCACAGCTTCATGTTCCCCCACTTTCAAAACCACATTCTTTGGGCCGTGATAATTCATATCGTGTGCCCTAGGGCACCCCACCTTTATAATAATGGCAGACACAAATAAACCATGATTATGATCAAGTGATTTTTTATATATATCAAATGTTAAAACAATATAAACATTTACAAATTCAATCAATATAAACACATATAATGAACAACTTACCAATGGACGATAATCATGCCCCCTTCAACGTGACCATGTTGCCTACAATGTTTCTCAGCTGTTGTGATTAAAATTCTTCTCGTCTTTAAGCCCTTGCAATTATTGCAAGGACAATAATATTTCCCATCACCCTTTCTTTTCAATATAGCCCACAATCTAGCAACTGTCTCTTCATTTTGTTCTGGACTAATATTATATGACATGATTTTTCTTTACCAAGCTTGAATATTTAGATCTTCAAAAAATATCAAACTCACACTCCAATAATTTTTAATCATACACAAGTAACAAAATATAATAATTATGATATTTTACACCAAAAAAATTTGGCATGCAACCACGCCTGCAAAAGACAAGAGTCTGAAGTTAATGACCCCAGAAAACACTTTCAAATGCTAATTCCAGAAATTATTAAATTCTGATTTTGCTATGATTTCCAACTGTTAAACTCCTAAAATCATAATATTGAACTTGCACAACAAAATTTGGAAATGAAATTCTCAAAATGCAGCTAATAGGCCTCAACAATTAAGGCCTACTCAAGACTTTGTGAAGTCACTGCAAGGTTTCCAGGCCTTACCTGATGATTTCAGTAGGAGGATTAAAGAGTTGGTAAAGAGTTTTGGTGCAAGTTTTCAAAGTTTGGCAAATGCAACAGTTATTCTCCAGTGGACGGGATGAACAAGAAGATTCTCCAGAGACTCAACTGTTGTAACCAATTTTTAAAATGTCATAAGGTGGTCGAAGTGACCAGTGACAGGTGTATTTCTGGTCCGATGCTTGTTGCTCCTTCATTTTCCCTATAAGAAGGATTTCAGGACCAGAAATACGGGTTAGCAAGTTAGATATCTTTAGGTCAAGTCTAACTGAAGTTGCAGAGTGAATTTGTAAAGAGCCTGATATTATAGTGAAGATACTATTCTTAGGTTTGGTGTCATTCTGTTGTAGGTTTTAGTTTCATGGGTACTTAATTTTCAAGACAGTACTAGCATCTGAATGAAAATTACTCATTTCAAGGTCATGTATCTCCATTGTATGAATATATTATTATCTTGAATAAAATGATCAAGGGTTATTTTGTTCATCTCACTGTTATGGTGTGTGTAATTCTCATTTTGGCTTTAATTCCAAGAATTAATTAAAATGCTTGAATGAGGTTATAGGTGACTATGTTCATATAAGGATTTGATAAGTAGTATTGGGTTAGAATATAGATTGATGGTATTGTAAGGCAGTATTATCTAAGATTTTATATGCTATGTGTCTAGAAGATAAACTTGGTTACAGTAAAAAAACAACCAACACCTTTGATATTATCTAGCTATGGCTCCCAAATCTATTACAAATTGATCATTAGGGTTAAAATTGAAACCTTGCAAATATAATCTTTGTCCAAATCCATCAAGAATTTTCCATCAGTTATAAAAAATTCCCTTATAAAGAATTTGTGAAGCCAGGTGTAAAATCTAGAAATGAAATTCTAAGAATGCACAAGACTATAAATGAAATCTGATGAGATGTTGCTTTCAAATATGATTTTCAAACCTGGAAGTACAAATCTGACTTCACAAATGAATTCTAGAAAAAGACAATGACTTCCCTCAACTTGGCGATATCTTCTTGAGTGTCTTCTAATTTTCTCCAAGAAAACTATTGAGCAAAACACTGTTGCAATAAATAGTCGAGCTCATTTCAATTTATGCCCGCCACAATTTAATTTTGCAGGACCGTCGCAATTTTGGCGAAAGATCTTCGTCGAAACGGACACAAAATAGCGGTTCGTCGAAATTCCGATGAACGCCGGGGTAATTTTTTTTTTAAAAATGGAAATTCGCACAAGTGCTCGACGATACATATGATTATATAGCTTTCGTCGGAAGGTTCCATTGGAAATTGGGGTTAAATGAGTTAGTGATAACTCTACAATTGCACTATCAAAGAATCTAGTTTTTCACAAGAGGCGAAAACACATTGATACAAGATATCATTTTATCAGAGAGCTGATCAATAATGGAGATATTATTTTGGATTTTTGTAGGTCTGAGGATCAATGCGCAAACATTTTCACTAAGGCGCTTGGAAAAGAGAGTTACATCTTTTAGAGAGATTGACTGGGCATCGTCAATGGCAGTAGTTGTAATTAAGGGGGAGTGTTGGAAATAATTCCAACTCTTGTGCATCTCTTTTTTTAGTTTACCTCGTTACCTCAACTTCCTATTTAGTATCCTATGGTGGAGCGGTGTCTACCTCCTTACACCAGGTTGTCTTCCTAGCTCCGCAGTACTAGGGTTTACCGCCATACAACAACCTTCCTTCCTACCACCTGCAGTACTCCGATGTCTACCTCCATTCTGTGGGCCTCTCTCTTATTGTGTGTGGTACTACGGCTCTACCACTATCCCACGAGGTCATCTTCTATGGTGTGCAGTTAAGCGATTTCACCGTTGCCCCGCGGCCTCCTTGGTTTCTTTGTGTAGTAGCGCGGTTTAACCTGGCTTCACCACGATACCGTTGGTATGTTGTTTGTTTCCCGTAGTGGAGCAGTACCCCATGGTATCGTAGGGCCTTCTCTTATCATCCGTGGTAGTGCACTTTTTGGTTCTTCTGGTGGTGTGCTTGGTGGATGTCTAGCTAGCATCATTTAATATTTAAAGGATTGTTTCTAAATGTTATTTGATGTTTATATTTGGCATATCTTTAATGCCTTTTAATATTGTAATTCAATGTATTTTTCTCTTCTCTTTTTGAGGGAATTTCCAATGTGAATTGTGAGTCTATATATTGTACTAGTTTGGTGTAATTTTATAGAAGAAGTGAAGTGAAAATTGTGAATGAAAAGGAGTAGCTTTGAGAAGAAATTTTTTGAATATTAAATTTTTCTGTGTGTGAGTTAATTTTCCTTTTGTATCCTCTGCCTCTGGTCTTTAGTCATGAAATTTGTTTGTGGCCTAGATTTCAATTTTAGTAATTTACAATAATATATCATTTTATACTATTTTAAACAAGATTATCAATAACAATGTTTGAAAAATTTACGATAATATTATTTTATAATATTTATTATAGAAATACATATTAATTTAGAATATTTTCAAAAATACAACATAAATATTCTTTCATTTTTAAAATGCTTTTAACTAGATTATCTTAATTCTTGAATATTTTTTAAATATGAATTTAGAAATAAGTTGTTAATTGTGACAATAAATTTAAGATTTTTGTTTTATATATAAACTTTAAAAGCATTCATGTTATCATTGCCTTATAATTTTTATTTTTTATTTTTTATCTAGACCTTGTCTATATGAAATAGACAATTTGCTTTTGAAAGTAAACCTTGAGAATATTAAAAATTATTATATATAACTAACAACAGTTGCATTCTTATTAGTTTTAATTTTAAACTAGAAAATATAGAACAAGAATGTAATTTTTTTTTCTTTTAAACTTTTTTTTTTGATATATTACTTTTATTTTTAAAATTTTAAATAGCTATTATATTATAATATATAATAATATAATATCGACCCATTTTTATGGGCCTGGTAGGTTAACGTTCCCACCAAAGCTTAGAAGAACATAAAATGGAAACCCCCTAATGACAGATGGTTGAAGATCAACTTCGACAGGATAGCACGTCGCAACCCGATGATGGCTAGAATTGGCTGCGCAGTGAGGGACCATGATGAGAAAGTTAAATAGGTAATATGTCTAATGTTATGCAACTATAGCAGTTTTAGGTGGGTGGGCTAGTAATTAGCAGGATGATGCTATGGTGGCCATTTTATGGGTTGGGGCCATTTTGAGAAGTTATGTAGCTGAAGCTACACACACACACACATATATATATATATATAAAATAAATTATATGTTTAAATTTTTTGAAATTTTAATTTTAATTTATTTAATAATAGTTATTTTATCATATGTACGTATAATATGTAAATATTAATAAAATTATTAATTAATTTTCTTTAAATATATAGATAAACAATAATAAGTTTTTAATAAATATAATATTTTATTTCAAATGTGTTTCAAATTCTATTTCTTTATTTTTTATTATGGATTTTATCTATTGTTTGTAATATATTAAGTGTATTTTTAGAATCTAGCATAAAGAAAGGGGTTGGCAATAAGGTAGTTAAGGTGGGGAGGAAAAAAATCTTGAAAAAATAAAAATAATGTCCAAGACTCATTAGTGGAATCAGGTATTGTCAAAACACTAGTAACTCACTTTGCCTCATCCCAAAAATGGTTGTGATCTCATGGAATGCAAGGGGTTTGGGTAGCATCCTTAGACAAAAGGCTACTCTAGATTTGATTTGTGAGCATAGACCTGATATTATTTTTATCCAAGAAACTAAACATTTAGTAGATGATATGAAGAATATATCTTCTAAAATATGGGAGAGATTTTGTCGCCAATGTATAGGTTCTCAAGGTACTATTGAAGGTCTTTCTTGTTTTAGGGACCTATGTCAATTCATGTCGAGCTCTAGTGGTTGGCCAATACGGGCTCACTTTCAATGGTGGCTTCTTGTTTTGACATGTGAACAACTATTTTTCTTACCAATGCTTATGTTCCTAATGATCTTTCAGGTAAGGTTGTTTTTTGGTCTCATATTAGATTCATTCATTATGTTTTCCCCTTTTTCCCTTGGATTGTGGTAAGAGATTTTAACTTTGTATGCATCTTGGAAGAAAAATTTGGGGGAGTTAGTCTTTTGGTGGCATTCTTTCTCCGTGATACACGATAACATCTATGTTTGTATGTTAGTGGATGTATAACCAAATAATGGTAATTTTACTTAGCATAACAAAAGTTGCAGAGAGGGTTATATTTTAGAGACTTGACAGATTTCTTGTCTATGACTTCTACTTTAGGAATAGTTGGACCTCTTACTCTGAAATACTGTATTGGAAAGGTTGTTATCATTTGTTGATCAATTTTTGTTCCTCCTTCTCTATGTACTTTCATCCTCCTTTTAAATTTCATCTTATGTGGCTACGTGAGTCTAGTCTTCATCAACTAGTTGAGGATTGGTGGGATGAAGGGAAGCCATCCTTTGGTAATTCAATGTTCTCTTTTTTCAAGAGGCTCCAATATGCCAAGTACAAGATTAAGAAATGGAATAGAATTTCTTTTGGGAATCAGTTGCTTGTGAATACGCAGATGCAGGAGCAGCTAGATAGTATCACCTTTAGCATTAAGGAGGAAGGTATGACTCTTGAATTTCTTTAG
>CM021105.1:107161492-107214229 GCA_007115665.2 Sequoiadendron giganteum | reverse complement strand
TCATTATCTCCTTCAAAGTTCATACATGCAACATAGTCTCCTTGAATGTCATCATTTCTGAAAATTTAATGCTTACAACAGTCTATCCTATTCTAATTATATCTTCTACCCCTTTACATTTATCCAACAACAGATACTTATACATCAATTTGCAAAAGGATGTGCCTTTTCAAAAAGGTTTAAAGCATAAAAGGTTTAACAAATCCACTATTAACTAATTTCTCTTAAGCCACAAATGGACTGCAGACATATGCTCCGTATAATCCTCACGCTCATGACTGTCGACATCTCCCAACGCATCACGGATCACAATCTCCATCATTATCATTCGCTCATTTTGCTCACATGTTGCATCCAATATCACATCTTTCATAGTGGCTATCTCCAGCATCCCTTGGAGTATTGTTTCACACTCACTTTTCCATGTAGTCGCTTCCTTCATTTTCCCTTCATCATCACATAACTTGGTCAATCTATCTTTGGCAACCTCTGTCAATCCCTGCATATCCCCTTGTAACTCCTCAAAGAAATCCATGTGCCTATCCATAATACAATTGGCATTTTCAATCTCTTCATTACTAGGAGTGTCCTTCTGCTCCAATTCCTTAATTCTTTCCTGAATTCTGCTATCCACTCTCCTATGTTTCCTTATTGCATCTATGTACTGTGAATGTTTTCCCCAGAGTTTATTTAACCAAGTGGTTAAAACAACCTACCTTTGTTTTATTATTGTAGCAAATGCATCCATTCTCCCTTGAGAGTATGCAGTTGACCCTTCCCAATGGTCTTTTTTCTGTGAACTTTCACCTTGAGTGAGCATCCTTGTTGGTTCTGTTACACCACCTACCAATTATTTCAAGCATTCATTCTCTCTCAACATCCTCTCATTATTGGTTTTGTACATCTCCCTTTCCCTTATCAATGCTTGGATTTGGGCTTTATTCAGCTTGGCTATATTTATCCCAATATTAGTAGTCGCTACAGGATCAACCTCCCCAGCCTTCAGGGTCATGACATGTCTGAATGCCTTTTCAGTATCAATAACAATTGATTTCTTGTGAGGAGGATACAAGGCCCAAATCATCAATGTTTCATCATCAGGATTGTATCTTGATCCTGTGTATACCTCTGTCACCTTCTCTATACTGAGCTTGTGGGTAGCATTGTTATCTTTTAAGAAACTATCAAAAACTAATGCAAAATTCATATCCAAACCTGGAAAAATCATAACACCTGCCTTTTCAAGCAGCTCCCTCCCCTTTTCATGGGTCATGTCAATCATCTCTTTGTCTACTTCATCCTTTAAACTTTTTAACAGTTGATCCTCATTCCCTGGAGTGACATTGTCAACCTGTCCCCTTATCTCTTTCCCTTTTTGCTTATATAAAAATGTCTTAAACTCCGAGGTCTTTATAAATTCATTATCTGATATGAAAGAACTATAGTCTTCATGTCTTGTATCTATATCCATGGTTTCCTCAACATCTGTTTCTCTGGCAACATAGGCATACTCCTGAGTCTTCATTCTTGAAACTTTCCCAGATGAGCTTTGTGGCCTGTCTATTTCTAAAATTCCCTTAATAAAGGATAACAACTCAGCATCCACCAGCTCTTGATTATGTTTTTCAATCACAATTTCAGCTTCTTCTGCCTCCAGGTTTCTGATTATGTAATCAGATTTAAAGGGCACATGATGGTACCCTCCAAAATTTATTTTTTGTCTGGCGAGTGGATATACCCTTCTGGATCAAAGTTCTTTCTCACTGGTGCTCTTCTCATGTTGTAGTGCAATAATTTGTCCAGAATCAGATCATAACCTTCCTTGGCTAATACAGTGAAATCACTAAAACACAATGTACTGGGCATAAAAGCCTGTTTCCCATATGAACCTAAGTTCATAACACTAGAGTAATCCATTTGCCTAACAATTTCTAGGTATGCAATTCTATCTGGGATAGTTCTGGGTAGAATGAAAGGTGTATCCTCAAAGACATAAACCCTAATCATTGTGGCATTCTCTAAGCAATACCAATCCCCCCAGTTGTGATTAATTGGTCCATTGTAATCTCTAGGCCTAAGAAACCTTTTTACTTGTTCAGATAAAGAATAATCACAAGGATGGCTAAGAAATATATACAAGGGTTTCACAAAGAATTCTTCAAAATGCAAGAAATTTGAATTGGAAAACATGTTGTCCCAAACAACAGTCCATAATTGAACAGGCAATGGCCTACCTTTCTTGTCAGATTGTGAAATCCTCAGCTCCTGGGGCCATAAACGTAACTCTTGTCCAAAATACAACACTAAGTGCATTAGCAGTGAGTAATTTTTGAGATGGAGAACAAAAGCACCACTCTTTATCACCATCAAACTTGCATCCAGCTCCTTAAAAACATGTGCAACATAGTCAAATGATCTGGAATTGTGATACTGAATGTCTGCAGATATCACCATGGGCACAACTGCCATATGCTCAGGTACCTCCATCCCTAATACCTGTCCCACTGAGTAGTAAGTATATTTTAGGTAAGGTTCGAAGAGGTCTACATGAAAGGGTGGCCCCTCACTGTATTCCATTGGAGTAGGTTTGCCATGACACCTAATTTTGTGCAGAGGTAACCTCCACCCTTTATAAATTGTGTCCATCCTTCTGAACTCACTATCGATCTCTTCACTCACTACTTTCTCACTACATATTCCCTCCATTCTAAAAACCTCAGCAATTGCATTCTCAGATACATGTATCAATGGATTCCCTGACGAATCACATATAACTTTTTTTTTCGAATCATAGTGTCTGGCCAACAATTTTACTAGTTTGACATCAATAAAAACATTAGGGAACACTAATTTCCCTAAATTGAGCCTCCATGGATTGCATACTGGCTCAAAGAAATTTCTCCTGTGGTAATGGAAATTGAATAACTCATAGCCTCTAATTGGAGTCCAAACATCACCTATAAATTTGCATTTGTCATCCAATTTGTCAACTTCCGCTTTAAGCTATGCAGAATGCCTAGCTTTAGGTCCAAAACCAAGTAACTGGTCTATGAGGTTTTGATTTAGCTTCCTTTCAATAACTTCTAGTTGCAACTCAGTCTTTTTCTTTTTTTCTTTTGATTGGCTTCCCTCCCCGGGTTTTCTTCCCTTTAGTTTTTCTGAACCAATGCCTTCCATAATTCAAATTTTTATGAATTTTAAGAGGATGAGAAACTTTCTCTAACTTCTTCCATAATCAAGCCAGGTGAATTCCTTAATTGCTCTATTGGTTCCCTTGCTCTCCTTCGCTTTGAATTCTATGAGACAATGATTTCAATTGATCATACCCTGATATGCAAAATCTCCTATGCTTCGTGGCGCCATTAATGTCTTTACCAAGACATGAATGCTGGAAGTTTTTTTTTCAAAATTCTCACTATCTCATCAAGGCTCATATCGGAAAGACATTTCAAATCTCTGGCCTATCCGCTTGTTCAACGTTCACCCATTTGCCAAGACGTCTTGCAGTTTCCTTGACATCACAAGTCTCCCCGATAGTTTCTTTCCTTTTGCTTTTTATATTGCCATGACTTTCACCAAAACAACTATCACTCAGACTTAATGAATCAGGCCAACGGTTCTTTTCCTTACTCCGAAAGTAATTTGTCTGATCGAGATGTTTACTTTATCAACTTATGTCACCGAGACCAAGCAATTTGTTCTGCCGATAGAATAATACTCGTTGTGATGTCTCTTAGATCTCCCCACGGTGGCATGTCTCACCGATACGCCTCTTCTTCGGTAAGACAACAAGCATCGTCTTATCGATACCCTTTATCTTCGCATGCTCAATTCTATCGGTGTAACCCGAGGGGTCGGTAAGACTTTTATGAACTCTTCCCGGCATCATTTGTCTTACCGATTGAGTCCTTTTGCTTTATCGGCAAGACCAATAAAACTTTGGCCAGTGTTTTGAAATCTCTCTCCGATGACCAAAGTCTCTCCGATAGACTTTACTTTTCTCCAATCAGCAAAAGGTAACTTAGCTCGATATGACCTCACACCATCACACCGATACCTTTTTTCTTGCTGATAATTAATACAAACCCACATTCTCCTAGTGTATAATTTTATCGGTATGACCCGTTTGATGTCTCGCCGATAACATCACATCGGTAAGACATTTCAAACCTCTGGCCGATCTGCCTGTTCAACGTTCACCCATCCGCTAAGACATCTTGTAGTTTCCCCGACATCACAAGTGTCCTTGATAGTTTCTTTCTTTCTGCTTTTTTATCACCATGACCTTCACTGAAACAACTATCACCCAGACTCAATGAATTGGGCCAACAGTTCTTCACCTTACTCTGAAAGCTTTTCATCTCACCGAGATGCTCACTTTATTGACTTATGTCGCCATGACCAAGTATTTGTTTTTCCGACAAAACGATAATAGCCGTGATGTCTCTTAGATCTCCCCACAGTGACATGTCTCATTGATACACTTTTTCTTTGGTGAGACCATGCGCATTGTCTTCTCGACACCCTTTATCTTCGTATGCTCAGTTCTATCGGTGTAACCCGAGGGGTCGGTAAGACTTTTCGAATTCTCCCCGGCATTGTTTGTCTCACCGAGTGAGTCCTCCCCTTTCTTTATTGGCAAGACTAATAACGCTATGGGTAGTGTTTTAAAATCTCTCTCTAATGACCAAAGTCTCTCCGATAGACTTTATGTTACTCCAATCGGCAAAAGATAATTTAGCTCGATGTGACCTTACATCGTCACATCGATACTTTTTGTCTTGCCAATAAGATATACAAACCCACATTCTCTGTGTATAACTTGATCGGTGTGACCCTTATGATGTCTTGCTAATACATTTAGGATATGTATATTATCATCGATGAGACTTGCATCAACTTATGCTAATATTTTCATATGTAAAGATTTTAATGTCAGATGAAATTTATGGGGTGTTATGGCACAATTTTAAATCGGATTTTGGTAAAAAAAGCTATGTGACGATTTTTATGTCTGCATTATGAATTTTTTTTGGGAGACTAATAATCATGAAGAAATAATGAATTTGTCAAAAATTGACAGTTCCAATAGCATGAAGGTTTGATGTTTCATGACAGTACTAGAATTTGAGTTATAATGGTATATTTAGAGCTCATGGCTCTCCTTTGTATAAACATATCACAATTTTGAATAATATAATCAAGGGTTATGGCGTTCATCTCACTGTTATGGTGCGTATGATTTCCATTTTTGCTTTAATTCAAAGAGTAAATTAAAATGCTTGGATGGAGTCATAGATGGATATGTTTGTAAAGGGATTTGATAAGAAGTATTGAGTTATGATAGAAATTGACACTATTGTAATGCAATATTGTCAGAGATCTTATATGTTATGTGTTTGAACCTGTTATGGAAATCTAAATATTTGTGAATTCGACTCCCCAGTAGTATATGGCACTAGCCTAAATCGTATGTGTTTGTAAGGTTTTGTGTCTATTTGTCTTATCTTAGAGTTTGCTTCCAAATTGCAAATTAAATGACGATCTTAAGTCGTGAAATGTTGTTGTAATCATCTCATGCTCCAAGTAGTTGATACTATTGATGCTTTTCTATTGTTTAAATTGATATATCAAACATATATATATTCAGTTCACCGATACACATTTGTTGTATTTGTGTGATGTGATTATTTGGTTCTTTCAAGTAAAGATTAAACCCTTCTAGTCAATCACAGTAACTAAAGAGTATTAATTGGATCAATAAGAAGAATCACATAACTAGGATTGTCATTCTATCTCAAGTAGAGTTTGTCAGTCATTTACTTGCACATTTATACAAGTTATAAACTACATATGTGTGCCAAACACTTTGAATTATTGCCATCATAGATTACACTTTTATAGATCTTCATTAGAATCCATACACCCAACAAGGTAGTGGTCTCACACTTTCATCTTTTGGTTTATCCATTTTATTTTTTACATCTGTTAACTGAACATATTCTAATATAATTCAAATATAATTAAAATTAAAAAAATCATAAATTAATTATGTAACCACATAAGTCAAATATAATTCTATCAAGAAATTAATGTCAAATAGATAATACAATCACATAACTCATACATTTGAATGTCATTGATCTTCTTCTTCATCCAACTCTTTGTCTGTATCATCTGATCCAGATTCAACATTGTAAGGGCTAGTCATATCATCATCATCATCATTGATATCAGTTTCGATAATGTCATCATCCACATGGATATCATCTTCATGAACATTAACTCCTTCATCACCATGATCTAGTTCCTCCCACTTCGACATCTTCGTCAGGCACATCATCAACTAATTGTTGATCCTGATCATCATCTACATCATCTTCTATTTATTCAGTATCTTCTTCTTCCACCATATTATACTTTACCGACCTTCCTCTTGGATCATGTCTAACAACATATGACCAACCCGCTTTACTTGGAACCTCTGAGTAAAACACCTGCTCACATTGGCTTGGAAGAACATAGGGCTCATTTCTAGCTCGCTCAAAATACGTTGTATTAACCATGGTAAATCCATTATCATGTTCAATAACAGTTCTCTCGGGATCATTTTCATTCAATCGTAGCCTATACCATAGGACGACGAACAAAACTAATTTGAAGGACTTAAATTCACACTCAAGTATATCATCCAAAATCCCATAGTATTGATTTTCTGAGACTTCTGGATGTATGTCGCTTCTAGATGAAACATTAGTCACCTAGAAGACTGCAGTTATCCCAGAATCACAAGTTTTCTTTGTGTCATCCAAATTTTTGATTCAAAATTTATGACCATTGCACCACATAGCCTTGTGGTGTTTCACTTGCAATATGTCAAACATGCAAAACTTATTGCAATATCGTCAGTTGATAAACATATTTATTTTTGGCCAAATGTATGCATAGAAAAAAATCTCAACATATATATACATCAATATAATTCAAAATAATTAAATAATATGGGTGATTAATATATTTATACATACCTGTTTATCTCTTAAACCATATGCTAAATCAATTTCCCTTGGTGTAACATTGGAATCTCCATTACGGTGACCTTCTTTAACCAATGAAGCCACACCTTCCCATGTTAATGCGTGATCGGATTGTTGACATCATTCAATCCATACCATCATCCAATCAAGATTGTTTGCGACGTACAAATGTAGTGCATCCCACTCTCGACCAACTGTATCAAAAAAAATTGAAATTCACAAACGACATATAATTAGTTAATTACCACGGTATATGACCTTAATTTATAATTGATCAATATTGAAGATTAATAATTAAATAAGTACAATATATATAAAAACCAAATGTAAAATGTATTCTAATTAATCTCCATGACCATCTTATAATTACTTAACACTTTTCTCAATCTACCTTTCCCCATCAGGTACTCCCATTCGAATTTATTAATGGAGTTGGGATCCCAAATGCGATGTACATGGATCTTTGCTGCAAACTGAGGAAGATATTCAGTAATGTACACCATGGTCTTGTATACCATGTATCCCTCCACCATAGAACCCTCGGGATGTGCTTTCTATCTAACGAAAGCCTTCAAAAATTTCAAGTGCCTCTCAACCATCCACTTTGACCTTGTGTGTACAGGTCCACACAATTCAATCTCCTCAACTTGGTATATGAGGTAGTGTTCTTGTGCATTGAAAAATGTCGAAGGTAGACACTTTTGCATTTAACACATTAGATGAGGAATTCTTCTCTTCCAATAATTTATATCTTCTTTATGGATTGCTTTAGATGACAACCATCTACAAGTGATTCAAGGCACAAATATATTAATAAGATTTAACAAAAATATACAACAAATTGAACAAATATTACTACTTACCTCATGTATTTTCCAAGATCATATATAACTTGCTTGACATTGTTGTCGAAGTTGTCTGGGAGAGATAGAGGTAGAACGTACTGCAACAATTATAAAATGATCTTTTCATTAATATTTTTCCAAAAGTAGTAAACATAATACACTGAAAAATACATGCAGTATACAAATATATATATAATATACCAGAATAATTACCTTAATGAAGGTATGTCAATCATGCATTTTCATCCCTGACCCAAATTCACCTTTCTTTGTTATGATATTGTTTATGTTCGCAGCAAATCCTGTGGGAAATTGAATTTTTCGTATGACTTGTTTTATAACATTTCTTTGTTGCTCCGTTAATAACCAAGGAATGACACTTATATTAATTTGGTCTCCATCGCTATTTAATTGAATTACATTTTTCATTGCATGACTGGCTTTCTGAATGTCACTACAAATTTTGACAATTTTTTCTTTGTCATGCCTTCCATCCAAAATTTTCCATAACGTTTCTATCATATTCTTTCCGATATGCATGTATCAAACAAATGCACAATTTGTAGCTGCTCATAGTAGGGTAACCTACTAAATTATCTGGGATAACTTTTCAGTCCCTGTGGATGCCGACCATTAATGCCTTGACGACCTTCATGAAGCATATAAGTTAAAAAAATTAACAATGACAATCATTGTCAATTACAGCATGAGTAAACACAACACAATATAAAAATATAAATTCAAAACATATCATAAATGATAGATAAACAATTTGATCCGATGTATAACCTTGACGATTAATTCTATTATATTCCAACTTCCATAGGCGAGGTGTCATTCTTCGTGGTTTTGATGTAGTCTCTTCTTTCCCATTGAAAATATGTTTTTCAGTAGTTCGATACTTATGATTTCTGTGAGGAAGTGCCTATACTCATCAAACACCTGCTTTCCTAAACTTGTTGAACGACGAGATTTCATCTTTGGACCACAAATTGGACATGCAAATTTTCCCTTTGTTTGAAGACCTGCAAATCATATATAATTGGATTAAATATGTCAATTTTTATAATTATATATAATGAATAGATTATTTTAAAAACATGCATGATATCTACTTCATAAAATTAAATATTGTTAAAGTCATGCAGTCGAACGTTATAACATACCAGAAAAATGTGTTAGCCCTGGGGCATCATGAATTGTCCATACAAGCATTGCATGGAATTGAAATTGTCTTTGCCCTATTGGTCTAGATACGTCATACATAGTGACGCCATTCCATAACTTTAGTAACTCGTCGATAAGAGGCACAATATATACATTCATATCTTTAACTTGGTACTTACCTAGTTGAATGAACATAAACATTACATAATTATTATAACCATTTTACTGCAATATATATAAATTCATGTACATGACTATTAAATGAAAAAACATATAAGTCATTATGCAACAAATAAGATAAATGAGATGCTACTACGTTAAAGAAAATTGATGTAAACAAATACCTGGAACAATCATTGCCAACATTATGTGCTCCCTATTTATTGACATCCATGGAGGAATGTTATTGTTGATAACAAAAACAAGCCACACCGAGTAAATAGATCTCAGCTCTCCAAATGGATTGACACCGTCTGCTGCCAATGAAAGCTTGAGATTACGAGGTTCTTCTTTAAAGTGTGGCCATTTTTCCTCCATGTCCCTAAATGTAGTACCATCCACAGGCATTCGAAGAATCTCATCTCCACTTCTATTACATGCATGGTAATCCATAAATTGCGCTAAGTTTTCACACCTAAATAATTGTTGCATATGTGGAATAATGGGAATATAACGAAGAACCTTGCGAGACACCGTTTTTGTTAGTTGATCTGTTCGATATCTATTGATATGACATTATGGGCATTCTGTTGCAAATTCATGTTGTTTATGATATATAATATGATCATTGGGACATGCATATATTGCTTGATATTCCATTCCAATATCTTTCATAATGCTAGATAAATCTCGGTATGAGCGATGTAAAATATTTGATGGTGGTAACAAAAATTCACCAATCAATCTACAACAAAAAATCATTTCTTAATATAAAGAATATTAAAGGTACATACTTCATCCTTTATTTACTAGCGATGAACTAACAACAATTAAAATAGATGAAAAAAGATGACATATATGACATACCTTAACATCCGTGAGATTGCTATGTTGGATAAACCATTTATAACCTTCAAGTTCACCAACAACAATACAACAAAGAGAAGAGTTGTTTGGGAGCCTTCATAAAGGGGCTCGTATGCCTTCTCAAGTACAGGTAAAATCATAAACATCATCAAAGTCATCTCGATCAACATGATCAGATGTGCCACTACATGTGTCATGGATCAATGTATTTGTACCATCATCTTCAATTGTGTTTTTTGGTGCATGATCATCTTCTTCCATAGGATCATTAACTTCATCTTTGATATTCACAGCTTCATGTTCCCCCACTTTCAAAACCACATTCTTTGGGCCGTGATAATTCATATCGTGTGCCCTAGGGCACCCCACCTTTATAATAATGGCAGACACAAATAAACCATGATTATGATCAAGTGATTTTTTATATATATCAAATGTTAAAACAATATAAACATTTACAAATTCAATCAATATAAACACATATAATGAACAACTTACCAATGGACGATAATCATGCCCCCTTCAACGTGACCATGTTGCCTACAATGTTTCTCAGCTGTTGTGATTAAAATTCTTCTCGTCTTTAAGCCCTTGCAATTATTGCAAGGACAATAATATTTCCCATCACCCTTTCTTTTCAATATAGCCCACAATCTAGCAACTGTCTCTTCATTTTGTTCTGGACTAATATTATATGACATGATTTTTCTTTACCAAGCTTGAATATTTAGATCTTCAAAAAATATCAAACTCACACTCCAATAATTTTTAATCATACACAAGTAACAAAATATAATAATTATGATATTTTACACCAAAAAAATTTGGCATGCAACCACGCCTGCAAAAGACAAGAGTCTGAAGTTAATGACCCCAGAAAACACTTTCAAATGCTAATTCCAGAAATTATTAAATTCTGATTTTGCTATGATTTCCAACTGTTAAACTCCTAAAATCATAATATTGAACTTGCACAACAAAATTTGGAAATGAAATTCTCAAAATGCAGCTAATAGGCCTCAACAATTAAGGCCTACTCAAGACTTTGTGAAGTCACTGCAAGGTTTCCAGGCCTTACCTGATGATTTCAGCAGGAGGATTAAAGAGTTGGTAAAGAGTTTTGATGACTGGAGTGACACATCTTTACCAGATATTATAGATTCCCAAGGAAATGTTAGATCACTACAGCAATGGAAGGACATGGTAGATGAAATCATCAATGCATAAATCAAATTAATTTGTGATGACTCAAATTATGACATGTTGATGAGTAGTATGGATAAAATCATTAACACTAGCACATTTTTAGAATCTTTTGAAAGGGAGGCAAATCAAGTAGCAGTAAAGTATACACCTTACAGTGCCAAGGTAAATTAGGTGGTAAATTTTAATTGGCCAACGGATGAGGAATATCAAGGATGGGTAGAAAAGTACTTAACTGAACAAGAATAGGACAAAGTCTACAATCGACAGTGAACAGCTCAGCGGTTATGGTTATAACAAATTTTGGCTATGTCTTGGTGGCAGTTTTGGTGCAAGTTTTCAAAGTTTGGAAAATGCAAGAGTTATTCTCCAGTGGACGGGATGAACAAGAAGATTCTCTAGAGACTCAGTTGTTGTAACCAATTTTTGAAATTTCATAAGGCGGTCCAAGTGACCAGTGACATGTGTATTTCTGGTCCGATGCTTGTTGCTCCTTCATTTTCCCTATAAGAAGGATTTCAGGACCAGAAATATGGGTTAGCAAGTTAAATATCTTTAGGTCAAGTCTAACTGAAGTTGCAGAGTGAATTTGTAAAGAGCCTGATATTATAGTGAAGATACTATTCTTAGGTTTGGTGTCATTTTGTTGTAGGTTTTAGTTTCATGGGTACTTAATTTTCAAGACAGTACTAGCATCTGAATGAAAATTACTCATTTCAAGGTCATGTATCTCCATTGTATGAATATATTATTATCTTGAATAAAATGATCAAGGGTTATTCTGTTCATCTCACTGTTATGGTGTGTGTAATTCTCATTTTGGCTTTAATTCAAGGAATTAATTAAAATGCTTGAGTGAGGTTATAGGTGACTATGTTCATATAAGGATTTGATAAGTAGTATTGGGTTAGAATATAGATTGATGGTATTGTAAGGTAGTATTATCTGAGATTTTATATGCTATGTGTCTAGAAGATAAACTTGGTTACAGTAAAAAAATAACCAACACCTTTGATATTATCTAGCTATGGCTCTCAAATCTATTGCAAATTGATCATTAGGGTTAAAATTGAAACCTTGCAAATATAATCTTTGTCCAAATCCATCAAGAATTTTCCATCAATTATAAACAATTCCCTTATAAAGAATTTGTGAAGCCAGGTCTAAAATTTGGAAATGAAATTCTAAAAATGCATAAGACTAAAAATGAAATCTGATGAGATGTTGCCTTAAAATATGATTTTCAAACCTAGAAGTACAAATCTGACTTCACAAATGAATTCTGGAAAAAGATAATGACTACCCTCAACCTGGCGATATCTTCTTGAGTTTCTTCTGATTTTCCCCAAGAAAACCATCGAGCAAAACACTGTCGCAATAAATAGTCGAGCTCATTTCAATTTATGCCCGCCACAATTTAACTTTGTAGGTCTGTCGCAATTTCGATGAAAGATCTTCATCGATACGTAGATGAAAAAATGATTCGTCGAAATTTCGACGAACGTCGGGGTAAAAATTTTTAAAAAATGAAAATTCGCTCAAGTGCTCGACGATAGATCTGATTATATAGCTTTCGTCGGAAGGTTTTGTCAGAAATTGGGGTCAAATGAGTTAGTGATACATTGAAATACATCATCATAGCCATATATGAAACCACATGAATCTCCAACATGCTCTCATGCTCTATCAAGATACCTGCAATAAGAACAAAGTGACCACCATCTCAAGCAAGAATTTTTCTCATCCTCCAACGTGTCACCTATGGAAGAAATGTAACATGCCGAGGTGAAGATGCACCAATCCATGAGCACAAGAATCAAATCTAAGTGATAAAAAAAGCTCTAACCAAGCTACAGTCAACTAAAAAACCAACACGATAAAAAATAACATCCACAACACATGCTAATACATCCAACCATCCATACCTCCAAGGTATCAATACATCGATAAAATCATGCCAAGAACATATGAAACCTGCAAACTGCAAGCACAAGCTCCCTGTATAAAACTTGACAATGAAGAACATACATATCTAGGAACTCCCACTGCATAGGCAATGTTAAAGCATATCAAGTCTACCAATCAACACTATATCAAGGTGTGCTAAGAAAATCAAAGCATGAAATGCCAATAACAATATCAATAATCCACACATGCAACCCAAAGAGCTGCATGATCTCTCACAACATGTCACCATCCTCCCAAAATCATAAACATCCAAGAAGGAACCATGAAGAGAGAAACCCCGTAAACCATAATGTCCTACCAACACCTCAAAAGTGTAATGATGTGTCAAGTACGATCTCCTAAACAACCCCAAATGAAAAGCCTCTCTAATCAAGAATATCAAACTCAAGGTAACCTTCCCCATACACTAGAAATCAGCCCATAAACCATCTCCTAAAAATCCTCATCAAAGAAGGATATTATAAACTCAAATGCACCAAGAGATAACCATGCTATAACATCCCTCAAATGAATCCTCCAAAACTAACTAACATAGCTCAAGATCCATATCTATTAAAGATAAAGCATATAAACTCATACTAAACCATCCTCAAACAAGTATCCATAATCACCATGAATCAACTCAAACCTATGAGAATCAAAGCACGAAACATAACACATCTTAAAGATATAATGGGAAAATACCTCTCAAATCATAACCTGCTGAGTAGACCAAGAGTGGGGAATGAGAATGCTCCTTCGAGATAACCAAGTTATCATGCCTCACTCTAAAAACAATCTCCTTTATTGATCCATCATGAACTCACATCCATATCTAGGTGAAGGCTCCCTCAGTATTCTTGTTGAAACCTCCAAATAGTAACCATATCAAGCTAATGTCTCTAATCACAAGAGAACTCCAACCATCACCTACATCTCTAAGTATCCACGAGCACCTATAACCGACCAATACATGCCAAATTGTAAATGCAACATAGCACCATCATGAAGCAATTAAGAAAATGATCAATGTACTCAATACAAAGAGGATAGCACACAATCAATGTCAAAACTCCAATCATAGAATCAAGAACCTATCATGACAACATGATCTAACCATATCCTCTTAGGAGATCACATGCACCATAACATACATCTTGGTCTTAAGATAACATGTAATATGCCAAAATTCAAACTAGTATAAAGAGTATAACATGACATAATAACAATCACTCTAAACAAAGAAAACATATTCCAAATCACATGAAGATAGCCATACCAATGATGCATCCATGTTACTGCCAACAACTCCCACTAAATCATGATACGAGCTACACATGGCATCGGGACTACCATCCTCTCTATGAAGATTATCCAAGTCTACACACACTCAACTGCAATGTCAATAAAATACAAGTAAACCAAGATCTCAAAGTCGAGAAGATACATACAACCACCATCAAAACATCACAAACCAAACCAATCCAACATTGCCAATTCATCACTATCAAAAGCTCCCACTGAAAATGTATAACCAATGAAAGTAACAAGCTATCATGACGTTGTGATCAAACCACACGCTACAGGTCCCATGAACCAACTAATCAAGTGCTCAAATCATCCATCCTCTCAATCTCGAAACACCATCCAATGCATAAATGACCATACACAAGGCCAACTAATGAAATATGCAATAAGAATGAATCAAACCTAGTGGATATAGATAGTCCACAACAAATTCATCTCACTACAACTTAATGGGTGATCAATCCATACAACTACATAACTCGAGATCCAACCACTTAAACATGCAAACTCATTATCACATTAGTAACCTACAAACCGAAATATCAAAGAAGATAATCCTGGACACATCAAGACTCAAACACCAAATCAACTATTGATCTTATTTTCCAACCATGTCCACAAAAGAGTAATCATAGTTAAGAAACCAAATAAGCATCAAGAAGATAAAACCAATCTCCTAACATCAAACCATATCATCACCAAACATCACATACATGATCATGATGTGCCAATTCATCAAATGTACCTCCATATCCATGACACCATAACCATATCCATCACTATACCTACACTCAACTATCACCCATACAAGATTCCAAGTCTCAAACCATGTCCAACCATGTCCTCAAAACTGAAGACAATCTATGTACCTATCACCATCAAAGTCCCAAATCTAAAAAATTCCTATAAACTTGTACCAAGAAAAACCAATCTAATAATCAGTTGTAGCATCATAAATAACATATAAAAATATGTACTCGCTCAAGGTTTTGCCTCTTGACTCATCCAAATGCTCACATAATCATACCACAAATCTTAGTCACCTACAAGTGATCAAACAAGTACCAAGATCATCCTGCTCCTCAAACTAGTAAACAATTTGAACCACTATGTAGTATAGTATAAATTCTCTCCAACACTTATTTGAAATCGAAAATCTTATTTTGTATGCAAAAGTTATGACCAAAATTGTGCAAACGAGAACATCTTACTTCCATGCCTCAGAAACATGTCAAAATGGAAAATTCAGTGAACACACATGTACCACTGCATAGTTCTCAGAACCATCTTTCCAACGACTACAAGAAGTCAAAAATCTAACATATTGTGAAACAATTATGCTCATTTGAAAATAAGTTCTCTAATCTAGCTAGTTGATGAACACTAGTGGCCCGCCGGTGGCTGACTGGCGACGCCACCATCGGGGCTGTGGATTTGAAATAAGTGTTAAATTGGGTTAATCTTTTCTAAAATAAAAAATTCCATAACCCCCTTCCACCAGACCCGCCCATAACTATAAATTTCAGCTGATAAAATATTTTAAGTACAGAACAAAGAATTAATTAACGGATTTTTGTTTTTTTAAATATCAAAAATTTCATAAAAAAAAATTTGGGTCGATTAGCCAGACCCGTCGGCAAAGTTTGTTGGCCAAAGCCTGGCAGATGGTCAGCGCTCGGCGTTGGTATCGCACGACTCTGCTAGTCTACCAACTAATAGTGTTGTGCACTGTCAGCCACAGGCTGTAGGGTATGGGGGGTCCCCCCCCCCCCCACCAAGAAAAAAATCATTTATTTATTTCTTTTTTAATTTAAATTTTTTAAATTTTCAATGTTGGATTTTCAAAAAAAAAATTTCTAATAAATTTCATTTGTATTGTTTCAAGTACTCCAAAAAACGTTTATGTGGGATAAAATAATAATTCTTGCATATGGGAAAATTAGTTTTTTGCTAAAAAAAAACCTTTTTTTCCAACTTTTCCAAAATAGGTCAAATTTTATGTCAAAATTCATCTCTCGGCTAACCTGAATCCAACCATGAGGTCCATTTTGTTCTAGGAGGTCATTTGTGAAATTTTCCAAATACAAAACTCTCATATTCAAACTCAAACCAGTAAACCCTTTTTTCACCCAAATTTGGAAAACTTCAAATATGCAATAAACCCAACAAATCTTGACAACCCGAAATCCCTAATCTACATAAAAATACCTACAATATGTGTTTCATATCTTGTAATGCCTCAAAATCTACATACAATTACCATGGCTTCAACTTTGCAAAAACTCTCAAACTAAGGTTATAACAAAAATTCTTCAACCATGAAAGTTTTGATACCACTTGTTAAAAAATATTACATTCAAACCCACAATATTAAATCATTTCCTACATAACTGTATAGGAGCGAATTTGTACCCCTTACACAAATTCCCCTTTTACACATCCTCACCTTACAAAACTAAATCCGAAGGCGAAATTCCACATAAGCCCACTGCCTTCGTCCCACTTGGCGTCTGTTTTGTGTGTCGGCAGAGCAATAACTGTCAGGGACACCCACACAACACACAAATGTCCGAGCAGTGCGCTTACGTCCCTTGCATATTCCCGCATCTAGATCCTATAGAGGCATTAAAATTCTAATTGGAAGTGGAATTGTAACACCCTCTTTGATGAACCGACTTGAATATCCAGTCGTTTTCTTCATCCTTTCCTTCAAATTCACTATTTATTCCTTCGTTTGGGGCTTCCACAAGCTCTCTTGGCAATCCAAATTTTCTACACACATCTCCAAGCATTGAATTCAATCTCAAGCAGTATTTTTGTGCTCCATAGCAGCAACATCAACACTCCATCAAATTTGTAGAGAAAGTGTGGAACAAAACACTATTGCAGCAGAGGCATGATTCCTCTCATTTTCTCCTCCATTGGCTAGTGAGCTCTTGGTGGAGGTGGTAAGCTTTCTACTCCTCTCCTCTACGATTTGGCTGAGTAGCATAACACTGCTTTGTAGTGTTTTTGTGCTCTTTATTTTATTTTTTTACTTTAGCATACTTTTCTCCATTATCATCATCTTGGTTGTCCATGGAGGTGGAAACACCAAAATGGGGGTCTGACTGAGGCAGACCCCTATACAACCCCCCAATAATTTTCCTCTCTTGTGTGTAGGTGGATGTATTCTTGGAGCTAGCTGGAAAATGAGCACATTTGTGAGATCCTTCTTGTAATCCTTACTCGTGCATATTTTTTTTATCATATTCATGCATAGTTTATCTATGTCCTAATGTTGTTTTGGACTTCCGAGACTAAATAGCTAGGTTGTTAGTTTTTTTTCTTGCATCTAACCTTGTCTCTCTAGTCCTCTGGTCGTACGGATGCTAGCACACCTGAGAGACGCAAGCATGTCGCGTTGTCATCCTAGAGTTGCACTTTCATCCTCGGGTAGAGAGCTCCCTGAGACATAGTGTTGATCCTGAAAACTGACTCACCTAGCCCCATTTCGAGTATCAGGTCTGCAGAGTGATCGAAGGACCTTATAGTCCTCATTATTCTCATCTCATGTTTCCTAACACTCCCCTAAGTTGAGGTGAGTTAGGGCAGCCTACTTCTTTCAGCCCTCTATGACTTGGTGCCTTGACGTGGTTGGTCCCCCTCTCTTACGATTTTGGTGAACCTAACATGAGCCAACGTCTTCTCATTTGTAGGGGTTTAATATTTTCCCTTGTACCCTCTGATCGTGGTATCCCTGAGTGTTGTGAAGGTTTATGAGCATCACAACCCAATCCACGACCTCTAGGTATATTTTTAGGAGAAGTATATGACACCTTCTACTAGAGAAGACGAAGGTCACTTCTAGTTTCTCTACAGGTTTTTTCTCCGATTTTGCAGTTGGCCTTACTACTCAAGAGAAGATGTCACAGGGCGGGTCAAGATTCTTCGATGGAACTGACCATGTCCCTACTCCTCCTGCATCTCCTACATCATCATCCATAAACGAGCGTGAATTTATCCATATCCCTTTTGATTATGTTGTTAGTCCTAGCATAGGGTTGGGTGCTTTGGAGAATCAACTGGAAAAAAACCCGAAGCTAGCTAGGGCCGCTAAGGTTATTAGTGAAATAAAGTATATGGTAGGAAAAGACTGAACAGGCTTAGAATTTATGGCTAGTCTCACTAGTCTGACCACAACGTGCGCCCCTTCAAACCATAGTAACATTATACAAGGTGGCCCCTTCAAATAACATGAGAGACATTTAGGAGTGTTGATGCCTCCCACGTTCGTATACATGGCCGACAGAGTCCCTTCAATCAATATTCCCGCTGCTTCTGAAAGCTTTGAAACTCTCAAAGTAAACATAACCCCTCTAGGTTTTCACTTCACACCTCTTGTCACCTCCAACTGAGGAGGATTTGGTAGGATGATCGGTGGAGGCTTTGGTGGTGATGGTAGCTTCAGTAGCGAAAGTGGCATTGATGGAAGTGGTTCAGGTGGAAGTCATGGTGGTGGATTTGGAAGTGGTGGTGGGACTAACGAAGGTCATGCTAGTGGTAGTGGAACTGGTGAATGATTTGGAGGTAGTCATCATGGTGGCTCCGATGGCAGCTCCACTAGTCCTATATCTTCTAACGACCCAATTCTGAACACTCTTCTTTAGAATATAGGGAAGATGCATAACTAGTTGGCAAATCTCTCCCAAGCTTCTTCTCAGCCAATCTTCTAGCCCTTCTTCTGACATGGCCCCTTGTTGGTGGCCATCCTGAACACTTCCTTCTTGCAAGGGATGGAGATTCCTAAATTTGAGAAATATGATGGCAAACGGGACCTGCAAGCGCATGTGTCCACCTATAATGCCTTATGTATAGAATTCTTCCATCATGATGTGTTGATGGAAAAAATATTCTCCCGATCTCTCAAGGATACAACACTCGAGTGGTACTGTTCCTTTCCCAATTCCATCTTCACATTTGATCAGCTTGTGAACCATTTTTTATGATAGTTCCAAGCCAACATTGAACCTAAGATGACCTTCTTTGACATTCTCCAATGTAAGCAAGGATATAATGAGAAGAAAACTGATTTTATAGCACGATACCAAGTGCTCTTTTCATAAATCTCATACTTGTTACCTGATTCTGAAGTGTAGAAGGTATTCATAGGGAACTTACAGAGGCCTTGGCAAGAGAAGTTTTCCCTTATGAAATACTCTTCTTTCGCGCATTTGTGTGTAGCCCTACGGGAGTATCAACAAATGGTGGCTCAGTTTGGGGGACCTTCTTCACACTCTCGTCCTGAAGGGAAGTCCATTATGTCGATCTCTGGGAAAGGAATTTTTTTTGCAAATGTAGTAGCTGTTGTATATGACAACATCCTTCGATGCAACCAAAAGTTCACAAAGTTATTAGAATCTTATTCCTCCATATTGCAAAATTTGTTGAAGGATAAGATTGTAACCTTGAGAAACCCTAAACTCGTCAAGGAACCTTACCCTAGCTTGTATGAAGCGAATACATATTGTCAATACCATCAAGTTAATGGACATGATACTAAATGTTGCATGTGCCTGCATCATGAGATATAAAATCGCATCGAGGTTGGTACTATTTGTCTCAATGGAAGCAAACAAAATATGAACAAATCAGTGGTGAAAGCTAATAGTGAATTGTAGATATACACGGACCCATTTCCATCACACTCTGCTAATATGATTAGCTATCCCTCTAATTTTGTTACTCAGCCTGAAGCATATCTTAACATGGTTATAGTTGCTCCTTCTCCTCATCCTATGACTGGTTCACTAGATGTAACATTTACTTCGCAGGATTTACTAGTGAACAACAGACTTTCTTCGCTTTACATTCTATCTCACCTCAATCGCAACATTGTGATGGGAGTCTTGCTCAACCCCGTGAGTAGAGTGAATGTCATTATAGAGGATACTTTATTGTTGAACTCCCTGCAAAGGGAGGAATATGAAAAAACAAACTCCATCATTTGTACTTATGATGGTCTTGCTCTAGAACCATATGGATCAATAACTCTATCCATCCTGGTTGGTCCTAGGATGATAGACATGATCTTCGATGTTATTCCTAAGTTAGATCTATTTAGGGTGAAGCTAGGGATACCTTGTCTAGCCTCCATGAATGGGGTCACCTTTATTATTCATAAATGTTTGAAGTTCTCCCATGAAGGTTTTGTGCATGTGGTACATGATACTAGCTATCATCCTTTGGTATCTCGTGGGGGATATTCATTGGATCACTTTTGGCCCACTCCAGTTGGTCCACTCCCTCCAAGAATGGACCTACATTTTTAAACTACGTAAAGTATAAAACTGGGGGCAAGGGACAACTAAAATTGACCCTTCTTGTAGCACAACAACCAATTGTCTCATCTTCCTGAAAGGGAAAGGAGAAGCCTGTATCTTCTTGGGTTGCCTCGTCTGCTCCCCTTTCTTGGGAGGAGTATTATATGGGTAAGCCTAGTCTTTATCCATTGAGTCTGATGGTGCCTGCTTGGCATAGACCCAAAATCAGGGTATCAAATCTCCCTACTAAACCACCTGGACCTTGGTACTACTTGTACAGCATGTAGAAAGCTCCCCGTGGGGAATCCTATATGTCTCGGCCTCCGTTAGCCTCCTACCGCCTCTGCTCCTAAAGAAGTGAATGGGAAAATGCCCGCCACTGAGGTGCTAGAGTCAACTCCTCTTGTTGTTGTATAGGCATGAATTTGCACCCCTCATACAAATTCCCCTTTACGCCCTTACACTTTAGAAAAATCAAACCTGCTGGAGGCTTAATTCCACTTAAGTCCACTGCTCACATCACACTTGGTACCCTATTTGTGTGTCGATGGAGGAGTTTATGTCAGGGACACTCATGCGACACACATACATCCACGTGATGCGCTAACGTCTAGATGGAGACTATAAAAATGTTACACTTCCTATTGGGAGTCAAAGTGTAACGCCTTTCTTTGATTGGCCGACCTGAATATGGTCGTTTCTTGACCTCTTTCTTCATATTATTCATTCATTCATCTACTTTGATAGCTATGGATCTTCTACACAAGTTTTGGAAGATTGATTTGAGCATTCTCTCCATTCCATTCACTTATCCACAAGCTTTATAGCAGCACTTCACACTTCATAGCAACAATCTATCACTTCATCACTCTGATAGTGCGAGTGCAAGACAAACAACATTACAATAGAGGCTTGAGTTCCTCTCATCTTCTCCTCCACTAGCCTTGAGCGCTTTGGATGGAGGTGGTAAGCTCCTCTTACCTTCTCTATCATTTTGGTTGAGTAAGCACATACTGTTTTGTAGTGTCTTTTGTTTACGTAGCTTGTATTCTTTTCTTTATCATATTATCCCTATCATTGCAAACTTGGCTGTCTGTGGAGGTGGAAACACCAAAATGGGGGTCTGACTAAGGAAAACTCCTATACAACCCCCCAACATTTTCCTGCTTTCTTGTGTGCGTGTGGAGAGATTTTGTAGCAAGCTCGCAAGAATATTGTTGTGTGAGGTCATCTTAATCACCCTTTCGGTAATCTATTTCGTTTATCATGTTCATCTATACATTTCATTCTTCTTAGTCTTATTCTATCATTCTAGAAACTTTTGAACTAGGTTGTTAAGCCTTCTTTCATAGCTTAAATCTTGTCTCTCTGGTTTTCTGGTTGTATGGATGCCAACGTGCTATGTTGTCATCCCAGAACCATACTTTTGTCCTCTGACAAAGAGATACCTGAGACACAGAGTTGACCCTGAAGATCGACTCACCTAGTACTCTCTCAACTCTTGGGTTTGCAGAGTGATCGAAGGAGCTTATAATCATCATCATTCTCATCTTGTCTATCCTAACACTCCTTTAAACTGAGGTAAGTTAGGGCATCCATTACTTCTCTTGGCCTTTTGTTACCTGGGGCCTTGCAGTGGTTGGTCCCCCTCTCTTACATTTTTGGTGAACCCAACGTCTTTTCGTTCGACGATGTTTTGAGATTTTTCTCTTACACCCTCTAATCATTGCACTTTTATGTGTTGTGAAGCTTTATGAGTGTCACGACCTAGTCTACAAACTTTGGGAATATTGTCAAAAGAGTCAATGACACTTGCTGATGGAGAAGATGAAGGTCTCTTCTAGTTTCACTAAGAGCCTTTTCTCTGGTTTTGCGGTTAGTCTGTCCATGCAGGAGCACATATCATGGGGTGAATCTAGATTCCTTGACCAAACTGATCGCATCCCTACCCCTCCTATGTCACCAACCTCATCATTCCTAGATGAGCATGAAGTCATCCATATCCCTTCTGAGTACATTGTTAGTCTTAGTGAAGGGTTAGGTGCATTGGAAAATCACCTAGAAAGAAACCCGAAGCTGGCTAGGGATACCAAAGTGATCAGTGAAATAAGATATGTGGTAGGAAAAGACTAGACAGGCATAGAACTCCTCGCTAGTCTCATTGGTATGGCTACAACATTTTCCCCTTCGAACCGTAGTCACATGGTACAAGGTGGCATCTTCAAGGAACATGAGAGACATTTGGAAATGTCGATGCCTCCTACATTTGTATACATGGTTGATGTAGTCGCTTTAGTCAGTGTGCTTGCCGCTTTCAAAAAATTTGAAACTATCAAAGTGAACAGAAACCCTTTAGGTTTCCACTTCACCCCTTCTGTCACCTCTGGTGGTGGAGGATTTGGTTGGATGATCGGTGGAAGCTTTGGTGGTGGAAATTTTGGGAGTGGAGGTGTTATTGGCGAAGGTGGTTCCAATGGTGGTCATGGTTGTGGCCTTGGAAGTGTCGGTGGTTCTGGTGGAGGTCACACTGGTGGTGGTGGCATCAGTGGTGGCTCTGGTGGTAGTCACAATGGTGGTCTAGGTGGTGGCTCCGGTGGTGGTTCCAGTGGTCCTGTCTTCTAATGACCCTATTTTGAATACCCTTCATTAGAATATGGGAAAGATGCAGAATCAGTTGGTGAACCTATCCCAGGCCTCCACCCAACCTATTTTTCAACCCTTCTTTTGACACAGCCTGTTGTCGGTTGCAATTCTAAACACTCCTTTCCCACAAGGGATGTAGATTCCTAAATTCAAGAAATACGGTGGTAAAGGGGACCCGCAGACACATATGTCTACCTTTAACACCTTATGCATATATTTTTTCCATCATGATGCATTGATGGAAAAATTGTTCCCTTGATCCCACAAGGATACAACAATCGAGTGTTATTGTTCCTTTCCTGACAATTCCATCTTTATGTTTGATCAGCTTGTGAACCAGTTCCTACGATAGTTCCAAGCCAACATCGAGTCGAAGATGACCTTCTCTGACCTTGTTTAATGTAAACAAGGGGATAATGAGAAGATTACATACTTCATAGAGTGATATTAGGCGCTCTTTTCATAAGTATTGTACTCGTTACCTGACTCAGATTTACATAAGGTGTCCATAGGGAACTTATAAAGGCCTTGGCAAAAGAAGTTTGCCCTTATGAAGTACCCTTCTTTTGTACAACTATGTGCAAATTTACGGGAGTACCAATAGATAGTAGTTCAGTTTGGGGGTTCTTCCTCGTGCTCTCATCCTAAAGGTAAGCCTATCATGGGTAAGTGGACCAAGATGGTTCCCAAAAAGGGGACTTAAGTGGACAACATTTTTTTGAAATCAGGAAATATTGACCTTGGACGTGAAATTGAGGATACTTAGACTCAAAATTTTGAGATGGAACAAAAAGGAGGATTCAAGTGCTCTAAGTCTACTTTCTAAACTACTAATTTATTTTGAAAATGGTTGAGATTAAGGGGTTCAAACGAGGGACGTACACAAATTGGTGTTGTTTTTGTCAGAGAAACATAACATAGCAACTCTTGTACGAACCTTGTACGGTGAAATTTTTTTTAGTATTTTTAAAATCACAACGGTTAGAAGTTAGCTAACAATATGTAGTTGATGTACAATTGATTCGATAATTTTTTAATGAATATTTGATTTTTTACTAATTTGTGAAGTGGACATTTCTTGAAAAATAGAATTTTGGTTGTGCTACCCCTACAAATTTTGGAAACTAATTGATTTTTTTATTTTTTTATTTTTAATTTTGTAGAATGGAGTCTAGTTTCTAAAAATGTAATTTATTTGAAAATTTGATGAACGGTTAATTTATAACGAAAAAAATACCAAACACTGCTTTTTGGCAAAAAAAAGATAAAGATGGAATAAATTATGGATGAAAGACTTAACATTTTCAGAAATTGAACAAAATTACATCGTTGGATAGCTAAGAGATAACCCAACAATACCCATGTGTTCGTTTTTTTTGATATTGAACCATGTGCAATCCTGACGGTGAGCACAAACTTGATTATGAGAAATATGGTGGATTTTTTAAAAACACGTCTCTAGTCGTTGGGAATGCCCTCCAAGCCTTTGGGTTGGTATTCCAAGGCAAATACTAAGCCTAAGGCTCGGGAATTCCCAAAACAAGATATAACGCAAGCGTGTTATAACGTGCTCGCGTTATATCTCACTTTTCACATGGTTTTTGCTTTTGCGGGGAACATGTCAGCTAGGACATAAAGCGAGCACGTTATAACATGCTCGCGTTATGTCTTTCTTTATGTTAAATGCAAATATATTGAATGTATGCTAATATATTTGTATGTTTGTATGTACATGTATGCCATGTATGTATGTATGTTTGTATGGATGTAAGATTATATGTATTATGCTTGTATGTATGTCTTTAGACGGAGGGAGAAGTTAGAGAGAGAGAGAATCTAGAGAGATGGAGACGAGGTGGAAGTGAGAGTTTAAGAGAGAGGGAGTGGGAGAGAAGGGGTTGGAGTGAGGGGGACTTAGCTAGGTAGTGTGGGAGGGATAGAGGGAGGGAGAGAGAGAGAGAGGGGGGGTATTTGAGAGAGAAATTGAGGGAGAGGGAGAGAGGGGATGTGGAGAGAGAATTGAGGGAGAGGGAGAGAGAGAGAGAGGGTGGGAGAGAGAGAGAGAGAAAGAGAGAGTTATGTAGGTAGGGTGCCAAAGGGAGAGACTTGAGAGTGTGAGGGGGGTGAGAGGGAGAGACTTGAGAGATAGGTAGTGAGAGGGAGTGTGAGAGAGAAGGAGTGGGAGAGAGAGGGAGTGTGAGAGAGATGGAGTGTGAGAGAGAGGGAGTGGGAGAGAGAGGGAGTGTGAGTGAGATACCTGAGAGAGGGAGAGGGTGTGGGAGGGAGTGACCTGATAGTGGTAGAGAAAGAGGGGGATGGAGTGAGAGGGACTTATCTAGGTAGGGTTGGAGGGCTAGATAGAGAGAGGGGGGAGAGAAAAAGAGAGAGTTACCTAGGTAGGTTTCCAGAGGGAAAGACCTGAGAGAGAGAGGGGGTGGGAAGTAGAGACATGAGAGAGAGGGAGAGAGAAAAAGAGAGAGTTACCTAGGTAGGTTGCCAGAGGGAGAGACCTGAGAGAGAGAGGGGGTGGGAAGGAGAGACGTGAGAGAGAGGGAGAGAGAGGTAGTCAAAGAGAGTGGGATGGAGTGGGAGGGACATAAAGAGATGGATAGAGGGAGTGAGAGAGGGTGGTAGGGATTGATTGAATGAGAGGTACATAGAAAGAGGGAGACGATAGATAGAGACAATTAGAGAGGGTAGGAGGGAGGGAAGGAGGGAGAGGTGAGATGTATAGATAGAGAGAAAGTGATAGGGTTTGAGAGTATAGGGTTGAGGGATTAAGGTACAAGATCTATAGGGTTGATGGTTTCTAGGGTATTAGGGTTTAAGGTTTGAGGATTGAGGGAATAGGGTCGATAGTAGAGGGTATTTGGTTGAGGGTATAGGGTAGAAGGTTTAAGGTTTTAGGGTTGAAAGATTTGGGGTTAAGGGTTTACTTGGTTGAGGGTAGAGGGTTTACAGTATAGGTTTGAGGGTATATGGTTGAAGGATTAGGTTTAGGGTCCAATGTAAGGGGTAGAGGGTTTAGGGTTTAAGGATTGAGGGTTGAGGGATTAAGGGTTGAGGGTTGACAATTAAGGGTTGAGCATTTAATGTATAGGGTAAAGGGTAGAGGGTTTAAGGGTTGAGGGTTGAAGATTGAGGGTTTAAGGTATAGGGTCGAGGGTCCAATATATAGGGTAGAGGTTATAGGGGTTGAGAGATTAAGGTTTGAGGGTTTAGGGATTAGGGTAGAGATTTTTCTTGGATTTCATGGTATAAGGGTTGAGGGACTAGGGTTTAGGGTAGAGAGTATTGGGTTGAGGGTAGAGGGTTTAACAGTTTAGGGTTTAAGGGGTTAGGTTTGAGGGTTGAGGGTTTAGGGTTGAGATTTTAAGGGTTTAAGGGTTGAGGGTTTAAGAGTCAAGAGGGTTGAGGGATTAGGGTAGAGAGTTTACTAAGTGGGTTTAAGGGTTGGGGGATTAGGGTTGAGGGTAGAGGGTAGAGGATTGACGGTAGAGGGTAGAGGGTTTACGGGTTAGGGTTTAAGGGTTTAGATTTTAGGGATGAGGGATTAATAGGTTATAGGGTAGAGGTTATAGGGGTTGAGGGATTAGGGTTTAATGGTTGATGGCTGAGGGATTCAAAGGGTATAGGGGTTGAGGGATTAAAGTTTAAGGTTTGAGGGTTGAGGGTTGAAGGATTAAGACGGTATAGGGGTTGAGGGATTAGGGTTTAAGGATTGAGGATTGAGGGTTCAAGTATTAAGAGGGTATAGGGGTAGAGGGATTATGGTTGAAGGGTTGAGGGTTGAGGGTTGAGGGATTAAGAGGGTATAGGGGTTGAGGGATTAGGGTTTAAGGGTTGAGGTTTGAGGGTTCAAGGATTAAGAGGAAATAGGGGTAGAGGGATTAGGGTTGAAGGGTTGAGGGTTGAGGGTTCAAGAATTAAGACGGTATAGGGGTTGAGGGATTAGGTTTTAAGGGTTGAGGGTTCAGGGACTAAGAGGGTATAGGGGTTGAGGGATTAGGGTTTAAGGGTTGAGGGTTGAGGGTTCAAAGATTAAGAGGGTATAAGGGTAGAGGGATTAGGGTTGAAGGGTTGAGGGTTGAGGGTTCAAGGATTAAGAGGGTATAGGGGTAGAGGGATTAGGGTTGAAGGGTTGAGGGTTGAGGGATTAAGAGGGTATAGGGGTTGATAGATTAGAGTTTAAGGGTTGAAGGTTCAGGGATTAAGAGGGTATAGGGGTTGAGGTATTAGGGTTTGAAGGTTGAGGGTTCAAAGATTAAGAGGGTATAGGGGTAGAGGGATTAGGGTTGAAGGGTTGGGGGTTGAGGGTTCACGAATTAAGAGGGTATAGGGGTTGATGGATTAGGGTTTAAGGGTTGATGGTTTAGGGATTAAGAGGGTATAGGTGTTGAGGATTAGGTTTTAAGGGTTGAGGGTTCAAGGATTAAGAGGGTATAGGGGTAGAGGGATTAGGGTTGAAGGGTTGAGGGTTGAGGGTTCAAGGATTAAGAGGGTATAGGGGTAGAGGGATTTGGTTTGAAGGGTTGAGGGTTGAGGGTTAAAGGATTAAGATGGTATAGGGGTAGAGGGATTAGGGTTTAAGGGTTGAGGGTTCATGGATTAAGAGGGTATAGGGGTTGAGGGATTAGGGTTTAAGGGTTGAGGGTTGAGGGTTCAAATATTAAGAGGGTATAGGGGTAGTGGGATTAGGGTTGAAGGGTTCAAGGTTCAGGGTTTAAGGATTAAGAGGGTATAGGGATTAGGGTTTAAGGGTTGAGGGTTGAGGGTGAAAGGATTAAGAGGGTATAGGGATAGAGGGATTAGGGTTGAAGGATTGAGGGTTGAGGGTTGAGGGATTAAGAGGGTATAGGGTTGAGGGATTAGGGTTTAAGGGTTGAGGGTTCAAGGATTAAGAGGGTATAGGGGTTGAGGGATTAGGGTTTAAGGGTTGAGGGTTCTAAGATTAAGAGGGTATAAGGGTAGAGGGATTAGGGTTGAAGGGTTGAAGGTTAAGGGTTAAGGAATTAAGAGGGTATAGGGGTTGAGGGATTAGGGTTTAAGGGTTCAAGGTTCAGGGATTAAGAGGGTATAGGGGTTGAGGGATTAGGATTTAAGGGTTGAGGGTTGAGGGTTCAAGGATTAAGAGGGTATAGGGGTAGATGGATTAGGGTTGAAGGGTTGAGGGTTGAGGAATTAAGAGGGTATAGGGTTTGAGGGATTAGGGTTTAAGGGTTGAGGTTTCAGGGATTAAGAAAGTATAGGGGTTGAGGGATTAGGGTTTAAGGGTTGAGCATTCAGGATTCAAAGATTAAGAGGGTATAGGGGTAGAGGGATTAGGGTTGAATGGTTGAGGGTTCAAGGATTAAGAGGGTATAGGGGTTGAGGGATTAGGATTTAAGGTTTGAGGGTTCATGGATTAAGCGGTTATAGGGGTAGAGGGATTAGGGTTGAAGGTTTGAGGGTTGAGGGTTGAGGGATTAAGAGGGTATAGGGATTAGGGTTTAAGGGTTGAGGGTTCAAGGATTAAGAGGGTATAGGGGTAGAGGGATTAGGGTTGAAGGAGATATATCTACCATCTCCCACTCTCACTTTCTCCCACTCTTCCCCCTCTCTCCCTCCCTCTCTATCTCCCACTCTCTCTTTCTCCCTTTCTCCCACTCTCTATCTCCATCTCTCCGACTATCTCTTTATCCCCCTCTCCCTCTCCCTCCCTCTCTCCCTCTTTCTCTCCCACTCTCTCTTTCTTCCCCTCTCCCTCTCCCTCCCTCTCTCCATCTTTCTCTCCCACTCCCTCTCCCTCCCTCTCTCTCTTTTTCTCTCCCACTCTCTCTTTCTCCCACTCTACCCCTCTCTCCCTCCCTATCTATCTCCATGTCTCCCACTTTATATTTCTAACTCTCTTCCTCTCCCTCCCTCTCTCCCTCTCCCTCTATCCCTCCCACTCTCCCTCTACCTCTCTCTCTCTCTCTCTCTCACACACACACACACACACTCACCTCTACTATAAGGGTGCAGGGGACAGCTATAGAATTAGGATAGAGGGTAAAGACAAAGAGGGAGAAAATAAATATACAAATAAAACCATATTTCACATAACGCGCTCATGTTATAACATGAGCGCATGTTGTACTCCACTAAAATGGTAACAAACTCTATATACCCATGATTTCAAGGCCCACAGTCTGTATATTCCCCTGGTTTTTTGCATGTTCTGACAAAAATGGCTTTTTGATGATGTTGTGAAGTGTGCAAGCATGTTTTTCACATTCCATCACCTTTTCCATGATATTTCTACCACCTTTGCAAGAAATAGTAGAGTTTCCATGTTGAAAGACATATAATATCAATTGAAGTTTGAATTCCATTGAAAAATGATATACAATTGAAGTTTGGAGGGGAACAAGCTTTTGAACAAGTCAAATTGTTGTGGAGTTTGAAGAAAGAAGAAGCTAAGGCTACATAATTAGGTTGAACTCCTCCATTTGAAAGTCTGGTTTTTTAGGTATGTGAAGTCTTTACAAATTTTATTTCATTCTATTATGGCTTGCTTTCATTTTTGTTTGTCATTATAACCTTAGGTTGTCAATGCACATTTTAAATTATCATTATATACACAATTATATACACTTGCCAATTACTATTTTAAATTTGATGCAAAACATCTACCAGGATCCACAAATCATCAAGGGTAGTTCTGACCCTAAATTAAATTGAAGAAGATCAACAAACAAACTCAATCATCTTTTCATCAAAACATTAGAACTTGGTTTCAACTTTTTGTCAGACTCAAAAAAATTGATTAACCATCATAAAATTGATTGTAACATAGCATAAAGTTGATTAGAAACTTAGAACCATTCACCAAAATTCATCCTTTAATACAACTCCAAGCCTCTCCCATTCCTCTGAAAGGTTCAAACACCTTCCAATACCTCTACACAAACTGATGCAGTACAAAGGAATAAATCAACATCTTTCTTGACACACTTATTCAACTATATTTCCCTTCACAAAACATTTGATTTGTATAATCAAATTAGCATTAAGAGTTCCCAATTCTTTTTAAGGACCTTCAAAACACCTTCAAAATCTTGAAAATAATTGATTGCAATCAACTAGGTTCCTCAAAACATCAACCAATGATTATGTCATTCACAAGTTGTCTTAAATCTTCCATAATGGCACCATTGTTTACAAACACAAACTATAATTCTTAAGGCACAACCAAACCATTCTTTGCTTAATAAATCTTTGTTTGAGTTAGTACAAAAAAAATGAAACCTTTCAGAAGTATGCGCTTACACACAAACTTAGTTCCTTTGTTCACTATCCACATTACTAGTAACCAAGCATCTGCAAAATATCACATGTATCTCCCAAACCAAGGCATCTAACAAGATTAAAAAGGCCTAATGGACCAATCCCAACACTCCTCCAAGAAGGTATGCCATCATCCCCATGTGAATCTCAAGGTATGTCTTCTTCTCCACCCTCGATCGAAGGTATGCAATCTAGCCCATTGGGTGATCCCACAAAGCTGGTTTACAATTTTTGAGAGGAACTATTTTTTGCTGAAATCGCATATTTTTAGAAAATATAATGATTTAAGTCTTTAAAAGTTACATTTTAAGGATTCCAATTGAAGAGGGTTTAATCAAACCACCTTATATCAAACCCCCCTGGATAGAACATCACTAGTTTTAAACCATACCTATAAATGAGTCTCCTTTACACCTATCAAAATGCTGATAAAAAATCACTTTTGATTTACCTTTTGGGGGATGAAATGAATTCATTTAAAATTTATTTGAAATTATTATGGTATTCCTCGAAATGACCTATCCCAAAAATATAATTTTAATATGTTTTGGTTTTATTATGTATGTGTTTTTTTAGTTTTATTAAACATAGTTTTTTCACTGAAAATCAAGATCTTTGTTTTTCACATGTGGAAAAATAGAAAATTATCAAAATATATTTTTTTAAATATGTTTGTGCTAGGTAATGATGTGCTTGATCCATTAAAAAAAAAAAAAAAGAATTTCAATACATACAGAAAAATTTATGCTATATAAAGTCTGCTTCTGTCTGAATTGCAATTGGTTTGACTTCGAAACTCTATTAAGGAAAAAATATTCAATAAAAACCTATGAGACCAAATGAAAGTGCTAGATATCATAGTTAAAAATATAAATTCAAAAAAATTATAATTTAATCCTTCATATAAAAAAAGTTATGTTGTATACGATGAGTGTCACTTTTAAAAATGTTGTTTTATGAAAAAAAATAGTTTTCGTGGGAGATGGAAAAAGAAGTGCAATCTTATTCCAAAAAAAATGGAAAAACTATTTTTAGAATCTATAGAAAATATGTGATGAGAATCTAGTTTTCATCATCTTCAAATTCCTCACGGTTTAGCTGCTATAGGTGCCCGAATGTGAAGATTTAGTCAAAAACAATAATTTCAGTGTCCAGTTTGGCCAAAAATTGTAAACCACTATTGTGGGATCACCCCACCTCAATTAAATATTGATGAAATTCATAATGTTGAGATGTGTGTACCTAGGATAAAACCACCAAGAATTTTGCGTAGAAATCCAAAGTATTTGATTAATATTGATGATGCTATTTTGCAGCACATGGAAGATAAGATTTCAACACGTGCTTGTAGAAGATATGTTGATAAGATTTGGGAATGATTCTTTGAAAGGCTAAATGAGACTGCAAGATGTCAACTATTTGTTGAAATGATGCGGGGTGTAAAGTATAGGAACATCATTAAGACTCTTGGGTTGAGAACATCGAATGCATTGAGTGAAAACACTATTGTGAAGAATCTAATGGATGCTTATGAGAGTGTGGGTAAGACCTCATGCTCAAAGGATAGTAATGTCACCCGACGTGTCATTACATCGACTTCGGTAAGTTGTCAAAAAAAAAGAGCATTCCTAATTAAAAAGACTAGTGAACAAATGAGAATTAGTAGAAAAACTTTATCAAGAGCCATTCAAAGACGACAAAGAATTGAGGGCAATGATACAAATGAATTATGGGCATTCTCAGGGAGATTGTCACGAAAGGATAAAGAAGTTGTCGAAGCCTTGAGAACACTAATTGAAGAGTATTGGAAGAATAACACAAGGCCATCTCCGAATCAAAGGGATGTGGTAAGAAGGAGAATCGGTAGTCGGAATCATGAGCCACATCCAAAGCATTTTTTTGGATATGACTCAAACCCAATTTTTTCAGAAATTTGAAAATGATTATCCTCAAATTAGTATTTCTCAAAGATTTTTTTAACTGCTTAAACCTTTTTATGTCAAGATAAATCACACACGCACTGCTTTGTTTTTTAGACTACATATTTTATTTTCTAACCATTATGATGTTTATCGTTCTATATGTTTAGATTTGCATACTAACGATGTTTTGCAGGATTGTGGCATAGAAGCCCCACCAAAATCTTCAAGAGAGTTCTTATCAAAAAAAAAAGTGAAATAGAGGATGGCCAAATATTCTATAGGACAACATGCTTGGATGGTTCATGCGAGCGTTGCAGTGGCTTCTAGCGTATGCCAGTATGTCAACATATGGAAAGCACAGATGAGGTGGGACAAAAACTAGTAGAGGTCGGGAAGTATAAAAAAGTGGTATATGCTACAAAAGATGGGTCTCAAGCAAAGGTGTGATTTGGTTATTGACAATATTCCAGTGTACCAGTTTATGACCACATTTCATGACAGTATACTATTTGAGTATGCAATGCATACCCATAGAGCCTGATGGTTGGACACACAGTTCAATCTATGCAAGGACACCTTTCCAGTTGGAAGAATAATATCTGTGGTTGGCTTTGCAAAGAACTACAGTCTACAACCACAACATGAGGTGTAGTCACAGTATTACAACTCCACACAAGTTTTGATATTTGTGCACATAGCATTCATTCATGCATCTGATAGTACAGATGAGCAAAGGAAGGTATTGAGGGAGTACTACTTTTACATTAGTGATGATCGCACACATTCTCCAGAGTTCATGCAAGGTTTCTTCTAGAGTTTCTACAGTGGTTTGGCTCAGAGGGGCATATAATATGATCAACATATAATATGGTTTGATAATTGTGCAACACAGTTCAAGAACTCGCGCATGTTCTACTAGTTGTGTAGGATGCATATCATTATAGGTATTCAACATATGCGGAACTTTTGTGAGGCTGGACATGGAAAGGGGGAGCATGATGGTGCAGGAGCATTCATGAAAAGAGCATTAGCATGAGAAGAGTTAAAGTATAAAGACAGTGCAAAGTTGATAGATGCAAAATCAATCGTTGAATGGTGTAATGCTTTGATGGGTCTAGGTAATGAAGGTACGTCTTCAGTTCGTAGATTTTTTTGGTTGATGGATGATACTAACATTGCACCATATGAAGATTGTTGTACACTAACAGGATCAATGAGGTACATTCTTTCCTTAGCTCAAGTGCAGGTTCATGGAGTATCGATACACGAATGATGGCATGATTTTGTTCTTCATGTACAATGAAATCTTGGAATGATTGTGAGTCAAGGGAGTGGGTTGAAAAATGGTTCACAAGTTATCTTAGCCCACTTCACACATATTGCCCTCCGACGAAATTGGAACTGACAAAGATGGAATCATCTATGAACTTGACCACGTATCAGATCTAGTTCAACCAGGTGATATATCTACTTTCTTATTTGTTGAAATTCCATATCGTTATCTTACTTTGTACTACATTCGTAATGTTGACAAATTTCAAGAGATTTTTTGCACATATCAATGCAGGGCATGTTTATGCAGTTATTGCAGATGAAGACAATGAAGAGGGAACATACTATTACTTGTGTCGTTGTGTTGAGACCAAAAAAAAATTGGAGGCCCCAGTTATAGATGGAGAAAACATTGAATACCCTACAGGCCCAGTTGTGGTTACTGGAACATGGCTTAGAAGGTACCCACATTCAAGTGTTAAATATTGGCTATTTCAGGACTTTGACATGCATCTTAAGATTCTTCATTACTCGAACCTTGTTGTGGAATCCAATGTTCATTTGACCAAATATGGGGGTAGACCTTTGAGCAATACGTTATGGAAGGTCCGTGAGTCTGACCATGAGGCAATACTTGACACAATAAAGAGTAGAGCAGACCCGGATGGTTCGTTGGATTAATTTGTAAATATATGCACATTGGTTCATATTAATTTATACTTGTATGCATATTAATTTTTTTGATGCCAATGCTATCATCTTCTTTTATAGTGATTGGTGTCCCCTTGCAAAAAATGCAGATATATGAGCCATCCAAGAGAATGTCAGCCATAAAAGCAATGCAACATCCTTATTTTCATGCCTGCATGCAACATCTGTAAGTGCCTTCCATCTATTTTTATTTCATTTCCATTTTGGATGCTCTTTCTTTTTCTCTTTTACTTCGCGTATTTGTAAGTAAACTACTAAAAATTGATTGATCTTTTGTTGCAAAAAATGTTGATTTAAGAGCCATCAAAGAGAATCTCAACCAAAAAAGCAATGCAACATCCTTATTTTGATGGTCTTGATAAATCTTAATTTTTATTTCAAGCCATTATAAAAGAGTGTGTGAAGCTTAGCGATGGAATCTCAAGTTACTCATTTGAAGTTAACCTCATAATGAGCACCTATGATGTAGACATTTACAGAGAATCTCGAATGTATGAGTGACATTGTAAAAGATCTGTGAGAACAAAGTGCCTGAGGCATTGTAATAAGATTTAATTACATAATGAGATATACTCAGATATTGTAAGGTTTGAGTTCATGTTTGGTGTAGTAGCACCTTGTTCTGTAAATGCGTTGAATAGGAAAATTTGCAAACTTTGAATTTTGAAATGTAAACAATGTGAAAAAGGTGATGTAAACAATTTGCAACTTTTTTTCTGCAACTCATATGACCAAGTGGACTATTCCAACATGTCCAAATAGGTATGTTTATGCTATGCATAGTCCTCTTTCACACCGAAACATGTAGAATCGCTCCGAGCTATGTTCCACCGGATCAATCCCTTAAGGGTTCAAAGTGCAAAATGGCTGCAAACTTCAGCATGCTATTACTTGGATACCGTGACACTTAGAAACTTCTTGTCTGATCCAACAAGATTGCGTTAGACCCCTCTAGAAAAACCTCTCTCGGTTTTGATTATCTTGGAGTGGTTTTCTTGTGGTTGCAGATTTTCACTTGATAGAAAAAGTGTCAAATTCAAGTTGTGCAAAGTTGCAAAGTGGTGCAACATTTGCTCTACAACTCGTGTGACCAAAGTAATTGCTCCAATGTGTCTGAATAGGTATTTTCACACTAGGCATGGTCCTCTTTCACACCGAAACATGTGGAATCGCTTCGAGCTATGTTCCACCGGATCGATCCCTTAAGGGTCTAAAGTGCAAAATGGTTGCAAACTTCAGCATGCTGTTACTCGGATACCATGACGCTTAGAAACCTCTTGTCTGATCCTATAGGATCGCATTGATCCCCTCTACAAAACATGTCTTAGTTCTGGCTATCTCATAGTGGTTTTCCCATGGTGGCGGATTTTCACTTGATTGAAAAAGCATCAAATGCAAGCAGTGCAAAGTTGCAAAGTGGTGCAAATTTTGTTCTGCAACTTGTGTGACCAAGCAGACTATTACAACACATTTGAATAGGTATGTTTACACTAGGAATGGTCCTCTTTCACATTGAAACACGTGGAATCGCTCGGAGCTATGTTCCACTGGATCGATCCTTGAAGGGTCCAAAGTGCAAAATGGCTGTAAAATTTAGCATGCTATTACTCGGATACCATGATTCTTAGAAACTTCTCATCTGATCCTATAGGATCACGTTGATCCCCTCTATGAAAACCTCTCTCATTTTTGGCTATCTCGGAGTGGTTTTCCCGTGGTGGCAGATTTTCACTTGATGGAAAAAGCATCAAATGCAAGTAGTGCAAAGTTGCAAAGTGGTGCAACTTTCATTTTGCAACTTGTGTGACCAAGTGGAATGTTCCAACACATTCAAATAGGTATGTTTACGCTAGGAATGGTCCTGTTTTGCACCAAAATACGTGGAATCGCTCTGAGCTATGTTCCACTGGATCGATCCCTGAAGGGTCCAAAGTGCAAAATGGCTGAAAACTTCAGCATGTTATTACTTGGATACCGTTACACTTAGAAGCTTCTCATCTGATCCTACAGGAAGGCGTTGGGCCCCTCTAGAAAAAAGTCTCTTGGTTTTGGCTATCTCGGAGTGGTTTTCTCATGGCCGCAGATTTTCACTTGATGGAAAAAGTGTCAAATTCAAGTCGTGCAAAGTTGCAAAGTGGTGCAACTTTCGCTCTGCAACTCGTATGACCAAACTAATTGTTCCAACGCGTCTGAATAGGTATTTTTATGCTGAAATGGTTTTTTTACGCACCGAAACACGTGGAATCGCTTTGAGCTACATTCCACCGGATCGATCCCTTAAGGGTCTAAAGTGCAAAATGGATGCAAACTTTAGGATGCTATTACTTGGATAAATTGACGCTTAGAAACTTCTCGTCTGATCCTATAGGATCACATTGATCCCATCTACAAAATCTTCTCTCGGTTTTGGCTATCCCAAAGTGATTTTCTCGTGGTGGCAGATTTTCACTTGATGCAAAAAGCATCAAATGCAAGTAGTGCAAAGTTGCAAAGTGGTGCATCTTCCGTTCTACAACTTGTGTGACCAAGCGGATTGTTCCAATACGTCCTAATAGGTATGTTTATGCTAGGCATGGTTCTATTTCATACCGAAACACGTGGAATCTCTCTGAGCTATGTTCCACCAGATTGATCCCTAAAGGGTCCAAAGTGCAAAATGGCTGCAAACTTCAGCATGCTTTTACTTGGATACCATTACACTTAGAAACTTCTCGTCTGATCCTACAGGAAGGCGTTGGGCCCCTCTAGAAAAACCTCTCTCAGTTTTGGCTGTGTTGGAGTGGTTTTCTCATGGCGGCAGCTTTTCACTTGATGGAAAATGTGTCAAATTCAAATTGTGCAAAGTTGCAAAGTGGTGCAATTTTCGCTCTGCAACTCGTATGACTAAAATAATTGTTCCAACGCATCCGAATAGGTATGTTTATGCTAGGCATGGTTTTTTTTCACACTGAAACATGTGGAATCACTCTGAGCTACGTTCCACCGGATCGATCTCTAAAGGGTCCAAAGTGTAAAACAGCTGCAAACTTTAGTGTGCTATTACTTGGATACCGTTACACTTAAAAACTTCTCATCTAATCCTACAGGAAGACGTTGGGCCCCTCTAGAAAAACCTCTCTCAGTTTTTGCTTTCTTGGAGTGGTTTTCTCGTGGCGGCGGATTTTCATTTGATGGAAAAAGTATCAAATTCAAGTTGTGCAAAGTTGCAAAGTGGTGCAACTTTCGCTTTGCAACTCATATGACCAAAATAACTTTTCCAACGCATTTGAATAGGTATTTTTATGCTAGGAATGGTCTTATTTCACACTGAAACATGTGGAATCGCTCCGAGCTACGTTCCACGGGATCAATGCCTTAAGGGTCCAAAGTGCAAAATGGCTGCAAACTTCAGCATGCTATTACTCGGATATCGTGATGCTTAGAAACTTATCGTCTGATCCTATAGGATAATGTTGAGCCCCTCTACAAAAACCTCTCTCGGTTTTGGCTATCTCAAAGTGGTTTTCCCATGGTGGTGGATTTTCACTTGATGGAAAAAGCATCAAATGCAAGCAGTGCAAAGTTGCAAAGTGGTGCAACTTTTGTTCTGCAACTTGTGTGACCAAACAAATTGTTCCAAAATGTCAAAATAGGTATGTTTACACTAGGCATGGTCCTCTTTCACACCGAAACATGTGGAATCGCTCCAATCTATGTTCCACCGGATCGATCCCTTAGGTTGGAGGAGTCTAAAGTTGCAAATTTGTAAGTTGCTTAAAGCAACAAATTTGAAATGAAACGGTTACTTGTTTTGAAAGTTGGTTTTTAGTTAGTTGAGGGCATGGATCAGTTAGACAAGGGTGTAAAACACTATGTAAATCCTTGAGAGGCTCGAATGGAGGTTGTTGATGAAATTTTGAAGATAAGATAAGAATTATTCACACTGTTCTCTATTTTTTAGATTTCTTATACAAACTTGTTGATCTTGTAATTGGTACGACCTCCAGCTTCATGTACGGTCCATAGGCTGACATGGATTGAGAGAGGGTTGAGTTCACAAGAACCCATCTCTCATAATAATGAAGGGCCCACTTAGCACTCATTGCATGTAGGTGATGCTCACAAAGGTGAGGCACTAGGCTTTCCCAGGAGGTCACCCATCCCGGTACTACTCCAGCTCAAGCGCTTAACCACAATTTTTTTTCCCCAAGGTTAAGCCCACTTAGCTTTCCCCCATTTGTAAAACCTTCAACAAGTGTTGTGCCTTATGAAACATTCATTATAGAGCCCCTTTAGCTCATCAATTGATAAGTAGAAGGTATTTTCTACAATGTGTCAAATTGTGATATTGCTATTAGGATTCAATTGTGTAGTTTTCAAGTATAAAAGAGAATAAGAAGGGAAGATCAGGGTAATCAATTTGCGGACTTATTTTTATTATTAAATTACCTAGTGTGGGATTGGTCTATATGAGAAATTTTTTATAATATGGGAGTATACATTTCAAGCATATAATCCGAAAAGGACTCAAAGTTAGATGCATGAGTACAAAGTATTGATCAGGAAAGACATCCCAATTCTCAACGCCTATGTATCAATGATAGGCAGATTTATATTCAAAGCTAGCACATGATTTTAATTGATTAATTAGAAACAACTATTATATTTATTTATCAAATTTCCGTTATCAAATTAATATTTGAATTAGATTTCATATTCAAAATTTATTTCATTTATAATTTGGGGACTCTGGTATCTATCTTAATAATATTGGATGACAACCTTTGTCAATCCAATAAGAAATAAATCAAAAATCTATTGATCTAGAGCTCGAGTCATTACAACGGTATTAGAGCGAATGAACGTGCTAGCCTTTGGGTATTGCAACAAATTGACTTTCCATTAGAAGCATGGCAACCGATGATAGTGGTTGGCATTACTCAAGAAGGATGAACATCTTAAAGACATTTGCAGAAATCGGGATAGGTAACCTTCTTGTGGACTTAGGGTTGCAATATTTGATCTACAACATGTTCCACCATTTCTTCAGTAGGATCAAGAACACACATAATGAAGGTGTGTTTTCAGCCATGAAATATTATGGTTCGAACTATCCAGAAGAGTGATGTTTTATCTCGACCACCCATATCTATACCATGGTTTGTTTGGAAACAAGGATGGGTTCTCTCTTCATCGGCATATACATTATTCCTTGATTTGTTCACACTAGTGTTACAAGACTTGGACTCGCCTCAGACTTGACAAGCCAATTTTTGACTTGGACTCGGGCTTGGAGCCTAGACTCGACAAATAGAAAAACCTAAGAAATTCAAAGATTTTTAAGGATTTAAAACTTGTTTCATGCACCCTTTAATAAATAAACCTTAAAGACACAATAGCATCATCAAATAGAAATTACTATGATCCCATACACAAACATGCATCAATCACATAAGTATAAGCATCGATAAAAGATATTTGTATTAACATAGAAATTACCTTGAATACACGTAACTCATAACTATTGAACCATCAATTTGGAATGCAAATATGGATAGGCATCAATAAAAGATATTTGTATTAACCAAATAGCCATGTAGGCATACATCAATATATGTCGATATAAGTATGAAATATATGTACAAAATAGCCATATAGGCTTTTTTGAATGCAATATAGGCATACAATGTCAAATATGTCCAATAAAAAATATGTAGAAAACTGCCATGTAGGCATACAACAAAGGACTCTGGAATCAAAAGTCATTGCTCTCCATGCCCTAGAAAAAAAATCTTTCCCTTTCCTTTTCGCTCCGATGGCGATAGGTCTGTCACTTGTTTTTGCTACGCTCATGGAGTGCTCCTGTTACTCCTCCTAGGATTTAGTTCATGGTGAAAATTTAACTATTACAATAAGAAGTAAAGACATGAATATGTAGAAATTACATTATAAAAAATTATATATTTGACAAAATAATCACTTACAGCCATCTCACGATCTCTCTCCACAAGGGAAATATCCTCACACCCATTCTCAGGCGTGCTCAAGCCCTATATAAACCATACAAATAGAAATTAAACTACATGAATCAATAATGGTTTGATTTTTCACTAACTAACATCTATAACAACAAATGTAAATTGCAATATACTAATTTGCCTCATACCTCTTATGTCAGAGCCATCGAGGATTGTATAGTAGATGTCACACCAATATCCATTGCCCTCATCACATTCAGAGGTGTATTGTCTCACAACAACTGAAAATAAAACAACAAAATATTCAACGTAATCAACGATGTGCATATAAACTACACAAATCTATTAAGTATTTGATTCATTAGTTAAGCTCTTTATTCTATTACCTGTGTGAAGGTTTGAGTAAATCCACCGCCACTGGGAAGTGTTCCATCAAAACCTCCAATATTATTCTGTTCAACATTCAAAATCGCATATTAAATTACCATTCGTAAAACAATGCTATTAACATGCAATAAATTTATAATTGTTTACTAGTTACATACCCTAGCGATAGGTGTACTGTAGAAAAAATTTGGTGGGGGGCCAATGTATCTAGTCTCAACACTGTGACCCTACAATTTTATTAAAATCATAAAACATTTTTAGTTAATCCTGCATTTCAAAATCAAAATTTAAAAAATTAAATTCACTGAACACATGCACTAACTTTTACCTGACTATCAATGCCATATGCCTCATGCAAAATTTAAGTTGCCCTCTCCATCTCCATAGCTGCAGATGGATCCTGCGTACCAATCTCCTAAGTGTTGGTGGGGTCATATGAACAAGTAGCCCCACAAGATTGACACACGTGTTCGAAGGCCACCACTCGAAGACTCCCCTGGATGGCGCTGTAGAATAGGGCTAGTATGATGGATGACATTCTAGGTAAAAGTGTTGATTGCCTACAATGTCTCTACATCAACACTTTCCTTCGCGACAGAAGGCATAAAAATGTGCTCACGAGGTGGCCTAGCGAGAGCTCGTCTACCTTGCCGCGTAGGATCTGACTGTGCACTAGGTCTATCCTGAGTTGATCCCCCACCTCCTCCCTGGAAATCCCTCATATCAAAATAATTTGGGATTTTGTTCAATATGACCTCACTATATAGTTTCCTAAGGAAATATTGCAGGACCTCGCAATTGTTGCACGGTGGGTAATCGAAGACCATGTACCACCTATCGTAAAACTGGTCCCTAATCTATTGGTGGTGGTACCAATGGATAGGAAACCTCTTCGCATTGAGGGTAAGATTTTGATTTGTGCGTGGGTCAGTGAATAATGAGCACAAATCACCTTTTGTAATTTTTAAATCCTTCACATCCTTGTATGATAGTTTATTTGCATAATAATCCATAGTCGCCTGCCTCCTATCTTGCCAGCCAATTATTTGTTTGCCAATTGAAGCTACATTTTTTAACATATATTTTAATGAATTTGCTAGGGTCATTCTTTTTGTGGTTGAACCATTTGGATCACTCAACCTACTGATTAAATCCTCAATTCTCTTTTTGTTGTTCACAGTTTCACTCATTAAATTTTGTTGAGTGTCAGGAGGGGGTTGACTCATTGGTGGAGGAGGTTGATGTTGTGGTTGATTTTGATCTTGAGGATTTGGTTGGTCTTCCTATTGAGGATTTTGAGGGTTTTCAGGTTGATTTGAATCTCCTAAAAATTCAAACAAATAGATATCAAATTCAACCTAAAACTAACTAATTAAAAACAAAAACCATAGAATCCTTACCTCTCACAGCTCCTTGTCATCGTGGCACCATTGTTGCGAAGAAATAGGGATTGTTGGTGTGGAAATTTATTCAAATTCTCCTCCTAGAATGTAAGCGCAAAATTGTGGTGGTTTTGGTCGTGGCTGCAAAAAAAACCAGTCGAAATTTGAATGAGAGATTTAAATTTCCTTTTTTTCTTTTAACAATCAATAACACGAGCAAGTCATTAGTTTGTAGTTGTCGAGCTTGAGGCTCGACATAATAAGCCATAACGCGAGCGCGTTATAACGCGCTCGGTTTTCCAAAGATTTTTTTAGGGGGTGTCCACAGAATTGCTACCCATTTCCATACACCTGCCCTCATATCAATCTCTGGAAAAGGTAAAGCCGTTGTGAATGTAGTAGTCATTGTGGATAACAACGGCCTCAGGCACGACCAAAAGTTTACAAAGTTATCAAAATCTTATTCTTCCATCTTGTAGAAGTTATTGAATGATAAGATCATTAGCCTACCAACTCCTAAGTCGGTTATGGAACCATATCCTAATTCGTATGAAGCAAATACATATTGTCAGTACCATCGAGTTAACAGACATGATACTGAATGTTACATGCGCTTGTGTCATGAGATACAGGATCACATTGAGGATGGTACTATTTGTCTTGATGGGAATAAATAAAATACGAACAAATCAGTGGTGAAGGCTAATAGTGAATTGCAGATGTACACGGACCCATTTCCATCGCATTCAGCTAACATTATTATCGATCCCTTTGATTTTGTTTGTTAGCCCGAGGTGTATATTAACATGGTTACTGTTAATCCTCATCTTGTGACTGGTTCATCGAACATAACATTCACCTTACAAGATGCACCAGCAAATGACAAACCCTCTCTTCTTTACATTCTCGGTCGCCTCAATGGCAACATTGTGACAGGGGTCTTGGTTGACCCCGCGAGTAGAGTGAATGTCATCACAAAGGAGACACTACACTTGAACTCCCTACAAAGGGAGGAGTACGAAAAAAACACAAAGTCCATCATCTGTACACATGATGGAATTTCTCTTAAACCTTATGGGTCGATAACGTTGTTCATCTTGGTTGGACCTAGGTACGTAGACATGGTCTTCGCTGTTATTCCTAAGTCAGACCTATTTAGAGTGAAGCTAGGTATACCTTGACTAGCTTCCATGAAAAGAATCGCCTTTGTAATTCATAAATGTCTTAAGTTTTCCCATGAAGGCTTCGTGCACATAGTGCATGATACCGGATACCGACATGTGGTATCTCATGGGGGATACTCATTTGATCACTTTTGGCTCACTCCAGTCGGTCCACTCTCGCAAAGAACAAATTTACTTTACAAAAATTGTGTGAAGTATAAAACTAGAGGCAAGGGACAACCAAAGTTGACCCTTCCTGTAGCAGAACAATCAGCTGCCTCCTCCTCCCGAAAGGGAAATGAGAAGCTCACTCCTTCTCGGGTCGCCTCGTCCACTCCCTTTTCTTGGGAGGAGTATTGCATGAGTAAGCCTGGTTTCTACCCACTAAGTCTGATGATTCCTCCTTAGCGAAAACCCAAGATCAGGGTATCGGATCTCCCTAACAAGTCTCCTGGACCCTGGTACTATCTATATGAAAGAATTAAGGGCTCACAAAGATAATTTTCCCCGCTACCTCTTCCTGTTCTCCCAAGCAAGAAGAGGCCCTCTACCAAAGCACTAGATTCGATTCCTCCTACTACTTCTAAGCCTGCTCCCATTCAGGATTCTATCCTTCCACTGGAAATAGTCGTGGAGGACACTCCCATGGTTGAGCAGGAGCCTTCTGTCCCTTCACAAGCTCAAACTTCTAGTTCAAACAGCCGTAGAAACCTCCTTGTGTGTGAGCGTAAGCACCGATGAAAGGCTCTCCTAGCTAAGCAAGCCTCCATATAGAAGGAGGAGGAAATGACCACACCCCTTGTTGTGTCCTCCTCTATCCCTCCTTCTGCCCCTGTCCAAACTAGCTCTGAAAATTTTTTGGCTTTCGTTGCGAGCGTCCATGCACCTATAAAGGTGCAGGTGTTTATCACCCCTTCTATGGAGTCGCCCCTATTAACTTCCATCCTAAATGTCTCACCCTTCCTAAAGCCCATGGATATGGTTAATACTTCAGTCGTATCTGCTATGGTTTTGTCTTCCTCTTCCTCAACCCTCCTTGCTTCGTCTATGGGAAGCTCGCCTCCCTCGACGAAGAAGAAGCTAGAGTGTGGTCCCTCCAGCAATGGAAGACATAAGAGGAGTCCACCTTCTCCAAAAGGTGGCCTCACACTGACTTGTTTTTTCCTAGTGACAGATTCCATCCCGGCCTCCCCTGAGTTTGTCACCGCTCCCGAGTCTCTCGGTGAGCCCAGTTGTGAACCTCAGGTGAAAACTCTTCCATTTACTGAGGTGAAACATGGCACTCTCATCAAGTGTATGTTTAACTCGGTGGATAAAGTTCTAACCTTGTCAGTGATCTTTGCGAAGTTGTTGACCTTAGACATACAAGAGTTGAGTGACAGAGACCTCATAGGTCCCTCTACATTGGCCCTTGTTGCGGGAGGATCGAAAGCTCCTCCCCTTAACATTACACCATTGCAAGCTCATCATCCTTCCCCCTACGATGATCTAGAGTGGGAAGTTGATGACCTCCTAGTTAACCAGTGTTAGGGGGAGACCCTCTTCTTAATCTTTAGATTAGATATTTTTGTGTGTTGTGATGTGCTTCCCCTGTGATTGTGCTATGTGTGCCTGGATGACCCTTTCCACCCTTGTTGGTGCTTCGATACAAGCGGGGTGTTTGCATTGTAAGCCTTCTGCTATTTGTATCATTATTCTTCCATGTTTTTGATTGGCTTTCAATAAATTGGGGACAATGCAAAGCGTTAGGACAATTTAGGCTTCCTTCCATGCTGACCCAATTTTTTATGTTTACTTTTTCCTCCGTGCATTCTTCCAGATCTAGTTGGGGATTGATGATCTTTCGCTTCTTACTGTGGTTACCTACTATTCATTAATAAAGGCAGATTTGAACCTGGAAAACCAGATCCCCCTATACCCTTTGTGTGTTTTCTCTTTTCCTTTGCTCACTCTTGATCTATCTCTCTTAGAAATTTGCTTGAGTTGTCCCTTTCATATGTGACAAGGTCACTTCTAGACTACTTGGTCTTTAGAAAGTGCATTCGTTGCAAAATGAATTCTTTCTCAACAAAACATGTGTTCTTCATCACAGGTTCATAAAGAAAGGACTTGGGCACCTTCCTTTGAAGCGAGAAAAATCTTGATCTTCTCCTCGCATGTGGGCATGTCCTTCCTTTTCGAATTCCTTGATGAAGTGAACATGTCTTTCAAAATGATTCCTTGATGATGAATCAATTCGAGAATGAAGACGTTAACTATCGAACAGTGTATCCCTTGAGTGGACCCCTCCTTTCCACGTTGGGTTCTCAAGGGACCCGTTCAAAAGCCTTTAATGAGTTTTATGGTGTCTATCCCGGGAGCAGCTCGGCTAGACCAGTTTCACATCTTCGCGTCTAGCTTGGGATAGCCTGACTAGACCTACCTCACGTCCTTATGTCTGGTTTGGGGGCAGCCCAACTAGACTTTAATTTTCAAGCAGCGTATCCCTTGAGTGGATCCTCCTTCCTTTTGAAGGGTTCCCGAGGGATCCCTTTGAAAGTCTTACAACCTAGCGATGGTCTGCATGACTGTCCGTTCACTGAGTTGCACATACACTTCCCAACATGTTTTATCTATGGATAAACGTGTCGCCATCTCTGACTCTACGGAGTCCCCTTTGCTCAATCTCCCTCATGTGAGAGTTCTTGGGCGATACCTTCCTTGCAAGGATGTGGGCTTGTAAGGTTCTCTTCCTGGTTTCCTTCATGTGAGAGTTCTTGATGGATACCTCCCTTGCAGGATCGTGAGCCTGTGAGGTGCTTTCATACTTCAGCTTTATAGTTCCACAGAACTATGGAGTCTTCTCCTACACTTCTGAGTTCACCAGACCATGCTCTGCGTCCTCATCGGTTAATGTATACATCTCTTACTTTGTTACTTCCTTACTACTCTACTTTTCTGAAGCACTCATCAATGCTCATGCTTGCTAAAGTGGGGGAAAAATGTATAAGCATGAATTTGCACCCCTAATGCAAATTTCCCTTTACCCCCTTGCACTTTAGAAAAATCAAACCCGGAGGATTAATTCCACTTAAGCCCGCTACTCACATCACACTTGGCGCCCTACTTGTGTGTTGATGGAGGTGTTTATGTTGGAGACGCCCTCTGATTGGCTAACATGATTATTGATCCCTCTAATTCTGTTAGTCAACCTTGTCCTGCCACTGGTTCACCGGATGTAACATTTACTTCGTAGGATTTACCAATGAACAACAAACTTTCTTTGCTTTACATTCTCACTCGCCTCAATGGCAACATTGTGACAAGAGTATTGGTTGAACCCGCGAGTAGAGTGAATGTCATTACATAGGAGACTTTATTGTTGAACTCCTTGCAAAGGGAGGAATATGAAAAAAGAAATTCCATCATCTGTACACATGATGGCCTTGCTCTAGAACCATATGGATCGATCTATCATGGTATTTGATGTTATTAGTGAGTCATATCTATTTAGGGTCAAGCTAGGTATACCTTGGCTAGCCTCCATGAATGGGGTCACCTCTGTTATTCACAAATGTCTAAAGTTCTCCCATGAAGGTGTTGTGCATGTGGTACATGATACTAGCTATCATCCTTTGGTATCTTGTGGGGGATATTCATTAGATCACTTTTGGCCTGCCCCAGTTGGTTCTCTCCCTCTGAGAACATACCTACTTTATAAAAAATTACATAAAGTATAAAATTGGGGGCAAGGGATAGCCGAAATCGACCCTTCCCGTAGCACAAGCAGCAGCTGCCTCCTCTTCCCAAAAGGGAAAAGAGAAGCTTGTCTCTTCTCGGGCTGCCTCATGAGCTCCCCTTTCTTGCGAGGAGTATTGGATGGGTAAGCCTTATATTTATTCATTGAGTTTGATGGTGCTTGCTTGGCATAGACCCAGAATTAGGATATCAAATCTCCCTACTAAACCACCTGGACCTTGGTATTACTTGTACTGTAGGCAAAAATCTCCCCATGGGGAATCCTCTATGCCTCGGCCTCTGCGACCTCCTACTACCTCTGCTCCTAAAGAAGTGAATGGGAAAATGTCCACCACTAAGGCATTAGAGCCGACTCCTCCTATTGTTGTATACACATGAATTTGCACCCTTAACGCAAATTCCCCTTTACCCCCTTACACTTTAGAAAAATCAAACCCAGAGGCTTAATTCCACTTAAGCCTGATGCTCACATCACACTTGGCACCATGTTTTTGTGTCGGTGGAGGCCTTTCTATTGGGGACGCTCGCATGATGCACAAACATCTGTGTGGCGTTTTTATGTCCCTGGTAGATTCTTGTGACTAGAGACTGCAGAAACGTTACACTTCTTATTGGGAGTCGAAGTGTAACACCTTTCTTCAGCTGGCCGACCTGAATATGGTCGTTTCTTGACCTCCTTCTTCATATTCTTCATTCATTCATCTACTTTGATAGCTAGGGATCTTCTACACAAGTTTTGCAAGATCGATTTGATAATTCTCTCCATTTCATTCACTTATCCACAAGCTTTGTAGCAGCACTTCACACTTCATAGCAGCAATCTATCACTCCATCGAGCGTAGGACAAACACCATTACAACAGAGGCTTGAGTTCCTCTCATCTTCTCCTCCACTAGCCTTGAGTGATTTGGACGGAGGTGGTAAGCGACTCTTACCTTCTCTATCGCTTGGGCTAAGTAAGCGTGCATTGTTTTGTAGTGTCTTTTGTTTACATACCTTGTATTCTTTTCTTTATCATATTATCCCTATCATTGCAAACTTGGTTGTCCGTTGAGGTGGAAACACGAAAACGGGGGTCTGACTAAGGCAGGCCCCTATACAACCCCCCAACATTCTCCTGCTTTCTTGTGTGTAGGTGGAGAGATCTTGGAGCAAGATGGCGAGAAGACTGTTGTGTGAGGTCGTCTTCGTCACCCTTGTGATTATCTATTTCCTTTATCACATTCCACTATACATTTCATTCTTCTTAGTCTTATTATGTCATTCTAGAAACTTTTGAACTAGGCTATTAGTCCTTCTTTTAGATCTTAAATCGTCTCTCTCTAGTTTTTTGGTCGTATGGACGCTAACACGCCACGCTATAGTCCCAGAACTGCGCTTCTATCCTCTGACAGAGAGCTACCCGAGACATAGAGTTGACCTTGAAGACTGACTCGCCTAGTACTCTCTCAACTCTTGGGTTTGCAAAGTGATCAAATGACATTATAATCCTCATCATTCTCATACTGTCTATCCTAACACTTCTTTAAACTGAGGTTAGTTAGGGCAGCCATACTTCTCTTGGCCTTTCATGACTTGGGGTCTTATAGTAGTTGGTCACCCTCTTTTACAGTTGTTTCTAAACCTGCTCCTCCTACTCTCATTCAAGAGTTTGTCCCTCCGCTGGAAACAACTGTAAAGGATATTCCCATGGCTGAGTAGGAGCCTTCCGCTCCTTCACAACCTCTGGCCTCTAGTTCAAAGAGTCATAGAAACTGCCTTACGTGCGAGCGCAAGTGCCACCGAAAAGGCTCTCTTGGCTGAGCAGGTCGCCTTACAAAGGAAGGAAGAGGAGATTACCGCCCCTATATCAAGACATCCTGTCGCATCCTCCTCTCTCCTCCCTTTTGTTTTTTTTCAAACCATCTTTGTATTGTTGTCAGCTTCTGCTGCAAGTGTGAATGCGCCTGACCCCAAAAAGGTATAGGTGTTCATCGCTCCTTCGGTGGAGCCACCTTTGTTGACATATGTCCTAGATGCCCCACCTTTCTTGGAGCCCATAGATATGACTAACACCTCAATCGTATCTACTACAGTTCTTTCTTCCTTCTCTTCATCTACCTTTCTTGCCTCATCTATGGGGATTTTTCCTCCCTTGACGAAGCAGAAGGTGGAGATTGGTCCTTCTAGCAATGGAGGACTTAAGAGGAGCTCGCCTTCTTCGAAAGGTGGCCCCACACTGACTTGTTTTGTCATAGTAACAAAACCAGCCCCAACTTCTCTTGAGTTCATCACCGCTCCCAGATCGCTTAGTGAGCTCAATGGTGAACCTTAGGTGAAACCTTCTTCATCTGTCAAGGTGAAACATGGCACTCCTGTTAAGGGCATGTTTAATTCACTGCATGAATTTTCAACCTTGTAATTGATCTTCACGAAGTCATTGACCCTAGACCCACAAGAGCTGAGTGGAGGAGACCTTGCAGGTCCTTCTTCCTTAGCCCTTGTTGTGGGAGGGTCAAAATCTCCTCCCCTTAATATTCCACCACTATAGGCTCATCCTCCTTCCCCCTAGGATGATCTAGAGTGGGAAGCGGATGACCTCTTGGTCGATCATTGTTAGGGGGAGGCCTCTTCTTTATCTTTAGATTACGTGTGTGTGTGTGTGTTGTGATGTGTTTCCACCGTAACCATGCTATGTGTGCCTGGATGACCCTCGTCACCCCTGTTGATGCTTGGATGCAAGCATGGTGTTTGTGTTGTAAACCTTCTTCTATTTGTATCATCATTATTCCATGTTTGTGATTGACTTTCAAAAAATTGGGGATGATGCAAAGCGTTGGGGACATTTAGGCTTCCCTTGCATGTTGACCCAATTTTCTATTTTTACTTTGTCTTCTTATGCATTCTTCACATGGCCTGATATAGTAGGGGGTTGATCAAAGTTCGTTTATATACTATTATTATACTTATATATATTTATGAGAAGTTCTGAACCTGAAATATCAGACTACCTATGTGCCCTTTGTTTGTACTCTCTTTCATTTTTGTTTTTCCTTTATCTTTCTCTCTTCTTTGCTTGAGTTGTCCATCTCATGTGTGACAACGCCACCTCTACATCACTTTGATTTTCAGAAAATGCATTCGTTGTCAACGAGTCTTTTCTCAAGAATCTTCACACACTTCTTTGTAAGAATTGCATTCTCAACTTGAAACCGTAACGAAACATGTTTCCTTCATCATGGGTTTGCAAAGAAAGAACTTGAGAACTTTCCCCTGAAGTGGGAACAACTTTAATCTTCCCCTTGCATGGGGACATGTTCTTCCTTTCGAATTCCTTGATGAAGTGAACATCTTTCAGAAGGATTCCTTGATGACGAATCGATTCGAGAGAGCAAAGACCAGCTTTCGAACAGTGTGTGACCCCTTAAGTGGGCCCCGTACTGTCTTAAAGGGTTCCTGAGGTACCCCTTTTGAAAGTTTCTCCTTTGAATAAAATCATTTGTGTCAAGCTTGGGGATAGCCTGACTAGACCTCGCTTTTCAAAAAGTGAGTCCCTTGTGTGGACCCCTCTTCCTTTTGAAGGGTTCCTGAGGAACCCCTTTGAAAGTTTGCTAACTTGTTGACAGTCTGTGTGACTATCTGCTCACTTGCCTCTGTGGTCGCTTCCTGACATGTTCTATCTACGGGTAAACATGTCACTTTACGAGTGCGCCCATGAATCTACTTTTTGACTCTGTGGAATCCACTTTCCTAGGTCTCCTTCATGCAAGAGATATTGGGATACACCTTCCTTGCAGCTCCACGGGCCTGTAAGGCACTTATTTCCTGGGTCTCATTCATGCGAGAGATGTTGGGATACACTTTCCTTGCAGGTTTGCGAGCTTGTAAGGCACTTACTTCTTGGGGCTTCCTTCATGCAAGAGATCTTGGGAGTTGCCTCCTTGCAGGTCCGCGGGCCTATAAGACACTTTCTTTCTCTAGCTTCATAGTTTTGGGGGGCTATGAATTCATTTTCTTGTCTTGCACTCTTGGGTTTGCCATATCACAATCTGTTTCCTCAACGGTTCAGGTATACATTTCTAACTCTACTACTTCTCTGATCTACTTTAACAAAGCACTCACAGTATTCATGCTCGCTAAAGTGGGGGAAAATGTATAGGAGCGAATTTGCACCCCTTACGCAAATTCCCCTTTTACACATCCTCACCTTAGAAAACCAAATCTGAAGGCAAAATTTCACATAAGCTCATTGCCTTCGTTCCACCTGGCATTCGTTTTGTGTGTCGGTAGAGGAATAACTATCGGGGATGCCTACACGACATGCAAATGTCTGTGTGGCACACTTATGTCCCTGGTAGATTCATGCGTTAGGAGCCTGCAGAGTCGTTACATTTCCCATTGGAAGTCGAATTGTAACGCCCTCTTCGATGAACCGACCCGAATATGGTTGTTTTCTTCATCCTTTCCTTAAAATTCACTATTCATTCCTTCATTTGGGGCTTCTGCAAGCTCTCTTGGCAATCCAGATTTTCTACACACAGCTACAAGCATTGAATTTCACTCTCAAGCAACAATTTTTTGCTCCATTGCATTGACATCAACACTCCATCAACTCTGTAGAGAAAGTGTGGAACAAAACACCATTGCAGTAGAGGCTTGAGTCCTCTCATTTTCTCCTCCATTGGCTAGTGAGTTCTTGGTGGAGGTGGTAAGCTTTATACTCCTCTAATCTAAGATTTGGTTGAGTAGCATAACACTGCTTTGTAGTGTTTTTGTCCTCTTTATTTCATTTCTTGCTTTAGCATACTTTTCTCAATTATCATCATCTTGGATTTATGTGGAGGTAGAAACACCAAAATGGGGGTCTGACTGAGGCAGACCCCTATATAGCCCCACAACAATTTGCATCGCTATTGTGTGCAGGTGAAAGTATTCTTGGAGCTAGCTGGCGAACGAACACCTTTGTGAGATCCTTCTTGTCATCCTTACTCTTACATATTTTCTTTATCATATTTGTGCATACTTTATCTATGTCCTAGTGTTGTTTTGGCCTTCTAAAAGTAACTAGCTAGGTCGTCAGTTTTTTTTTTTTTGCATCTAACCTTATCGCTCTAGTCCTCTGGTTGTACGGATGCCAGCGCACCTAAGAGGCGCCATCGTGTCACTTTGTCATCTCGGAGATGCGCATTCATCCTCAAGTAGAGAGCTCCCTGAGACACAACGCTGATCCTAAAAACTCTCGCCTAGCCCCATTTTGAGTCTCGAGTTTGCAGAGTGATCAAAGGACCTTATAGTCATCATCATTCTCATCCCACATTTCCTAACACCCCCCTAAGCTGAGGTAAGTCCCATCTTGTTGCTCTTGGCCCTCCATCACTTGGGGCCTTGACGTGGTTGGTCCCCCTCTCTTACAATAACCCATGAGAGATAAACATGCATA
>CM021105.1:107106378-107161392 GCA_007115665.2 Sequoiadendron giganteum | reverse complement strand
TAACTTGTAGGCAATGTAAAACTGAAGTCGTAATCAATTTCTTAGAAAGTTTTATCTTAAATCGTTTTGGTTGTCCGTATGCCCTGGTATGTGATAATGGCCCTGCATTTGCTTCACTGAAATTCACAAGTTGGGCCTTTGATTATGGTGTTGCCCTCAAATTCTCCTCTAACTATTACCCTCAAGGCAATGGCCTTACTGAGTCCACCAACAAAAACTTGATCACGGTGATTAAGAGGCTACTAGATAGGAATCCTAAGGATTGGCATACCCAACTTCGTTTCACCTTATGGGCAGATCGCACTCGCCACAAGGCTGCCCTTGGAGATTCCCCGTACCATCTAGTCTATGGCTTAGAACTCGTCTTCCCCATACATTTGAAAATCCTGACCCTCTAATTCATCAACGATTTTTATGAAGGATTTGACCGCAGAGAAGCTCACCTCACCAAGCTGCTACACCTTGAAGAAGTATGAGACCATGCAATAGATAATTTTGCCAAACACTAGGGCATAGTCAAAAGATGGTTCGATCATCGAGCCAAAATTAAGGCCTTCCGCATTTCTGATCTAGTCCTCTACTGGGACAAGGCCCATGAAAAGAAAGGGGGACATAATAAATTCGACAAGCTTTGGCTTGGCCCCTTTCAAATTGCTGAAATCCTGGGAGATAATGCTTTTTGTCTAAAGACTCTTACTGGTGAAGTCGTCCCGTTACCGGTCAACGGGTAGCACCTCAAGCACTACTTCCAAGCCTAAGCTCTTGTGGGCTGTCAATGTAAATACTTGTACATAGGTTAAGATAGATTTCCTGCTTTATCTTTTGGTTTTGTTTGCCTTTCTGGTCGCTTTGTCATGATTTTGGGAGGTGTCTCTCTATTCTGCTGTGGTGGTCATGCTCGGTCTAGCGAATGGTTACCTTGCTATCCGCTTTCATGTTTTTCTTTAGATAAGCCGTCATTCCCCACTGCTACCCTCTGAAAGCTCCTAAGTATCGGTTTTCAACCTCTGAACTTTGCACTAACCTAGGATGGCTATCTGCTTAAATCCCTGCTCTTATCATGGAACACACAAACAAATTTAAGAAAGTATCTCCGAAGAATGGTATGGTGATCGTTGGGAAGCAGAGATAAGTGAAAAATATAAAGTCTGTTCAAGTGACCACTGCGATTCTCAAACCCATTGTGAACTTCGCTATTCACACAGTTGACATAAAAATAAAGAAAAGGAAGGTGCTGAAAGGAAATATCCAGCACAAGCAATAAATAAATTGCAAGATCAACCATATGGGTGTGCGAATATCTCTACCGGGGCTATGGATGCCTAGCTGGCAGTAGAGCTATGTTCGTGAGATCATAACAGCAACTTTGTCGGGGCTATGGACGCCTGACTGGCAGCGGAGCAATGTCCAGGTTACTTTTGGGATTAGGCAAACTACGTAACTTATCTCCATGGACCAGTGGTTATCTGTACTCTCTCTAAGGAAGGGAAATAAATTCACCATGCACACACTTCCATGATAAATCTACAGTCCGATTTAATCATGCCTTCCTTAAAATATCCTCAATTCAGCTTTGAAAATTATCTTAGGTCTGCGAAATCAGAGATTTGGGTTCAGAATGAATATTTATCTCTAGAATGCCGGGAGCGTTCTCCCAATGGAGTTGCCATTTGTTGTGTCTTTTGCACACACGCCCCGTTCGAAACAGGGACCCTCTTTTCCCTCTTTCCTTTTTTGGTCCCTTTCATTTCGCCTCATTTTGCGTACCCCCTTTTTTGTGCCCTAGAGTCGGGGGTAGCACGTTTCCCAGTGCCATATTTTAAGTCTTGGGCTTTCCAGGTTTTCCTTGTCAAAATTCTGGCATTGATGGCAATTTTCGAGTTTCCCTTTTTGGGTTTCCCCTTTCGGATTTCCTCCGCCAGATTGCCTCCGCCGGGTTTCCTTGATCGTGTTTCCCCTCGGGCTTTGCTGTTTCAAATGGCTATCCCGGGACGGCTTCCCGGATCCCAGACCCCAGACCTCTCACCGCCCTTGCATTTTTCGGAAGCTCACCAACCCAACCTGCAACCGTACGGAGGAATTAATGCTACATTAATGGCTGCTTTTGCTATAAAACCGATTTTTCGGCCGTCATTATCAAAGGTTCGAGTGATAGAGAAAGATTGAAGAGCTCCTGGCGAATTTGGCTTTCCTCCTGTCAGATTTCGAAGTGTGATCCTGATGACGTCCGCGCGTCCGACAGCCTGTTCTTCATATTTTCGAGGTAGGTTTTCCGTCCGTGCGCCCTCATTTTATTTTTTGCGAATTTTTGGATTTTCTTGGGGTTAAAGTGTAAAATGAAACCTGAACTAAGTAGATTTTCCCCCTGCACGCATAACCCATGTCTTAGAATCAGAAAATCCGCCATTAAATCGTCCAAAAATCGATCCGAAACCTTCCCGCGTCGCGGCTGTTCTGCGGAACGGCGCTGGCATCTTCTGGGCTCGGGTGTTCCCACGTTCGTCCGTACCGCCATCTTCCTTCGAATTTTTGACCCTTTCCCTCCTTTCAGATTTCCATCTCCAGAATTCCCTTCTCGGGATTCCGTTGCGTCTCCGCCGTTTCAAACGGCCCCGTCCGAGCGTCTTCCCGACCCCCAGATCCCAGACCCTCCATTTCCGTCTAAAATTAAACTTCACATTTTTCTTCAAATCTGTCCTCGGAATTCGGTTCTCGGGATTCCATTCTCGGAATTTCGTCCTCATCTCGCCGTTCCAAACGACCCCCGTCGAACGTCTTCCCGGATCCCGGACCCCGGTCTGCTGTCTGCCGGAACCCCAAGCCTTTGGTCCTTTTTCCTCCAAGATTCTTCTGGATTCTGGATGCCGGAATTCCCTTCTCGAGATTTTGTTCCTCTTGCGCCGTTCTTAACGGCGGACATGGAGCGTTTTCCCGACCTCCGGGTTTCGGTGCCTCGTTCGCCGTCTGTTTGTCCCGAACCCTCTGTTGCTTTCGAAAACTTCCTCCCAGGTTGCCTTCCCCGGGTTTCTTCTTGCGGTTCGCCGTTCCACACGACCGACCCGTAGCTGCTTCCTGGTAACGGCAATCCGAGACCTAGATTTCGTCGCCCGGAATTCCATCTCCTTTGTGCCGTTTCCGATGGCTTCCTTGTAGATGATACCCGAACCTCCAAATGGGGCATCAAATGACCTCCAAATCTAAAATGGATTTCGACCCACTTGCTAGAATTTGGTCTTCTTCCATTTCCAACCTCAAATCTTCAAATCCAACTTCGGGAAGTGCATATGAGAATTTCATTCTCATTTTGCTGTTTCGAGTGGCATTCTGCCAACGGATTTTCGGGCCAGAAACTCCGGATTGTTTGCACTGCCTTCTAATGACAAAATATCTTGCCTCTATGATTGTTAAGTATGAATTGTGATTTATGAACTAATATTGACATGCAGGTATTTGTCGTTAGCCATTTTGTCAAGTTCGTTGTTACTGATTCTCGTTTGTCGTGCAGGATTTATGGAATCCAGCCCAGAGACTTTCGGTGCTTCTAGAAAAGGAAAAGGAATAGCTAAGCCACTAAGGGGTAAGGAAGACAAAGAACTGATGAGGTATAAGTTCCAAGGGGTCCCTATCCAATCCAGGGTCACTACCTTTTGGAGGGATGTTTCAGATACCAACATCGGACAGGTCGATGTTGATGAATTTACGCAGAGGGTTAGAATGAACTTGAAAACTGCAAATGCCAAGTTGATAAAGAGCAGTGGACTGGCTAAAGCTGCAGGTTTCCCACTGGCCCTAGTGGCCCGAGAACTGGTGATGGCATGTGTTGAGGTATACCAATCTGATACCAGAACGATCATGGATCATGAGGGGAATATCCTTGCAGATATGTCTCCTTCAAGCATAACTGAGACCTTCCACATTCCAGCCTTCAAGAGCATGGAGGTCCCCACCTTGGAAGACTGTCAGGAGGTGTGGGAATAGGACCCGTTTAATTGTAAAAGGCTCATCAACCAATGCTGGTTGAAGGACAAACGGGCTAGTGTTGGGAAGCTCCCTCAGGAGCTCTACCGCAGCGACTTCCATGAAGAGTACCATGATCTGGTAACACTGCTCAGCCGAGTCAAGGGCCTTCCTGGCACGGTTTTGTTTCAAGAGTGGATGTTCTATTTCATAGAACAGATCCTCTGAGGTAAGGGTACCGCCTTCTATTGGGGCGAGATAATCAGTGACTGCTTCCACGAGCAGTTCACCGTCATGAAGAAAGCTAATAAATTCTTCATGACATCTTACTTGGTGTATTCTCTCGCTAATCAACGACATTATCAGGGTTTAACCATGATTCCTAGTGATCTGGCGAGGCCAGAGCTCAATCCATATGACAAGTACCCTCAATTGTAGTTTAGAAATTTCAAAACAAACTACTACAGGGTGAATGACGTGTTCGCCCATGTCATCCGATCGGTAGGAGGAGATTTTCAGAGAAGGACATCCCATAGTGCTAGGGTCCTCCTCAGGCAATACGCCTTCTGGTATATTCAGTTCCCGAGGTTTACATACATCCGTGCAGAAGGCTTCTCGGATAAAACAAACAAGTTGCCCCGGTACCCAAATGACCGGATTGTTCTCTTGGAGCCGACTCAGCAGCTGTGACACATTCACAGTGTCTTGAGTGAGAAGCATCTGGCAGGCCCCGTCTACCCCATGAACCTTGGACAAGGGATGTATAAGGTCCACACTTCCTAGTGCATAGGATATTTCGAAAGGGAGTTGGTAGAATATAATTTTGAACAATACACAGCTAGTCCACGGATGGATCCCTATGGCCATGTCAGAAAGGCACTGGGGCACAGATATGCCCACGTCCACAACATCGAGGACTTCTGGGCCAACTGCAGACATGATCTTGAGGTACAGTTGCGATATTATATGCGCATGACCGTTATCCATGTACGAAGGGTGAACTTATGCTCGGTCCCTGATCAACTAGAGGAGGATGAGGAATTAATTGTGGATCCAGTTTATGATACAGTTTCCAACTTGCCGTTGCCCACTATCAACTGGGATGCACCAGAACTCAATGATATTAGTGTACTCACTAGGGCCATCGAAGTCCGAACAAAAGCGTGGATCGATGAGAAGGTGGCCCAATTGAAACAACAAGGGGTCATCCTGACGTACACCGAGCTTGCAAGTGAACATGTGAGTGAGCCTAGTGGCTCTGAGGCTAGGGAAGTTGCCACTGCAACCGGGGAAGCTGCCACTGCAACTGGGGAAACATCTAAGGCCCCACCACCTCTGAAAACCAAGAAAAGAAAGGAGGCTAGCCAATAGCTACCCAAACCAAAGGTCTATGCCCGTAAGTCTTCTGAGCCAGAGCCCTCTCACAAGAAAAGAAAAACAATAGGAAGCACAGAGACAAAGGTGATGCCCAAGGGTTCACCCCTCGAGATCTAGAGTAAAGGATCTAGCTCGTTTGGATCTCCACCCATGGTGATCACCGCTACCACCCCGCTTGCCTCAATTTCGGCTTCTGCTTCCTCCCCGCCTGCGGTGGACATCTCTGTCCACCTTGCTCCTACTCCTCCAATATTGCAGGTTATTCCCGTGGATTCATCGTTCGCCACCACCTCGCCAATGACCTCTTCCTCCATGTCTCCTTCCCTTCCTTTCGTTTCCGCTGCCACAACGCCAACCCCAAGCCTTCCAGAATCTTTTGTGAAGTATATGCAGACTGTGCCTTCTGAGCTTTCGAGGATGCTCACCAATCCAATAGTCCAGCTTGCAATAGCTCAGGCTATGGCCTCCGCTCCAATGGCATCTCCCTCTACTGAATCACCAAAGATGGAAGCAACCGTGCAGATATCAGACGAGCGTGAACGACAACAGCTGGAGGCTGAGAAGGTGCTAGAATATGAAGAGTTTGAGTATCACGAGCATCCCTTGTTCAAGCGTTGGGAAATTGATGAGGTGGTCTATGAATCTTCCAGTGGGGAAAGTGAAAGTAGTGAGGACCTTGACACCGAGTTGATCAAAGAGTCAAATGATCCCAAGCTCAATGCAGAGTGGGGTAAATAGCTCAAGGAAATTGAGGACAAGGAGGCCGAGGACCGGCTTGCGTAGGAAGAGGAGACTACTACTCCAGAAACAGAAGGTAACAAGTCTCTAGCCGAAGAACATGGCAAGACTCTAGAGCATGGTGAGGAAACTTTCCTCCAAGAGAGTAAACAGACAAAGAGCCCCAAGAAGCATCAAGATACTCTGAACAAGGAGGAGGATATTGAAAAGAAAGATTCACCCAAAGAGCAACTATGTACCAAGTCTCCCGCTGGGCATGAAACATTCGAACAAGTTTCTGATGAAGGAAAGGAAGATGCAGGAATGAATGAGAAGGCTCTGGTTGTTAGTACTGTCGAGCTCGAAAAGGAGGACAGTGAGACTCAAGGTGAAATGCTAGGGAAAGAATCCCAAATGCCTGATTGGCTACAACAACAGCTCAAGCAAAAGACTCCCACGTCCAAGGATCCCAAGGCAAGGTTGGAGGCCATCATGGCCAGAGCGCGAGCGAGCACCAGAAAAGAGAAGAAGCAGAGGGTCAGATCAAAGATGACCATGGATGCCTCGGGATCAAGAGCAGTGCAAATAGCAATGTCGGTGGTTGGAGAACAAGGCATAACTTACAACATCTCCACCATCAATTTGGGAGTGGCCACAAGGGAGCAGAAGGTTGAGCATCTCCAGGAGTCGGTCGCCACAGTAGTGCACCTTATCTGGCAGGATAAGATCTCCAAAGAGGAATTAAAGGAGTAGGTGGCCGACCTAACAACTTATATCCAGTAGTGGTCATCTCTGGATGATCAACCTACAACATCATCAACCCCACCTCAGTTGCTATCCCGAGCGCAAATTGACAAACTAGAAAAGAGGTGAAACTTGGACAAAACTATGGAAAATTAGTTCCGACAGGTTTTGGACATTGGGAACATAGGTATCAACGTGGTTGTCCGGGCAGCAAATAGGTTCCTGGAGGTTTAGAAAACTCTAGAGGACACAAGGCAGATCTGTGAGAAGTTCCCCAGGAAGTACGATGCAACCTACCCGAAGATTGAGGCCATTCTCGCATTGTCGAGTGATATCTGGGAGAAGGACCTTGCCTTCAAGGACGATGACCACTGGCTGGTGGATACCTAGAAGAGAGATTATAACCACCGAAAAAGAAGGCTGGAACAGATTTTGGAGTGGATAGCGCTTGACATTGAATGGGAAAGGGAATCCAGGGAGGAGTGTACTCAGTACCTCAAATTGATGACGGGGTATGAGGTGCCTGCAGTCGAGATCAATCCCGAAAACATCAAGCCCCACTTCTTGAAGATTATGGAAGATAAGATGTCCACTGAAATCACCACTGATTTCATGTGCTTTGTGGCCTGAGCCTTCGCACAATCAGAAGCTTGCCAAGAAAATGATGCTAAGTATGAGGTAGATTGGAAGAAGCTTGGCAGCAATTCCCAGGAGTGGAGTTACCAGATCTTGAAGGCTGACATCCTGGAGGTGGAGAAGTTTCAGTCTCTGATCCCGAGTTTCATGGAGTATGCCATGCTGAAGAAGTGAGAGGGCAACCCAGTCATCGACGAACAGTTCCTTGAAGAATAGCTACAGTAGAGGGCGAATCACTAAAAGAGAAATTTGCTACAGTGCTGTCACTAGATGACGAAATAGGGAAGAGACAAGAAGTAGTTATGAATGTAAGATATTTTGGGGGTAGGTGGAACCCTAATGTAAAATGAATCTTGGCCACATAATAGAATCAAATCTTGGCCACTCATTTTGTTTTTGAAAACTATAAATAGGGCTCTCCTCCTCTCATTCTGGGAGAGTTGAGTTGTTGTAAAGGCATGCTAGAAAAATTATAAAGAGCAAATACAGTCATTTTGGTGTATTTTCTGGGTTTCTCAATATGTTTCATGATTCCTCTCCCTTTTAGTTATAGCTTTACTTTAAGTTACTTTGTTTTTCTAGCATCTTCAGATTCGACTTGGTAGATTTAGTATGTTATTTCTGGTTTGTGAGATAGTTGTTGTTTGTATGCTTTTCTTGTCCATACTTTTGGTCATTTGTTGAAGGTAGATGACTGTGCAAAGTTAGTCTGGACCCTGATTCCACTGCTGCTCATTAAATCTTATCTTTATTCATGTTTCCATAGTGAATGAATGATGAACATCTGTAGACCCTAGAAGATATCACAAATTTCATGATATTGTGAGAATTCTGATTAAGTGAAATCCCGTTTAAGGAAACTATCCATAGCAGGAACCTCCATGATCACTGTTCATTGCTAGTTGCAGGTCCAGGAAACATCTTTCTTCCTTGCCCTTTCCTTTTTTCCCTTTTTTAGAAACAACTTGTGCCAAGGTTCGTTGCACATTATAAAGCCAAATCCAATGAAATAATGGATTCTAAGACTGCTGCTTGAACCTGCAGCAAAGCATATCAATTCCAGACCTCTAGAACTCCATTTATTGACTCAATTCCCCTATAGCTTCGACCACCTAAGGCTGCCCGGTGATTCCAGAAAATCACATAAATAACTGAAATATTCCAAGCACTGTCAAGACCTAACATCCGAGAGACCTTGGGATAGTGTTCTACAATTTGGTTGTGGAAGATTGTCTTTCAAGAGAGGTGATGCACCTACGCATTACCTATGTTGAGAAGTGCATGAAAACACCATCAACTCTCTCTTTCAAATTGGATGCGCCTTTGGCATAAAAAATATCTTTAATAATATTTGTATCTATAGGAGGTTCAAGAGATATGCGGATAAGAAATTAAAGGTAAAATTTAAAGCTAGGAACGATAATTTGAGATTGGTGTAGTAAGTGTTAGAACTTAGTTTGAAAGGAGAAGGGTAAATATTGGATTAAAATTTCAATGTTTGGCTAGTACATGAAAGATGGATTTTGGTTGAATTCAAACTACTATGATCTATAAAAAATTAGACATGTTGAATTTGATTGCATAGAAATTCAAAGGTTGGAAATGTCATAGTAAATGATTGGTTTACTTTGATCCATAGGGTATGAGTATGGGATAGATCACATGACTTGAGAAGAACTAGAAATAACATTTCATGAACCAATACTTCTTTGGGATGATCCATTAGGAATTGTGTTAGAATAATCAATTATCCATAGATGAAAGCGTAAAATAAAGAATATAAAGGGTCATTAAGTGAAGAGCATCAAAATTCAAACAATCAGTAGTCATGATGAGAAGATATAAGATCAAGAGTTATGTATGTAAGAATAGAAGACTAAAAGACAAAAACAAAAGGCTGAAAAACATCTAATGTTGTATTTATTTATGGTTCCTAAATAAGAAGTTTGAGCTCAATAATACAAACTCTCTATATTTGTATTTTTTTTTCTTATGTCATTGTTGATGGATGCCACTTAATTGCAAAATGTTTTAACAATTGCCAAAACTACTAACATAGGTAACTATAAGTGCAAATCCTATTTGTCATTGATTGATCATTTTTTATAATCTATTTTATCTCTTGTTTTTTCTTAGCACACAATTTTTTTATAAAACCTCTCTACATTTTCACTCCTAGTTCTTAAGAGTGAGAACTTTGTGTCCATTTTAAAGTAACGTTGATTCAATCACTAAATGTGAATATTGTGTTGTTCATGTAGAATAGTATTTAGATTATAATAGGTTTGTTAATGAGATTGACAACCATTATTTTAAAAGATATGTGATTTTCTCTTTCATACATATGTTCATTTAGAACTAAACTACTAATTCAAGGTCTAGGTACACCAATTTACCTTTTTTTTAATTATTTGGTTTAAATATTGCCATTGAAAAAAGGGGCTATATTTGCACACAATATGCAAATTTACATAAAAATATTGCTGATAATTGATAATTCAACATCAGATAGTGTTACTGTCTAGACATATTTTGTTTATTAGATTATTAAATATGACTGATAAATACACACAATCAAATAGATATAAACTCTCAAATTAATATTTTTATAAGTATTTATCATATGTATCATTGCCTACAACCCTCAAACACCTTTAGAAATAGAGAAAACAAACTGTATATGCTTAAAATTATAAATTGTACATGACCCAAGGGTAAAAGAACAAAGTTGTGTCACACTTTTAGCCAACTTATCAACACAACTTAATTTAAATATTTCTAACTAAAAATCAATTTTAGTCAAACATATGATCTAGTAAGATTCGTTCTAGCTAAATTAAATACTTCCACAACTTTTTCAACTAAAATTGTTGGCTAAAAATATATGGAGCACCAGTTTGAGTCCAAGTTACCAAAAAAATAAAATTATTTGAAAAACTTGAAGTTTCAATAACTCCTAATAATGTACATAACATTTTAAAAAATATATAAAATACCTTTTTGTAGATCCATAACTGTAGTTTTCAAAAATATATTTATTTCAATAGTTTAATTATTATTTATATTTTATTTTTTATTTTTACTAAAAGTAGGTTATCAACACAAAATATTAGATTGATTATCACATCAAGGAAAAATATTAAAACTTATTTTAAAAAATTCAAAAAAATATGATGCACTAGATAAAAGAATCTATTTTAAGATGGTATATTTTTTTTTCCATTTTAGATAAATATTTAATATGAAAGTTGATGTCCGATGGAAACATATAACTTTTTATTCATGCACATTTTAATATTTATTTAAAAAAATATATTTATCAAAATTGGAAAAAAAATATATCCATGCACTAAAGTTTAAAATATAAACACAAAAATAAAATTTACTATAAAAAACTTGATGTCTCAAGCAACTTCATTTTTCAACATTTTATCAGCAACTAAATTATAGTGTTAATTTATTAAAAACTAGTTTAAAATAATTTTTTTATTTTTTTAAAATTACAAACATAAAATATACTAAAAAATATATATTTTACTATTTTACATCATTTCAAAATTCTAAACATATATGCCACTTTTTAGTGATTGAAGTTCAAAAGTTGGATTAGTGTTGGTCGTTTCCTTTATAAAGTGTGACACAATTTTGTGCTTTTACCCCCAAAGCATAATAATTGGTTCCTCACATGGGTGGGTGGATTTTTGGCTCAAACTCTCATATTCAAGATCAAAATAGGGCCAACAAACATTATTCTTTGTGTTTGCAAAACCACTTTTTAATCAAAATAATTTCTCCATGCAATAATTTGAAGTCCCATAAAGGCAACAAAAGCTTCAATAAAGTTGAATATACACTACCCTAACTAACTACTTCCAAGTTTTCTCCAATTCCCTTCCCTCCAACTACTTCAAAGTTATATCCCAAAGCTTCTATAGATAGAGAAAACTTGATGCTTCTACCATCAAGAACATTGTCTACATTTACTTTGTGTATCTTTCAAGAAGATGTACATACAAAAAACACCAAAAGACAAAGCAAGAAAGAAGATTGTTCTCCTTGAGCTTATCTACCAAGAAGATATTGACTAAGTCGAACCACTTAAGTAGCTCTCCCATGCAAAGATCCCTTTTAGCCTTCGAACAAACTTAAACAACCGACTTGTTCTTGCTCTAAAACCAATTATAACCCTATATATTTCATTCCTTCCAACTAAATACAAAGGATTTACTCTCTTTGGTACAGATTATAGCGGACACAAGATGGTTTTCTTGGCTTTGAAGTACCCTCTTCAATTCGAAGTCCACATTTAATAATTGTAGATGTCAAAAATTGCATGAGAGACTTAAACGGTATTTTCATGTTGTTAGCACAAGTCAGTTTAAATCAATAAACTCAACATCCCTATGAAATATAGAATCATGTTAAACAATGCAACTAATGAAAACAATGCAAGCTAAACAAAAGCATATGCAAAAATATGATTAAACCATTATCTCATAGTGGATTGGTGCCACTTTGTTGTGTAGGAAGCAACCCTTTCTTAATCCTTGATAAGCCAAATGAGATGATAGACCATGAGATGTAAAGTGAACTCAAGTTGCCTATAGTGAGAATGCTCAAAATTGTGTTGTAGTTGTGGTGTTGAAATACCTTGCTTTTATAGATTCAAGGTTAGGAGATTGAGTGATTTGGATGAATGTGGGATCATTCATAAGCCAATGACAAGATGCCACTTGTCAAGATGTAAGAGGATGAGGGTTGTGCAAGTTTTGGCCAATGTGTCAATTTGAATTTTGAATTTTGTTGAAATGGCATGTTTAGGGGGGATGAAAGGTGAATTAAATCCTAAGTCGACTTGTGTAAGAGATGTGTAAGAGCATTTAATGCTTTGTTGGATGGATAAGTCATGTGGAGGGAAGATTCAAATTTGAAGAATATTCCAGCTTGATGCCCTTTCGAAAGTAATTAGAAGAATTAATAAATAAAATAAATGATTTATTGGTGCAAGTGGGTGGGTTAGTTGAGAGTTTAGATTTGACTCAAGCTGATCCAAAAGCTAGAGAATGGGTGATTATGTTTAGAGGTTAATTAATCCAGATTAATTAACTTGGAGGATTTTACGAGTTTGATATTTGATTTAAATCATTTTGATTTATTGAATCAAATAAGAAGAATTTAAAGACTTAATTAAATAATTTGATTTATTTAATTAAATATGATGAAGCTAGGGAATTAATCAATAAATTGTTTTAATTGATTAATAGTAGAATTGGATGTTAATTTTTGTAGGATGCATGATGTTGATTATTTTACATGTCTACAATAATAAATAATCTGATGTGTCTTTTGCAGGTAGAAATGGAATTTAATAAACATAACCCTTCTGAATCTAATAAAATCCACAATTAAAATAATTACCCATATGACAAATAGAGAATTAATGACTAAAAAATAAAACAAATTAAAAGCTATCACTTATTAGTACATTAAAAAGACTACCCCTATACTAAAACTAATGATATTCACTAATAAAGTAAGTAACCGTATGAAATATAATAAATTGTTATGTAGAAGAAATATGGGAGGATTTGTACATTGTTGATATATGTAGTTTTTGAATGGGCACTAATCTTCTTGTTGATCATTGGTGCTTTGTTGACATCTTATCTAACAAGAAAGTTTGTAGAGTATTTTGGGCTCCACCCTCCTTGTCTTTGGTGTAATAGGCTTGATCATGTTCTAGATAAATTAAATAAATTATGATGAGATGAATGGAGTAAAAGGGGGGAAAGGATATGTTGGACAGGGTTTGCAAGGATTGGATTCACAAGTAGAGGTAATATCTGATAGTCTTATGCAAGGTTTATTTTACGATATGGTTTCAGATGTGGAGAATTTCTGACTTGGTCTAGCTTCTGATGTGCTTATCTTGAAAAACAAGATGGAAGCCCACAAAAATGAATGTTTCTAGTAGAATTTTATGAGAGGTTAGTTGGGGAGGTTGATTCCCAAACCATAAGTAAGAGTGAATCTCACAAAAAATACTGTTTGGAATTTTTTTCCAAGAGTTCAATTGGGGAGGTTGATCTCCAAACTGTTCTAGATAGTGATTCAATGAATGCTAAATCAAAAACTACACTTGTGGATAGATATGTTCCTCCTAAAAATATTTCCACAATCTTGTTTGGCTCTACTGCATCGGGCTCATATGAACATTTATGTGATTTAGTAAGCCACTAGGTCATGGAAAATGTATGTGTGCCCACAGAGTTACCTCATAAAATTGTGGAAATGATCCCATCTTCTAAGGAATCCTTGATTATTTTAGATGAGTCGATAAACAAAAAAATTATATGGAGGATTCATCCTTAGAAGGAATTATTTCTCTAGGCTATTTTCTAGGAGAGCTTGAGTGGAATATGATTTCAAATTATGGGCATCCTTCATCAGTTTCATCTATTAAGTCGAAAGAAGAGCCTGCTAAGATTATTCATGTTGAACCAACTTCTTATCTAAAGGATGTTGTTGAATTTAACAAGGTTTTCTTTGGAATAGAGGTTTTGAAACCATTTTTATCCTTATAAGAAAAAGGAACATCTGAACAAACTGAATCTGTTGGAGGTACCATCCCTAATGCTCATGAACCATGCTTTGATAGCTGGGTCTTGAAATTATCTTTTCTTGTAAGAGTGGAACATCTTCTTGAGTCATACTTGTTGTAGGTCTTGTTTCATAAGGAGCACATGAATATTTTGGAAGAGAGAGTTTGAATGACAAGTTTTTAAGTTTTTTTTTTCATTTTTGTTGAGAAATACAAACAAAATAAAATAGCACTCACCACTACAATACAAGTCAAATCCAAAATTTTGTAGTGTAAACTATGTTGTCCCTTATCAATAACGATGAATATACAAGGAAAATACATCTGTTGTACCAAGCCACACAAAGAAATAAAGTTGGCATATATACCTTGAAAAATTTGCCCAAAAAATAACATTAAAAGACATGCATAGCCAAGGAACGGTAAGGCTTTATGCCTTATATTTCATTCTCTACCTAGCTTTAAGAAGAGAATTAGAATGGTCTCAAAGACATCCAAAAAAATAGGGAAATATTTTTTCAAAAACAAAATGTTACACATTAATAAATTTGCACCTAAAACTTAGGGTTTAGAAAAACAACAAAGTTTCTATTTTGTAAACCTACCTCCACTATTGTTGATATCACTGCTCCTCAAATGTTGCATAAACAATCCTTAGATCAATGAATAAGAGACAAATTATCTACAAATGAGAGAACAAAGGCCTTGAAATCATTGAACAAGGGCATGCGAAGGGAAAATGCAAACCAAGAAAAATGAATACAATAGTCTTGCAAAATTTCCTTTGCTCAACCTAGGAATGAGTGCCCATGCCACCATTGGTGACCTATTTTCTTACCATTACACATTTTCTCCTCTATTGTCACCTCACAAAACACTAACCAAAGAATTTGCAATCAAGTATAGATACCCAAAATTAAAAAATCATTGGCTCCATGACAAATGACTTACCTAAAAATTCCACACAAATCATGTCGCGTTGTTAACGATGCTGATGAAAAAAATGGGAAGATTTTGGACAAAAAATATTAGGAAAAATGACCACAACAATTTTTTTTGAAAGATGAAGCAAAACAAGACCTGTCTCCATATAGTGGCTTCTTTAATTTGTTTGCAATGAACACAAACTAGATCTAAAAATATCAACATTTCAGAGCTACAAGATTCATGAGCTTGAGACAATTGATTTTGGTAATTGGTCACTCAAATCTAATGATAGTGCATTTACAACAAATATAACAATCCTATCTATCAACAACCAAAAGTTTGGAAATTTTGTACAATGCTTGGAAGTTGTACTTGAAATTGGTTTAACGACAAGTGAAAATGAGTTTGCAGATGTGAGACAAGTATGTCAGGTTCTTGTGGACTGGCAAGTCCATAATAAGAAGCCTATGGGCTAAATTAATATATCAAAATAAATATAATATGTTGAAAAGAGATGAGTTGAATAGTATTTCATTTTAAAAATTTAATAAAAGAACTTTATAGTAAAATATATAAAAGTGAGTAAACTAGGTAATTAATATAATATTAATGAGAGATGGACATGCTTTTTCATTGAAGGGTTTATTCCAACCATCAAGGAGGTCTTGGCCATCAAGGATTAACTTTCACTTATAATAGTATGATCATACCTTTTTCTAGTAGGAATAGTGCAGAAACAAAGAATACAAGAGCTATTTGAGAGTACTTGTCATTTTCAAACCATCTAGAAGTACCTTAATCATGAGGGTGAGACATTGTAGAATAGCGACATGCCTATGCTAAGGAGAATCATGTGAGCCATGAATAGAACTATGAGGGTGGTCACTATAATGAATATTGTGATTATGACCACATCTACACCCGTGCTATAGGGAGAGGGTACCATACGTGTAATAGTACAAGGATCATTTTCCTAACTGTGTCGCCAAAAAGTGTATACCTTGACACTTTTCACTCATTTGGACCTTGGCCTATGATCTTGGACCTTGTTCAACCCATTTTTTACCCCTTTCCAAGCCTTGTGATGAAGTTTTGTAAGGTGTTGCAAAAAAATTTCACACTCTCCTAGGCTTGTCATCACTTAAACTACACATTATTATGCCAAAATTACCCCTTAATACATATACAAGAATTATCTGGGTGATCCCACAAAGCTAGTTTACAATTTCTGGGAGATTCTAATTTTTGTTGAAATCACATATTTTTAGAAAATATAATTATTTAAGCCTTAAAAAGTTCCATTTTAAGGATTTCAATTGAAGGGGCTTTGATCAAACCACCTTAGATCAAACCCCCTTGGATATAACCCTGCTAGTTTTAAACCATACCTACAACAGAGTCTCCTTTACACATATGTCAACATGCTGATAAAAAATCACTTTTGATTTACCTTTTGGGGGATCAAATGAATTCATTTAAAATTTATTTGAAATGATCACGGTAGTCCTCGGAATGAGCTATCCAACAAATATAATTTTAATATGTTTTGGTTTTATTGTGGTTTTTTTTTTTTAGTTTTATTAAACATAGGTTTTTCATCAAAAATCAAGCTCTCTGTTCTGCACATGTGGAAAAATATCATATTATCAAAATAAAATTTTATAAAATATTTTCATTCTGGTTATTGATGTCCTTGATCCATTAAAAAAAAATTTGAATTTCGATACATACAGAAAAAGTTATGTTGTATACAGTCTGCCTATGTTTCAATTTTAATTGGTTTGACTTCGAAACTTGATTAAGGAAAAAATATTTAATAAAACACTATGAAACCAAATGAAAGTTCTATATATCATAGTTAGAAATCTAAATTCGAAAAAATTAGAATTTTATCCTTCATACAAAAAAAGTTATGTTGTATATAGTGAGCATCACTCCTTAAAAATGTTTAAAAAAAAAAAATAGTTTTGAAAGGAGATGGAAAAAGAAGTGCAATCTGATTCCAATTTTTTTGAAAAAATATATATTTAGAATCTATAGACAAAACTTCACAAATCACTAGTTTGCATCATCTTCAAATTCCTCACGGTTTAGCTGCTATAGGATCCCAAAAGTGAAGATTTAGTTAAGAAAAATTAGGTTAGTGTCCAGTTTGCCCAAAAATTGTAAACCAATATTGTGGGATCACCCATCTTAGAGTGTTTTATGAATAAAATCCCCAAAAAAACAAGTAATAACATAATAATTACCGACAACCACTTAAAAATTCCTAGGTGGACTAGGTCACCACCTTGGACGACCTAGTCCCATGTGGCATAAATTTAAAATTAAACTTAAATTCTTTCGGGATTCATGTCTCTAAAACCCTAAGGTCGGCTATTATGATGTTATTTCAGACAAATTAGGGTATAACTTGTATAAATAAGCTCCAAAACCCCAATTCTTAATTATGCACCATCTATTTTCACCTCTCCTCTCAATCTCTCTTCTCTCTCTCCCTCCTTCCTCTCAAGCTAGCTAGGCTTTTACATTCCAAGTCAACAAGACATCATTGTTGAAGCATTCAAGGTTTGATTGCTACAACATCACAAGATCAAACATCATGGCAAGGTAAAATCCCTCACTCCTTCACTTCATTCTTCTTTACGTTATTTCATCTTTTTGGTTTGATTACTCGAAAGGGGTTTGACTAAGGCAAACCCCTAATCTGTAATAATCAACAAGTTTCCCTCTTTGTGTGTTATGTAGGTCTTGCAGGTAGATTTGGAAAACGACTAAGGTGGAAAAGGCCTCAATAAGTTGTCCAAGCTTTCTAGGGTTGAAGAAACCTCAATTGAAGCTTTAAGGACTTTCATAGACAAAATTCCGCATTTTGGGACTAAATACTTGGAGGAGCAGAAAGTGCGAACTGGGGGCTTCTATTTCCACTCTTTGAGTTTCAAAAATTTAGAAGAGGATGAAGTCACCAAAAATGGCAACCTAGTCCCTCTGAACCTTTCTTTCAAAGATTTTGGTAGATCTAGATACCCATTTGACAGAAACATGTTCTGGCTAAGTTTCCTGATAAGAGGACTAGGTCGCCCAACATGGCAGGAATGTCCCTGTGAAGATTTCAGACATTTTCTAGAGGATTCTGGGGCCTTTCATCTACAATTTTTTGTTTCCAGGTGCACAAGTTTCTGTCTTTCCCGTTTCCTTTCTGTTTGTAAGCATTTAGGTTATTTTATTTACAGTGTATATAGTTTAGAATTACATTGTTATGTTTACATTTCTTTAGTTAGTTTAGTACTATTTCATTTCTAGCATTCAACCACATAAGACACACAAATATCACAAATCCCCTTCTTTGAATGAACACCCAAAAACACAAAACCATTAGTGTGAAAGAGAGCTACATTCACCCAGAACTTAGCTTCTAAGGTGAAAAACCCTAGAAGCTCATTGGGGAATCCTCTTTCCCTTCTTGTGTTTATGTTTTTTGTGGTTCACTAATGTTCTAGAAGAGTTTGCAAGTATACAACCTCCAATGGAACTTTATTGCATTGTATTTGAATTTGTAAAAGAACATTACAACATATAATGGATTTAGAATACGTTGAGTAGTGAGAATCCATAGTAACTTTAGAAAATAGAGCAACATTTTTATCTTTTTGTATAATTAATTCAATCTCCACTCTAAAAGCATGTCGGATTTGGTTAAATTTAGTTATCATTCTAGGCTAGTCACCTAGATGAACTATGAGCTAGGAAAAAATCCTAGGTAAGAGGGCTTAAAAAATCATGAGTCTAGATCCAAGAATATTGAAATGTCCACAAAAAGGATAGAGGGGATTAGAAACACCCAACTAGATCAAACAGTATCCAATGAAGAGACATTGGTAGAGGAGATACCAAGCAAATTGAGCAAGTATGGGTACCAAAATCATTGACCAAAATGTATCAAAATTTCACTGTCATTGAGTGGAAATTGATAGTCTAAGATTTCATCTATCATTAAGTTCTTGAGCCAATAGGAGATGTGGAGAAAGCTATGAATATCCTTTATAAGGCTTGTTAATCTATACATAGTTCTATGAAACTCAATGCTCTAGCACATTTCTTTATACACACAATATTTTCTCATGTCACAATCTTAGTTTGCACATACAACAAAGGACCATTATGTTTTGTGCATGGAAAAGAAACTATGGTAGAATAACTCCATGAATGGTGTGCAAGCATTGTTTCCAACAACTCAACAAAAGTTAGCATAAGGTAGCCAAATGTGCACTCTTTAGACATGCTACACAAATTTAGGGGTTTCGAATCTAGGCTTCAACAATAGAATAGTCAAATCTTAAATGCATATTTGTAACATTATTATAGAATTCACACAACCAAAAAATTTGTCTATATTCCTCCTCTTTATCATGCCAAATTATCATTATACACTTCATAAACATGGTAATGCACAATGCCACATAATGCAACCATCCAATTAGCAACTTTTCAACCACATGTATAGTGCACCACACATGCATTCAACATATAATTGCCTTATATTTGTAGACCTAGCAAATATGTGATCTATAATTAAATCTCTTTCCATCATTCAAGTAAAGGGTTTCTATCTCACAATGAAAAATATAGTTTAAATTATGACCCTCTACTTGTAGCCTCATAGAATCACCACTATCATGATTTGCACCTCTCTACGGAACCTTGGCAAGGAAGATGTATTTCCTACTTAATTAATGTCTCTTCAATGTTGACCCAAAAGGTTTTTCTTTGTTTTCACTCTCTTTGTGTCATTCCTCCGGTTCTATGTGTATTTGGGGAATGATGATAGTTCAGAGCTCTCTAAAAATATTGCAGCAAGAACATACTGACCCCAAATCTATAGATTTCTTATGTGTTTCGGTTTTTATTTTGTGGGAAACCCCTCTATTTTCCTTTTCCTCCACATGGCATATCTTTACCTGGGCATGGCGTTTAGCAATTTCTTTCAAGTGGGGCAATACATTGACATTATTCTTTTGCATTTCTCTTTTTCATGGTTCATAGTGCAACCTTCTTACTTTATACGATGATTTTTTCACTTTGTGGATGACATTGGGTGTGATGTCCTTCAAGAGTGTGATCCCTCTTAGCATATTATATTCCTCTTATTGGCTCGATGCGACACATTGCATCCCCTAATTTGTGAATCTTTTATTCTTTGATTGGTCCTCTCTTGGAAACATTAGGCACAATGTTTCCTAAGTAAAGACCCCACATGACTCCTTTGAATGTTCTTTACATTTTTAATTTTTCATTTTGCAGTTATATAGCCACCTTGAATAACACAACTTGCATGCATGTAGAGCCATCTTGTTTGTTCGTGATTTCTAAGCATACAAATAATTTCTTGTCTCTTGAAGCTCGAAAATCATTTATTTTTTTATGGCGCCTTATTAAAGTTATCAAGAGGTATAACTTTGGTATGGTTTGATGGGTAGCCTAACGAGGGCATGAATTTCCCTTATCCACTTGTGTCTGTGTGTATGTGAGCACATGCTAGCCATGAGTGTATGTGTCTCACCTTCTTGAACTTCTCATCTAGTGAAAAAAAAAAGAGTTTCATTGCCTCAGAGTGAGTATGCATTTTTTTCAAACAAACAACCTAGATTTGATCCACATCTCTCTAGACAAATAATCAAAGCTTGATCCACATATTTTCCTTTTCATGTTATTTCATTTTATTTATGTCTTTGACAATGCATTCTTGTTGGCCTTTTCATTTCTCTTTATATCATTTTCATGTGTGTTCTTTTGTGCTTATGTTGGTTTTCCATAAGACCTTGGTCCTAGGGGCATGCACAACCCCCTTGATCATGGATTTCCTATCCTATGAGCATCGATGCATTTGAACCCCCTTGATTGTTGCTACATTTGGTCTACTTTAGTGTTGTAATATTCTTAACATATTTACATTAGGTCTTGGGCCCTTGTGAACTAAATGAGCTTATTGGTACCTTATTTGAATTGTTGTAAAGTTTTGTAACACAATTTCACAAATTTTCTATGGTTTTCATTAATAATTGGGATTTCTTATGCTTTAATTGCCCCTATTTTGCATCCACAAGCCCAATTTAATCCATCTTTTTGAGAATAATCCCGACACAAATCAATACCCAATCATAACTCAAGTGTTTCAAGCTTGAATGGCCTAGATTTAGTGATCTGAGACTCATTCACCACCTTGGGAAAATGAGTCCCACCTAGATTTTTTGGTATCGAACCTGGTTTGACACCTCTCTAAGCATTTTTTAAAATGGTCCCAAAATTTGTGCCTGGTGGAATGCATTCACCTACCTTGGCGAATGAGTCCCATGTGGCCCAAAATTATAATTAAAATTTAATTTTTTTGTTGGATTTTATCCTCCTGGATTTGATGTCAGCTTGTAGTGTTGTAATTTTGGGAATTCTTGCATAATTAAGTATAAATACAAGGTTCTTTCATTCACTTTACACTTAGAAAGTTGAATGGGCATTGTTTTAGTACGTTTGAGTTAACAAGAGCATTTTAAAATTCACAAAATAATTCAAGGGTGTGTCACCAAAAAGTGCAGACTTTGACGCTTTCACTCATTTGGACCTTTTCCTATGGATTTTGGACCATTTTTAGCCTCTTTTTACCCCCTTTTTTAAGCCTTGTGCTAAGGTGTTGTAAAACCTTTTCACTCTCCTAGGCTTGTCATCACTAAATTAACTCCTTATTAGGCCATAATGACCCCTTAATACACATAAAAATCCTATCATAGTGTGTTTTCATAAGACAATCTCGACAAGCATCAATAACCACATGTTAATTCCCAAAACGCAATGAAAAATGCCCAGCTGGACTAGGTCACCACCTTGGGCAACCTAGTTTCATGTGGCGTAAAAATTGAAATAAACTTAATTTCTTTTCGAGATTTTGTCTCTAAAACCCTAAGGTCGGATTGTATGGTGTTATTATTGAGAAAATTATGGCATAACTTGTATAAATAAGCCTAAAAACCCTAATTTCTCATTAGAGACCCTCATTATTCTCAACACACACTCTTCTCACCTCTTCTCTCTCCTTCTCAAGCAAGCTAGGGTGTCAGGTTCTAGTTCAACAAGAGATCATTGTTGAAGAACTCAAAGGTTGAACCTCTATTGCTACAACTCAAGACCAACCATCATGGCAAGGTAAAATCCATTGTTTCATGCTTCATTTCATTGTTTCTTCATTTGATTTGATTTTCTAAAAGGGGCTTGACCAAGGCAAGCCCCCATACTCTAACAATCAACAAGTTCTCCCTCTTTGCGTGATTTGTAGGTGTTGTAGGAAGATTTGGAAAAGAACCAAGGTGGAAGAATCTTCATCAACTCACCCGACCTCTCTAAGGTTGAAGAAATCCTAGTTGAAGCTTGGAAGACCTCCATAGATCAGATTCTGCACTTTCGGAACTAGATACCTAAAAAAGCAGAAAACACATACTTAGGGCTACAGAGTCCATCTTCTGGTTCACAAAAATTTAGAAGAGGACTAGGTCATCACTTTGGGTGACCTAGTCCCATTGAATCCATTTTCCAAGGATATTGGTAGATCTGGATACCCTTTTGGCTGAAATAGACTCCATACCAACTTTCCAAAATTTGGCCCGAAAAAGGACTAGGTTGCCCAGCTTGGCACAAGTGTCCTGTTTGGCGTCAACAACAAATACAACAAAATTTACAACCCTTGCAAGATTCTAGGTGTACACCTCTTCAATCTTATCTATTTCTATAATAATTTGTTTATATTTCTTAGGTTATCTTGTACATAGTTGCATATCTCAATCTATTTTCCAACATAGTTATATTTCATAGGTTTTACATTCATACTTAGCTTCTATTTTCTATTCATAACACTTAGGAACATTCAATCACACACCTCACAAAATCCCAACCCTCAACCTACTTTGAATTAAATCCAATCATATCACCAAAGTGGAAAGAGAGCCATTTCCTAATTGAGTGCTCCCTAGGTGGAAAACCCTAGGTGCCTAGTTGGGGAATCCTCTTTCCCTTGTTTGCATATATTTTTGGTGGTCCATTTTGGTGAAACCGACATTCCTACACCTTCCTTTTTTCTGAATTGGACCTCTTCCCCATCCTAGGATTTCCTTGCATTACATTTTGCATTGTTACGTTGCTTTCTACGGTTTAAAATTTTGCATTAGTGAAAATTGCATATAGGTTGCATTTTTGCATATTAAATAATTAATCATTTCTAAAATTTTGCATTTTCTTCCTAGATCTATATTGTACAACATAGAAACCACCCACATCCATCACATTTTTTAATCAAATCTAAAAAAAATCACCAGGAGGACTAGGTTGCCATCCTGGGCAACCTAGTCCCTTTAGGCTTCTAAAACTACACTTTACAAAGTTGAAAAACTAGTTTTTAAGCTTTTGTTTTGTGTCATTACCTACCTATATCAACTAGTTGTGTTTCTGTTACATATATTTTATTAAAAATAGCTTAAATTAGCTCATTTTATGCATTGCTTAGTCTTCATTTTGCATATACTACATTTAGTTCTCAGATTGTTACAGTGTAATAAAAAAATTACCTTGTTTTCCATTTGAAAAATTGCATTTCAACATTTTAGTTTAAATTATTGCATTACATTCTCTCTTTCCTCTCTCCTCAGACCATGTTTTCTTTTAAAATATGTGGCTTTGATTTGGTTTCAAATGGATTGCATAAATAAAACATTCCTTATTATGAGTTCAATGTAGATTATAATAATTAATTCATTAAAGAACATGTTAATAACCAAAACATCGACACAATTCTTCACATTGTATTACCCCTTGATGCAGACATTTGTGTTGACAATCATAACCATCATACTTGTGTTGATGAAGGTATTTTGGTGACAAAAGCTACAAGTGTTGAGGGTCTTGATTGTCCCTCTACTCATCCCCCTTTGCCAACCATTAAACAACAACATGATGAAATCATAAACACATTTCTTGACATCACCTTACCTAGTCTCCCTAACCATAACCATCAACCTTTCCCTTCTTCTAATATCCCTCCTTCATGCAAAGAGGACATGTTGGTGTTAGAAGATCCTTCTCCTAAGAGTCATGAGACTCTTGACCCTCCCTTTCCTAATGCTCCTCCCCTTTGGGATAATTTATTTGACAATCATAGTGGATCTTCTCTTGATGCCTCCCTCCCTTGTGATGAAGCATGCGATGAACCTCTTCCATGCTCTCCTACTAGGGTAGATGGGATGGAACAAGAGAATGAGACCTTTGACAATCAAATAGACCCTCCTACCCATCCCCTGCCTCCCTATCCCACCATTGATCATTCCCCTACTAGTGATGAAGTTATTTTAGAAGAACCACTCCTTGCATGTCAAGAACATGAAGCTTGTAGTTATTATAAAATCTCTCCTCCTAGGGAGGATATCATGATGCAAACCAAGGATAACATTGACTCTCCTTCCCAAGGTGATGTTAATATTATTCAACCTCAACTTGTCCTCTACCCAACTTCTAAACTTGAATTCATTCTCTCCACACATAAGCCTAATGTGTTGGAGAAATTGAGTCATAATACCATTGCTCATACACATTACACTCGCAACAACCCACAAACCAAACCATCAACCTCCACTCCTTTACCTTCCACCCATCCTATCTTACTTGCTACCCCTCACTTCAATTCCTTCCTTAGGGATTATGACCTTGTTGACCAATTAAGGAATACTCCTGCCAAAATATCTTTATGGGACCTTATTCAATCCTCCCCTCACTATCACAACATGATGCAGGATGCCTTACAACAAATTCCTGTCCCTTCTACTGCACAAACAAATGACATTGCAACTATGATCCAAGGCTTGAATGTTGACATTTTTTTCCACCAGAGTGAGCTCCCTCCTTTGGACATGTAAAAAAAAGTCGACTCCTTCATGATCATATTTCAATACAAAAGCATAGGGATCAAGAAAACCCTTGTTGATAATGGTTTTGTAGTCAATGTGTGTAGTGTCAATCTCTTGGATAGGCTCCATATCAATAGATCGACCATCTAACCTTCCTCCTTATCCCTCATTAGATTTGATAGTAAAGGACAAAAGCCGCTTGGTGTGATCACTTTGCCTCTTATAGTTGGAGTGGCCATATTAGACACATCAATCCATGTTATTCCAAATGATGTTTCATCTAACATCATTTTGGGTAGGCCATGGATTCATGCAAGGAATGGTGTTCCTTCCACTCTTCATCGAAAGATGAAGTATATCTACAACAACAAAGTGTACACACTCGACGTTAATCTTGAGCCTTATAGTGTCTTACACCTTGAGCAAAAAAAATCCAAACCCTTCAGAACTTCTACACCCACCCAACATGTGGAACCCTTACAACCAAAGTCCTTTGATGATGGTTGGGGCCAGGGATAACTTTAAGAAACCCCACCTCAGTGCAGGTGTAAAATCCTGGCGAATCCGTTATACTTCCCGATGAAAAATATTATTTCTATTGGTGATTTTTTTCGTTTTACGGGAAAAAAAAAATCCCAATTGGCGAATCTTTTATAATCCCTAGAAGTTCATGGAAAATCTTGGCGAATTGCAAATTTTTTTAATAGAATAAAATATTTTTCATTGGAGAATAAAACCGTTTTTCAAACCAGAATTGTTTTTCCATTGGCGATTAAAACCTTTTTTCAAAGAAAAAAATATATTTTCATTGGCAAATTAAAAAGAATCTCAAAATAGTAAAAAAATCTTTTGGCGAAATAAACAAATATGCCAACAAAAAATCATAGGGGCCATTCGTTGAATGTTCGATGGACGACTGTAGTTGCATTCTGGAAGTAAATATCTGAAGCACTAGACTTGCGATTTGAAACCTCCGTAATAACACTATAACCGTTAGATGCAGACATGTGGCAAGATCAAGGCTCATCGCTCATCACTCATTTTGTCTTTTCAATGCCTCGACATTGTACATTTCATTTAATTGAAATTCTCATTCTTTTTGAAGAAAGTGTGGTTGTCGTACTTCTAGTGCAGGCAGTGGTGGCGATTAATGCCATATGTGATATGAACATCTGAAACAATTTCTTGGACAACTCATAGCTTTAATGAAACAAGATTTGTAATATTTTTATATCATTTGAACTTTGAGTGATTTTGACAGCTTGTCAGCTTGAGGTAGAGTTCAAGTTGGCATATAGCAAGACGCCAATCAAATTAGAAATTTTAATTATACAGGCTGGTAGTGGCATTGGTGGCCCATAAATAGGGATAGTGATTCAGTGATTAGTAGATAGTGCCATAAAGGTTTTTATTTTCTAGGGTTAATAAGGATTCATGAAGAAGATGATGCAGTATTGGGGATACTGTAAATTCTCCTACCTACAATTATGTAGTTACAGAGTAATTAGTAAAAGAAGAATTTCCTTCAAGTTCAGAATGGGTGGAATTGGAAAGAAGTTGATTTGGTTAACCTGAATTTTCAGACAGGTTTTGAACCAGGATGAGGAGCTATGATGGAGATAAGTGCTATCCCAATGCATAGAGGCTGCAGGTAAAAGATGGGAGTAGATTTGCTTCTCCTTTTGTATTCTAATAACTTGCATTTCCCCAACATGGTTGGCTAGGCAAGCCCCATGCATTTATTTTCAAAGAGATATTTATATTACATCTTCTGTATGACTCTGGTTCTTGAACGAGATAAGTACATTTTGTATCTTCATGGCTCCCATTTCCCTAGGACAGATTGGAACCCCCTTTCCCCAGCATGGTTGGCAAATCCACTAGTAGAAGCTTGGAATCATGAATTTATTTTCCAGAGCCACATTTTTTTTTAGAGAAAGATGTGTAGTAAGTTTTCAGTAGTAAAGCTTGGAAATTGGAATCAATTTGTAATCCATTGTAAGTTTGTAACGAGCAACAACTTGGAATAAATTATTAAATTTTGTCTTTGTAAAGTACTAAACTGACACACTGACATATGTTATTTATACAAAACAAGAGCTACAGTGCTACTCATCTGTAAAAAGATATGTAATAATGTGACATTGAAATTCAGTTGCAATAAAATAAATGGTTGTGTTGTGTTATTCTTGAATCTTGATTCCTTGAATCTTCGTTATTCATTTACGTTTAAGAGTAAAGAGTTGTTTTCTAAGTTCAGAACTACAGTGTCTATTAATAATTTAATATATTCAAATCAGTTATTTTTCTTTTGAGAAATTAAGTAATATACTCTATGCAATATGCACTTGAGAATTCATGGTTACTCAAGTTTCAAGTTCAACCATTGGATAAACATTTGATGTATGGTTGTAGTTACATTCCGTAATTAAAAGAAAAGAGCGATGGCCTTCCCAATTTAAACCTCCGGAATTACCCTATAACCATTAGATTTAGAAAGATCAATGGTTAAGATTATGACAATAGCAAATAATCAATATGAAAATTTTATGATGGTTTGGTCATTTAAATGCCTATCAAAAAAATTATTTAATTTACGAAATTTTATATAAAATCTTTTATAAATGGAATATCTTGAAAAATTAGAAAACAATGATAATTATTAGTGATAAATATAAAAATCTACTGTTATAATTAACAGTTAACAAAAGTTTCTAAAATCGTATTAAAAATAAATCTTGTTAAATATATTCTAAAAAATAAAAATAATTATGTTTTATTTTGAAAAGATTCTAAATTAATATATATTTTTATAATAATATTATAAATCACATATATTAATATAAAAATTGATAGCTATTAATATTATAAAAAAGTCAAAAGTTTCTAAATTCATATTAAAAATATTCAAAAAAGTTATATTCTATTTTCTTTTTATAATAAAAATTATAAAATGATATATATTATAAATTAAAATACCATATAATATTTTTTTACGGTTTAATAAAAATATAGCAAGTCAAACTATACGGTCTAATAAATTTTATAGCTATAACATATGGTCTAAAATTGAAAAAACGGTCAAATATTTAATAGACCATCAAATTCCAGAACTGTTGTCAACTATCAAGTGATTAATGTTTATTTTTAAAGTTAATATAATAAATTGCTCAAGTTTCAACCGTTGGATGAACATTTGATGTATGGTTGTAGTTGCATTCCGTAATGACATGCACAGAGCGATGGGCTTCCCAACTTAAACCTCCAGAATCACCATATAACCGTTAGATTTAGAAAGATCAACGGTGAAGAATTTGCAACTTGTAGACGTAAGACGTGTCATTCACTTTAATGTTCCAATTTCGAGAAACAAAGCATTTAAAGCACTTTGTACTGCTAAGTGTCAACTGTCAAGTGATTAATGTTTGTTTTTAAACTTTAAAGTTAATATCATAAATTACTCAAGTTTCAACCGTTGGATGAACATTTGATGTATGGTTGCAGTTGCATTCCGTAATGAAATGCACAGAGCAATGAGCTTCCCAGCTTAAACCTCCAGAATCACCCTATAACCATTAGATTTAGGAAGATCAACGGTTAAAAATTTTCAACTTGTAGTCTTGTAGACCTAACTCCTAAGACGTGCCATTCACTTTAAAGTTCCAATTATGAGAAAGAAAGCATTTAAAACACTTTGCACTTTGAAATTATACAGTGATTTTTCAAGTCTTCAATCTTCAGATTGCTCATTGGCCATTGCAGTGCACCACCCTATTTTGGATTCCACAATTCCACTTCCAACAATGCCATTCCAGTTTTCAAGCGTTGGGACTCAAAATCTGGGTAAGTGAAAGAATCCTTGCGGCTACGTTTTATCGTTTGACATTTCTTAAAATCTTATTTTGTCAAAGTTTGAAGTTTGGTTTTAGACTTTAGAGACTCAAGAATTAATTAAAATTAAGGAGGACTAATAGTTATTACTTATTAGCGAATTCAAATTTCACAACTTCACATTTGTACAAGAATGTCTACCACCAGTACCACTAGAGCAATGTCCGATAAAAAAATACATTATGCAGAATTGCTTAAAACCCTAGGTTTCACCAATGGGTACCATGATATTTATGATCTTGAAATCTATGGTAGGCGTACCTCAGAACTTAGATTTTCATCTCAGAATAAGGTTGCAAAGCAAAAAAAATTTAATAGTATTAGTGCACTGTGGGTAACTGGATTAGGGCGCATGATGTTACATGAAGTTTTCCCTTGCCCAAAATTTATCATGGTCTATGCCGAAAATTATGATGATAAGAAAAGAGGAATTGTTAATAAAGATAACCAAGAAGAATTTTTATCCATTAATGCAAAAGAACTTGGAAAAGTGTTGGGGTTTACAACCGAAGAATTTGGAAACCACCACATTGATCTAGAAAAGCTTGCTAGTGATTATGAAGCAGTGGAAGAAAGGCTGAAAAATGATTTCTTAAATAATATAGTTAAGGATAGAAACAAATTGAAAGGTGATCAGAAGCCTCCTTATAATTTGGATTTTTTAAACCATGGGTTCAGGATACTATTTCCATGCTAGCATTTTGCCTCGATCTGGATAGCAATTTGGAAGTGGGTACAAGCCTCCTTGAAATGGTATATAATATCCATTATGCTGATGAACATGTCAAATATAATTATACTCAGCACATTGCAGAATCCATGCATAAACAATTTTTAATGATTAAAGCAAGTTCCACGAAGACATTTAGGTTCACAACCTACTTGTGCTATCATTTTCCATTCAAATTTAGAGGAATGTTTCAGACCAACAAGCTTCAGATTCAGCCCTATAGTAATGCAGAGGAAAATAAAATGGCTCTAGTATATTAATGGACCACTGAGATAAAGATGCATGATTCTCGAAGGAACTATAGTCATTTTGTAGACTACTTTTTGGCTCCATTGCATCAAGTCATTACAAATAATCCAATGCCTAGATTGCCTATGTCATGTAGAAACTGCATGCAACTAGGAAAAGAAATAAAATTGGTTGATTGGTACTTAATGGAAGAATATATTGTGCTAAGATTTTATGGATTGGGAGTAAAACCATACAAACTTCCAATACATGTGACATAAAGGGTTTTTGCATTGGAATATGTAAGGCAGGTGCAGAGTGCTGATGAACTACACTTTCTCAGTCAGCAAAAGAAGACCTTATTTCCTTCTTTACCTTTTTCATGTGGAGGGTTCACATTCGAGAGAAAAACATTTAGTGTGGCACATAATCTTTTGATTTTTTTTGCATTTGATGCTATCTGTCACTGGCAGTATGATCCATGTGACATCATTAAATCAATGATTGTGGCCAATAGGAATGCTACAAATAGAATTCAACATCAAAGTAAACCCTTGCTTGAAAACTTGAGAAACAAGGATTCTTGGGATGAGGTCAAAATAGCAATGGAGAAAAGTGTTGCTGAGAATGGTATTTCTTTTGAACAATTGTCAAGAAAAATTAGGGCATTGCACCGAAAGACAATCAGGACATACAAATTTTTTTATGAAAAAAGTGATAAACCATCTAGTAGAGTAAAAATTCCAGGTTCTCTAGAGAAGGATGTTATAGATAAAAAATGGTCACAATAAAAAATTACTGCCTTTTGGTCTATGAGGAAGGACCTAGGAGAAGAAAGAGCTCTTGCAGAGTATGATGATAACAAAGAAGATGAAGAGTTTAGGAAATTGTGGAATATAGAGCATCCTGATGAACGTGATGAATCTGATGATGATATTGATATGGAAGAAGAAGAACAAAACCATGCCAATTACAAACCTATTTTAGGTGAGGCCGCAAAATAAGAATATGCTTCAACATATACTATAGGAGCAACCATACTTCAAAAAATTGGTTATGAAGGTGGTCCTTTGGGGTCCAAAGGACAAGGCCCTTCGACAATACAAAGTGTTGAGCATAGAAAAATAGTTGATAAATCTGGCCTTGGGTTTGAGGTGAAAAAGTAGACCACGGGGATACAAGACAAAATCAATTTGTTAGAGCTTCTAGTCTTCATCCTCATGGTCAGTTACCATCACAACTAGGACATGCCCTTGGTGGACAACTTAGTGCAACTGGGAGTGCCATTGGTGGTGATGGTATGGGTAGTAGTACTAGTAGTGGTCAACATGTGCTACAACGACAAATTACACACAATACTAAGAGGAAAACAAAAAAGGATACCACAGAAACACCAGGTGATCAAGGCAATCAAAAGAGGCAAAGGATTTTGACAGGTCCAAGTCACACTATTAGCGGATCCACCAGTACCACAAAGGAGTTATTTCCATAAACTCCCACAAATCCAGATAGTGTGGGTGAAACATCATTAGCAACTACAAGTACTCCTATTCCTTCGCCATTCAAGCATTCCATTGTTCTTGCCTCCCCAAGTTATGATTTCATTGAAGAGTTTAAAAAGAAATCAGACTTGAATAAAAAAGAAAAGAAGCTACTGATGGAGAGTGCGTCTGCTGTAACTTCAGAGACTACAACAACCATGGTATTACCCACATTTGACACAAATAAAGAAATCATGAAGTACACAATTGTTGTTCCCATAGTTCAAAACAAATCAAAAAATCAGATGGATCGATCTGAATACCAGGTAACCAATTTTCAATTGGATTTTTTTGGCCTGAAAAATACTGACAAAATTAATGTATCAAAGAAGAACAATGAATTGGTGTACACATCATTGCTAAGGCAATATAGAGAGAAGAAAAGGTTGTAGACCCAAATAGAAAAGTTACAGGCAAAACTAGCAAGTGAGAAAGCAAACAAGAAAGCAACAGATAACAAGAGAAATGAATTAGAAAAAAGAATAATAAAATCTACCTCTACATCAACAAGAAAATAGGATAAATCAAATGAGAGATAAGTGAATGACTTGAAGCGAAGGCTAGATGAGAGAAACAAGAAATATGATGAGGAAAAATCCAATTCAGAAAAATTAAGAGTAAGCATTGCGAATGGAAATGTACAGTGGGAAATTTTTTTGGAGAAACAGAGAAAAACAATTGAAAGATTGGAGAAAGAGCTGACAGAAGCAAAAGAAGAAATTAGGTCTTCTCAAAATAAGTTATTTGCATTTTGTAGAGATACGATGAGGCATATGAAACAAAAGATCTGGGATGAAATAATGCAGAGGTTTGATCATTTGTGTGACATGTTTCAATTGATTGATGCTATTAGACAACATTATAAGAAGCTCATCAGATATTTAGTGGACAACAAAAAGGTGCTGGAATTAGAGAAATTTGCAAATGAAGTTCTACAAACAGTCTACAAAGCCACTGGCAATGATCTGAAATCAAAAGGGATTACTAATCAGATTGAAACCTCAATGAAGTTGTCATCTATCATTGAAAAGTGTTTGAGAATGTCTGGAACAAAGGAATATTTGCATTTGGTTGCAGACAAGATGAAGGTGGTGGATGAAAAGGTAAGGAACTTCATAGAGCTTGGTTTTCCAGAGGCTTTTGACACAAATGAGTGATTCATTGGAAAGGATGGTTTCAGAAAGAAGATGGAAGGTGCAAGGAAGATTGATTTGGACCAATTTCCTCAGAACCCAGATGTGAACTGTTTTAATTTGGATTCAATTAGAACACTGATAACCTTGAATGCAAAATTGACTAAAGAATTCAAGACAGGTTCCACTTCTAATTACAATCATGAAATATTAACAAAACTTCAAGTCAAACAACATCAGTTAGAACAAATGGCAATTCCACCTCCTGAAGAGTGGAAGTTGCTAGAAAAGGTGATACAGTGACTTGATTTTTTATTTTCAACCTTTGATAATATGAGTTTCCAAGTTCCAACTCAGCTCTGTGCAGATTTGTCTTTGGGCATTGGCAAGATTTTGCATTGCCAGTGCCAATATGTACTCCTTCATGTGAAATTCAGACTTCAGTAATGTGATGATGTTCAATTATCTGTATTATTTATTTTATCATTTGAACTATTGATGAACTTGATGGAACTTCTAATTTTGCTCTCTGAATTCCTCTTTGTCTTGACCTTGTCCTGGTATGTCAATGTGTCATATTATTTGGGAAAGAACCTAAGGTTGGGGTTTTTATTTTGGTTTTCATGAAAATCCTAATGTCGTATGTAATACCTTGGGTGAAAATCTATTCGGATGTTACCTTTTTTGGGTGGGTTTTGTTGGTGTTTTTTTAATGTAAACCAAGTTTGTCTCCTAATCTACCTATGAAATTGCCAATTCCAATCAAGGGCATGGGATGATTACAAAATTATTTCGTAACTTATGATAGTCATTTTATTTGCAATTTGGCAGCAAGCTCTAAGTAAAGACATACAGACACATGACTTCAAAACGGTGTCAACCACCTCATTGTGTTTAGAAATTGCTTCATCCTCACTTACCTTTAGGGTATCCTGCAATTCTGTGATTTTATTCAACATTTGCTTCTTGGTAGGATCCACAAAATACTCAAATTCCTCTTCAATTGGCTCTGGTGCAGGGCTAAGAGCAGGTGTTCGAATGGGGGGCCCAGGAGTAGAAATGATTGGGATATTAAGGGGTACTGACCCTGAAGTAGTGGGTAGTGCTCTGATACCAGGGGCACTGGAGGATTCTCCTACCTGCCCATATTTCAGTCTATCTACTTTAGACTGCAGCTCAACATTCCTTTGCTGTATTCTACTATATTCCCCAATTATTACGTTTTATTTCTCCATCAGACTCTTCTTTTCAGCTTCCTCCCTTTCAGTTGTCTTTTGAGCCAATTTGGCCACATTCAATGTCAAGCTTGTGGCTTCTGTTGTTGAGGTTTTAGAAGCTCTCTTGATGATGAGCCCTCCCCTTAGACTTGGGCCAATATCAGCCACATTTGGTTTTCTACCCTGAGGTGCCAATACCCATATGGCCAGAGTTTTATATTCTTCACTAAAAGTAGAGTCTTGCAGAGCTGCCTTAACCTCTTCCTCGCTATTTTCCATAGGATGCTTGGACTGTAGGATAGAATTGAATGCTACAGCATCAACTATGTCTCATTCAGGCAGAATTAAGACACCAACCTAAGTCACAAGTCTCCTTCCTTCCTCATGAGTAATGCTCTTGAATTCCTCCATTAGTTTAGCCTTAATTTCACCATCATTCTCCTGTTCAGACCTATCAGGTCTTGACTCTCTCCTTCTCTTGCATTTATCTTGATATTCCTCTAATTTCATTCTCCAAATTAACTGCAAGAATACAGGAGTCTTCACGAAGAAATCATCATCCATGAATGCCTTGCAGGCCTCCATCCTGGCATCCTATACACACTGCCCCTTTATATCCATATCAGTTAACACCAATTGTGTTGATCTAGGAGGAGAAGGGATACCAACCTGCATGTCTTGATCAGTTATAATGATTTCATCTATCAGAGCCTCTTGTGTTTCCTCAACCTTTTGCCTCTTTAGGCTTGGCTCTGATAGTAACTCTACAGGATCATTTCTCAGTGGTGAATCTAGGTCCACAATCCTTATCCCCCCAGGTTTCCTGATCCCTTGACTCGGTTGTGATGATGCTTGCATTATTTGTTTTCCCCTTTTATCTCCTGCCTCCTCATCACTGCTATCATCTCTCTTCCTCTTGTATAGAGGCCTGTCCTTTGGTGGCTGATAAGTTGGCCTTTTTTCTTCAGCCCTCACATATGGTCTCTGAATTCCCAAGTCCAGTTCCAAATTGACTTTCTTGGTTTTCAAGGTGCTCATGATATCTTTGAATTTATTTATTAAGAAATCTATTCTTTTATGAAATGGAGTGAACTCCATCAATGGATCATATTTTGGATCCATTTTATACACCATAGCCAGCAGTTTCTCATAGGAAATCCATTTCTCTTTATTCAATTCCTGCCTGCTCAAATCAAACTCATTTATGATTAGATCCTCAGGAAAATTGAAAACATGTGCAAACTTGCCACCTTTAATTCATTTCCTGAATAGGGCAAATAATCCCTTGGGGTCATGCTACCTCTTAGATCCACTCTTCAAATGATAATCATCAAAAAATATTCCAAAGTGGACCTATCCTCCCTTGGAAAAGACAAAATCAGAAACAATAGTATAATCAGGGAACAAAGTCCCTTTTCCTTTCCCTATCAAATTATCCTCATGAATGCAACCTAGTTGCCACATGACCTCAGCAAATCCCATCCTTGATGGTACATTATATGGGAGAATGTGAGGAGCTCTCTGGAAACCATAAACCCTCAGAACAGTGCTTACGGGGTATAAGATGATGTCACCCCAATTGTGGCACACCTTCAAATCCGGCTTCCTCACTTTGGGTCGGAGGAAATCATGCAAATCCTCAGGTACCCTTAGCACATTTACCACCAATCTAGCTCTAAGTCTAGAAGCAAAACAGTTATCAAACTGCACAAAGCTATCACCTCCCCTGTTGCAAGACAAATCTGCACTCCAAACCTGTACTGGTAATCTTTCTCCATTCACTTCTTACCTCAACACTATTTTCTCTTAGAAGAAGTCGGCATTCTTGTACAAGAACATATGCATTAATAGGGAGTACCAAAAGAAAGGAGTACTAGTGTTCCCCATATGCAACTTCAACAAAACCTCATGTATCTTTTCAGCAAGAAAAGATGCATAGTCGTACACTACAGAAAAATTGGGATGTTGAATCTGAGCCCCCATAAACATATAAGCAATGGGAATCATGGTATTAGGGTTGAAACCTAAAATCTAGAAAAGTGAATAAAATGTTGCCAAGAAGTGATCAACAAAACAGCTCAGCCTGAAAGGCTCCTGATCAATTAGGCTGATGTGAATCATTGAACTGCCTGCCTTGGTTAAATGAGCAGGAAGCAATTTTGATCTGAAAAGAAGCTTTGATTTGGCATATTCCTACTTCATTTCCTCAAAATCTGCCCGGACTAAGAATGGGCTATATTCACTCAAATCGAAAACCTGCCAAATCTCATCCGCATTTATATTTAGTAGAACCCCACCATCATTATCCCTGATAATCCTTGCAACAGGATCATATCGTGCTGCCATTGCTCTGAGTAGGTCAATATCAGGAAATACATTTGGTACAACTAGTTTCCCCATATCGTACTTCCAACCATTACAAAAAGGATGAGGCACATTTCATTGCCCATACCATCTCCTAAACATTTCTAGGCCCTTCATTTGGACCCTAGCATCTGCAATATTATAGGTTTTACACCTTAGTCCCTCGCCTAAGGCTTTCCCGTTCATTAAAACCAAACCCCTCTTCTTGTCATTCGTTGATAGTGGGAATTGATCTAGAAAATCGTCGTATAAATTCCTTTGCAAATAATCAATATGGCCAGAATGCTACTTTGATGGCGCCATTTCGAACAACTAGGGCTTCTCCTAAAATCAAATTCTTGAACAAACTAGGGCTACCCAAAATGAAATTACACCAAAACTTTGCAATTTCCCCCAATTCAAAAGAACCAGTAACCTTACAGTCTTAATCAACAAGACCCCTGACCAACACAATAGAACCCTCCACAAAAAAAATTCAAACAAAAACCGTGGCATAGAAGGTAACTCATAGGATTTCGTGCCTTGCAGAAAACAAAACCTCGTTGTTATTGCTTGAAAAACTCAATCTTTGGCTTTGGAATGCTTCGAAAAAATTAGAATGCCTTTGTGGTGAAGATAGAATGGAATTAACTACTTAAAGCCGATGAAAAATGGCCAGTAGACATCTCATCCACCATCAAATCTCACTTGCATGCCACGCCAATGACTTCAATCGTATTTGATATGAATTTAAATCCTCGCCGTTGATCTCTTGTTCCTGTCAAATCATCAATGATCAGACGACCATCTTCAAAAGGCCAACAACTTGACAACATTTCCATGTCATTATCGAGGGCCCACCATAATACACAACACCAAAGGAATACACATGGCGTCCTCCCATGATATCACAATCACTAAACACCCTTCACTTTAGGATCACGTGATGGCGGGCAACCGTTGATTCCCTCCATCGGCGATCATGATCATTCACAACAGTGAGCAGCACCAAAACCTATCCGTTGAGAAAATTTTCATCAAGGTTCAAACATCACTGTCGATCTCGAGCAAATGCATCTCACATTGGTTTAGTAACCCACTCTATAACATACTAAATGCTAATACAAATATTAAGCACTTTATTTACTCCTTTTCAGCATCGACAACTTGGGACACGTGGCGCCCACCCGTGATATCACAATCACCTAGCAACCAATGGTGATGTCATCACGAGATCGTGGGGAATGGTCAAGATCAACCGTAGGGAGATCGACGGTCACTAAAAATAACCCCTGAAAAATAATACAATTACTTAAAATAAAAGAGGGGAAGGGGACACCACCTAGGACAATGACAAATGATGGCTCAAATTTCTAAAACAGAGGGCATGGTCCGGCCCAAACTTGAGAAATAAAAGGTCAGGCGAAATATTTAGCATTATTATTAAAAGGGGCCCGGCCTAGACGATTCAATGGGACATAAGTTGTTTTGAAACCACCCTCAAAAAGGTAACGTCAAAAAAAACGCAACCCAAAGATATATATTATATGGCAGGTTACTAAAGTGGCTGCGAGATGCACGTGCTCAAAATCAATGGAGGTGTTATAATCTTGATGAAAAAGTTGCTCAACGGTTATGTTCAACAAGGGTGATTGTTATGAATGAACATGATTGTTGATGACGGAGATCAATGGTTGCCCACCATCGCGTGATCGGAAGATGCGAGGTGTTTATTGATTGTGATATCACGGGTGAGCGTGACGTGTATTCCTTTGCCGATGCATAGTGTGGTGGGCCCGTCGTGATGAGATGGAGATTGCATCAACCTTTTTGAAGGCAGCCATTTGATGCTTTGATGAAAGTGAAGGATCGACAGTTGGGATTTGAATTCGATCAACATTAAGTAATTTTCCTTCGTTCTATTTTACCACAAAGTTATAACAAATTTTGGTTGTGTCTTGATGATATTTTTGGACCACTTTTGGCGCAAGTTTCTTGAGGTTTGGTGGCTGGCCAGTGCATCAGTCATTCTGTTGTAGGTTTTAAACTCATTAGAGTTTGATGTTTCCGGACAGTACTAGCATCTGAATGGAAATTACTCATTTCAAACTCGTGTCTCTCCATTGTATAAACATATCATTATTTTTAATAAAATGATCAAGGGTTATTTTGTTCATTTCAAAGTTATGGATGTTGAACTATTAGTCTGTTAGCTTCTGTTATGTTTTCACTAAAAATCCTAATATGATTCATGAAGTGCAATTTAATATAAAATATCATGGAGACTTGGAGTGCAATATAAAATATTAAATAAAATATCCTGATTCCTGAACTTGAAGTGCAATGATTCACAATTTATTTGAATACAATATAAAAAATTATCAACTACTATTTGGAATATGATTCATGCAGTGCTTGAGTGCAATCTAAAATAAGATTATAAGATATCATGAACTTGAAGTGCAATGATTCACAATTTTCATTTAATAGAATATAAAATATCATCAACTACAGTTTGGACTTTGGAACAATGGAAACTGATTCAAGAAGTGCAGTAAAAATACCTAAAACTTGCTAATTCTCTTCAATTTCCCAAACGGAGTCAGGGTCCTCAAATCGATGCTCATCTTTAGATAAAGTAAAAGAGTCATCATGATTCGGAGATTGCTCTGCACTTTGTTCAGCCTGTATCTCAAAATCAACATTCATTGTTTGATTTGTGTCAATTTCAATATCATTGTCATCTTGATCTATCCCAGGCCCACTGCCACTGCCACTAGTACCACCACCAGTACCGATGGCTCTTGGAATTGGAGAGCCTGTGTTGCACAACCTGACCCCTCTTCTTTCACATGTGGACCTCCAGATTGCGAGTGCCCTTTCAAAAGGAATTTTTTTGACATTATACGTAGTTCCTTTCATCCTCAAGCAATTTTCCAAATTCTTGTCCAGTTTGTTTCTTAACTTTGATTTCAAAAACCCCAATGTACTGAAAACTCTCTCATCCTCCACTGACCCCAATATCATTGTTTGACATATATCAACTAGTTTTAAATATTCTGACATCGAACCACACAATATTTCACTCTGACCTAAGCTTGTCCAAACCTTTTTTATTGATCCCGGTTCAAAGGCCTTCTCCTTGCCCATGGAATCAGACTGGTCCCTCATAGCTATTGCAAAACTTCGACATTGCTTTCTAAGCTTATTTTCATTTAAAATTCCTTCTATTGCCTGCTCATTGTATGTTACCTTTTTTGAAAACTGTTCAATCATGATTTTTACTTGATCATGAAAATATTCTGGGTTATCTCAGTTTACCCAAAATTGAGGATACACAATACCCATGGCTTCAAGTATTTCATGTCGAGGGAATCTTTCACGAATCTCTGAGGAAAGAGATTTTGCAATGTCCTTCAAATTATCACTAACAGATTTAACAATGTTGTTAAAATTTTCCTTGTTAACAGGTACTTCTTTTCTAGAGCACTTGGTTGTCTTACAGTGGTACATTGGTATCTCATATCCACGTACACAAATACATAAGTGCCCGCTTGCATTAAACTGTAAATAATTATCAGGATAATTCAAATTACTAATTTTCTGCCACATCAAATAATTTGTGCCTTCTTGTGTTAGATCTAGATATAGATGATCGAGGGCCAAGCATGTAAGTTTACGTAGATTGGCATATTCATAAATATACATAGTTCTATCTTGGGCTTTCTTCACAAGATTGTTCATCTCATCCAACATGGGGAGAAGACTAGCTAAAGTCAAGAGTGTCTCTATATCACTTAACCTATGTAAGAGTTCAGGAGCTTTGTCTACTGTGTTGCAATGCTCGTACATCAACCCAATCAAGGATTGATATTCTGAAAGAACTCGTTGTGCTGGTCAATGCAGGGAGATCCAACTAGTATTGACATCCATAAGAAGCTTGTTTCTAGGTGTTATTCCCTCAGCAAAATGTTGAAATTCAAGGAAATGTTTGGGACTTCGATAAAAGTATGCATGGATCTCGCCAACTAGATTTGCAACTTTTGATACTGTTGGAAACTCGCTTACAATTTTAAATGCTAAATTCATTCTATGGGCCATGCAGTGAATGCCAAGCATGTATGGTGCACAAGTAGTTTTTAACATTGTGCAAAGACCGCTCCTTTGACCTAGCATCACTATAGCTCCATCAGCTCCTACACACACCAACCTTTTGGCAATTGTCAACTCATCCAAACCTGCAATTTCATTCAAAGATTTCCTGACTAGTTCAAATAGATTTTGTGATGTTGAACTATCCTTCATTTTACGAACACAAAGAAGATGAGCTTGGCGAACATGTTGTTCTACAGTATACAAATGCATAAAAACCCAAGAAGTATTGTCTACCATAGTAACTTCATCTAAAGATAATGCAATGAAATTTGACTCTTTTAATTTCTCCTTTAAATCTTGCTTTTCCACTGCAGCAAGATAGTTTGCCAATTCCCATCCAGCGTTTACTAACCAATGTGAGAAGGGAAAGTGGGGAACACTCAAATAAGATAATAAATCAAAATATTTTGGGTAGTCTATCATAGGACGCATCCTGGACAATATGTGAAAAACAACACTCATCTGAACAGTTTTTGACAGATTTGCTGCTGCCATGGCTTTTCAAAAATGAGCCTCAAGTGTACCTTCACATATTTTAATCTTCAACATTCTATTTTTATGCTCTCCATAATTTGTGGCATACTTAACATGAAGACATTCTTCCTTTGATTTCCATCGTACGACTGATTGTTCCTTTCCGTCCATGATTTATTTTCTATAAACTTTGTCGATATGCTTTTCTATAGTGTCAAGCTTTAGCTGCATCATCTTGTCTCTTCCACATTTCCAACTACAAATCTTACATATGACCTTTGTTGCCCTTTCAATATCGTTTTCGTTTGATACCCCCACTGGTTCAAGGAATGGGTACTTCGACAACCAACCAATTTGAAAATTGCTTGTCATTTCCCACTCGCGGCCCGATTTTGCTTTGCCTTTTCTTTTCTTGCTACCAACATCATCCTCATCCAAGTCGATTATCTCATTCTAGCTATCTAGAGTATCCCTTGGAACATCTTCTGCGGTATTGCCATCCTCATTTGATACATTTTGATTTAACACAATGACAATCTCACCTTGAACTTCCTGTGGCGGAAGAGTTGATGATGTATCTCCATCTTCAATAATATTTGGTGGAAGAGTTGATGGTGTAGCTCCACCTTGATCTGATGGATTAGAAGCTTTGCCAATTCAAAAGTAAGACTGTATGATACCTCCCCGTTTTGGGCGTTTTGATGGCCTCCCAGTCTCTTCATTACCCGCCTGCTCAGGAGTCTTACCCTTGGTGCTCAACATATTGATCTCACTTTGAATAAAAGCTGGAAAAAAATGTCTTCTTGTTTAAGAAGGACAAACCGATAGAGAATATAGATCCCATTCCCCAATTAAAATTATGTTTAAGACTGAAGCAAGAATGGAAAACAGATAAATAAATCTTATTATTATAACTAATAGTCTAATAACTAATAACAGTATGAAGAAATGATCAATCACCTTTGAGTCTACGTTTTCGGGTTTCACTGACTTCTGAATCGAGAAGTAGAACCTTAGAACTGAACAAAATGTGTAAGAACAAATAACAGTTTCAATTGTATTTATATCAATCCATATTTGGGGAATTTCGTGAGATTTTGAAATGGTATGTTAAAAATTTGGCAAATCTTGCGTGCTTATACAATGATACCTTGAAATTTCCAAGGCGAAATAGGTCCTCATAAGCAACTATTTATAAATTTTAATTGGCGAAATGGGTCTTCACAAGCAACTATTTGTAAATTTTAATTGGCGAAATGGGTCTTCATATAATGTTGTTTTAATAGTATTGGCGAATATGTTGGTGACTTTGACATGCTCCCTGGGATTCCAGGCAAAAATATTGATTGGTGCATTGGAAACGCGTACACTGTTATGGTGAATTTATTGCCTAAACATGCCGTGTAAAAAAAAACTGTTGGCGAATGGACATGCATTGGACCGATAGTTCGGGAATTCCTGGCGATTTGAACACCCTGCAGATACGGTAGATTCACCAAATTTGAATTGCCAGATTCCTAGAATTCGCCAATTGGCGAAGATTAGCCACTAAAGTTATCCCTGGTTGGGGCTCCTTAAACTTCACCCCTCCCCTAATGGGAGAAACCAAGACCAGAAGTAAAGACTCTGCAATGAGAAACATAGTCTTGTTAACAGAAGAATCGACTGATCCTTCGATAGAATCCACCTCAACTCCTATAGCCATCAATGCAACAATGGCCCCTCACCTACTCCAAAAAATCTAAAAAATCTTTATGGAAAAGGTTATGAGATCATAAAACAACTCGGCTATAGTGGCAAAGGTTGTGGTGCTAACGAACAAGGTATCCACAACCCTATCGAGCCTATTACACAAACATCCAATCATGGTCTTGGATTTTTTCCCTTCATTGAGATCATCAAACCTTCCTCCAACATCAACAATCTCCCAAATCACCCTTCTACCCCAACCTTGGAAAGTAATCCCTTAAAACCAACAAAGGAGTCTTTGCTTAACACCATTTACATCTCACAACCTCCTCTTGATTTAGATTTTATACACTCCTCCAAAGGAGTCTACAAAATCTCACAATCTATAGAGCCTTGTGTAGGTATGGCATCCTATACTAAGAAAGAACCTCCCTTGTTTCCCACCCAGGGACCACCTTCTCTACTCGATCAAGAGGGTATCTTGTTGAGCCTCCTCCAAGATCACTTGATCTGCCTTCCTCCTCAAACTTGAAAGAAATGTTTCAACAAATATTCCTTTTGTGCCTACCACCGATTTGATGGTCAAAACACTAATGCATGTAAGGTCTTGAGTTGTAAAATCTGACATCTTATTGAGGTTGGTGCTCTCCCTTATGTGGGGGAACCTACTTCCTCTAATAGATACTAATTTTCACTCTAACCTTACATTCCCTCATTCCTTTTGGCTCACTTTTGTCTTGCACTAAGTGGGGGCAAGGAGTTAGTTATCCTTTTCCCTCGTATGTCACTTATTGATGTCTCTTTTGACTTGTCATTAATATTTCACGAACATATAAGAGCAAGCTTGGGATGTGGATGACATGTCTTAAGTTGATTTGCATGTGACATACTCCTCCTCTTCATGAAGTAGCCTTTTGGAACCATATGACTCAGCATAGGGCTTCCCAAATAAGCTCACATGTCCCTTTCCTCTTCTACTTTAAAGCAATTTCTCACAATACTGTGTTTCACACTTCCTTTAAAGTGGGGGCATTCACATTTCATTGTGCGATATTTTTTTTCTTGTGATTCCTTCTCTTAGAAACATTACACATAATGTTTCTTAGGATGAGACATTTGCATTTTTCCTCTTTTGTATACAAGATGAGCCCTTGCCTCTCTTGGATACAATATGAATACATTTTCACTTTTCCTCTCTTGGTGACATTAGGCATAATGATCCTTAAGATGAGACATTGAACAAACAAAAAGAAAAATCCCTTTGAAAAAGATCATTTCAAATATCACTTCCTTTTGTGGCGCCTTTTTAAAGTTATCAGTAGGTATAACTTTGATATGGTTTGAGTGGGAAGCCCAAAAAGCAGAATGACTTTCCCCATAGCCACCTTTGTGAGTACATACCAATCGTGTGTATGTTTCTCACATTTTGGGACCTCTCACCCCACAAACAACCTGATGTTTTGTGGCTCCAGAGTGAGTACATCTTTTTCACCCTTTCCATTCTCTTCATAACTAATCCTTGTCATCGCATGATCATGTATCTTGTTTTTTTATAATGCATTCCTCCTTGAATGTTTTTTGCATTGATGTCAAGTTGACTTAGAATCTCAAAATCCTTGGGGGCTTGACCACCTCCTTCATCTTTCCCATTCTTCTTCTTGTCATTATTCACCATCTTCATTGGGCTAATTTAGTGTGAGTTTGAAGCAAGTTCATCCTCTCACTAAAGTGGGGGCTAAATGTGTCGCCAAAAAGTGTAGATTGTGACACTTTTCGCTCATTTAGACCTTTGCTTGTGGATTTTGGACCATTTTCAACCTCTTTTTACCCCTTTTTTAAGCCTTGTGCCAAGGTGTTGTAAGGTGTAAAAAAATTTCACACTCTCCTAGGCTTGTCATCATTAAATTTACCCCTTATTATGCCATAGTGACCGCTTAATACACATACAAATCATATCTTAGTTTGTTTTGAGAAGACAATCCCGACAAGCATCAATAACCACATGTTAATTCTCGACAAATAATGAAAAATGCCTAGGTGGACTAGGTCACCACCTTGGGTGACCTAGTCCCATGTGGCATAAAAATTGAAACAAACTTAGTTTCCTTTCAAGATTCTATCTCTAAAACCCTAAGGTCAACTTGTATGGTGTTATTTTGAGAAAATTAGGGCATAACTTGTATAAATAAGCCTAAAAACCCTATTTTCTCATTAGAGACCCTTATTATTATCAACACACACTCTTCTCACCTCTCCTCTCTCCTTCTTCTCAAGCAATCTAGGGTGTCAGGTTTTAGGTCAACAAGACATCATTGTTGAAGCACTCAAAGGATGAACCTCCATTTCTGCAACTCAAGATTAACCATCATGGCAAAGTAAAATGTATTGTTTCATTCTTAATTTCATTCTTTAATTCATTTTTTCTTCATTTGATTTGATTATCTAAAAGGGGCTTGACCAAGGCAAGCCCCCATACTCTAACAATCAACAAGTTCTCCCTCTTCGTGTGATTTGTAGGTGTTGTAGGTAGATTTGGAAAAAAAACCAAGGTGGAAGAATCTTCATCAACTCACCCAATCTCTCTAAGGTTGAAGAAACCTTAGTTAAAGCTTGGAAGACCTCCATAGATCAGATTCTGCACTTTCAGGAACAGACACCTGGAGAAGCAGAAAACATAGACCTAGGGCTCCAGATCCCATCTTCTAGTTCATAGAAATTCAGAAGAGGACTAGGTCACCACTTTGGGTGACCTAGTCCCACTAAAGCTATTTTCCAAGGATATTGGTAGATCCGGATACCCTTTTGGCTAAAATAGTCTCCAAACTAGCTTTCCAGAATTTGGCCCAAAAAAGGACTAGGTCACCCAGCTTGGCACAAGTGTCCCTTCCAGCTTCAACAAAAAATAAATCAAAATTTCTAGCCCCTGCAAGATTCCAAGTGCACACCTCTTCAATCATATCTATTTCTATAATAGTTTCTTTATATTTCCTAGGTTATCCTGTACATAGTTGCATATCTCAATGTGTTTTCCAGCATAGTTACATTTCATAGGTTTTACATTCATACTTAGCTTTTATTTTATATTCATAACACTTAGGCACATTCAATCACACACCTCACAAACCCCCAACCCTTAACCCTCTTTTAATGAACTCCAAGCATATTATCAAAGTGGAAAGAGAGCCATTTCCTTACCGAGTGCTCCCTAGGTGAAAAACCCTAGGTGCCTAGTTGGGGAATCCTCTTTCCCTTGTTTGCATATGTTTCTGGTTTTTAAAAGGGAAAATTATCACTTGTTTTATAGTAGCATTCAAGCATCAATCAAGATGTCAAGGACTTCATGCATCATGTTTGTTTTTGAGATAACAATTGTGACGTAGGGTTTTATGATTCAAGCAAGAATTTCATTCAAGATCTATAACCTTCTAGCAAGATTCAAGGTCTACATATATTGGAGCTATCCCACACATGTGTGCAACCTTTCATTGATAGGGTTTGGTGAGTTGCAACATCTTATCTTGTTCCTTCATCATTCTCCATTACTATTTCATTCTATTTCAAGGTTTAATTACCAACAAGGGGTTTGACCAAGGAAAACCACTATGCACTAACCCAACAACACTTTCCCCTCTCCTTTGTGTGTGATTTGTATGTCTAGGTTATATATTTCCTAAGGAGCAATATTGGAGAAAATTTGTCAAATCACTCAAAGTTGTCAAAGTTGTCATCAACCCTTGGGGAAAATTGGAGAACACCTATAGGTTGGAAATCAAGGTTTCAGATTTGAAAATCAATCAGGAAGGACATAGTAGATAGAGAAGAGTAGGATCAAAATTTGAATATTCAAAAAACTCTAACTAGACTGATTAGCCACTTCTAGAAAATGAGTCCTACTTTAAGTCAAAATTTAGATTATTGCAGATTCAGATACCCTTTTTCTCTAAGTTGGTTCCTCTGTAGAAATCTAGATCTAGGATAGTTGATTCAATTAGTCTTAGTAGGTCAAAAATTCAAAAATTCAGGTGTTTCAGATCTCCACTCAACTATTTCCAAATTCCCAAGTGCACATATTCCTTTCTGTAGTTTTATGTGTTGTTTCATTTGCATTTCTAGGTCATTTAGTGAAGCTTTGCATCAAACTAGGGTTTTTTATTTTATCTTGCATTATAATTTTCATTACATTTATCTTTCCAACTTCTTACTTGGTGGTGAACCCACTATTAGTTTGCATTCAACCCCTAAGATAGGCCTATTGCAAGATCTCTTTCTCCTTTGCATTGAGATCTCTAGGGTTACCCTCGAATGAAATTGGAGAAGTGGGTGTTCTCTATGTCCTAAAACCATATGATAGAACGATACCACTTTTTCTACATTTCACCAATTTATTGTTTTGATTTGAGTTGATTTCTAGGTCATTTGCTTAAGTCTTATATATTATTTTCATTTCTTGCCTTTCTAAGCTCTTTCTTGGTGGTGAACCCCCTTTCAACCTTTAATCACACACTAGGAAACCTTATTGTAGATCTCTTTCCCTCATTCCATCCATAGATTGAGATCTCTAAGGTTTCCTTGAGTGAAAAATAAGGAAAATAAGTGGAAAGGTCCTAAACCTTAGTTCTATCTTCCAAAGAGATTAAAACTCCCCTACTTCATTTTTTGAGGTTTCATTTTGGTGAACCTACTCTTAGAACACCCTTATTTCTGATTTGGAGTGTGCAACATAGTCCTATATCTAGCTTTCATTAACTTTTCATTATATTTTGCATTAGTTAATTTGCATCTAGGGTTTCAAAATCTTGAATTAGTGAAAGTGCATATAGGTTTAATTTTTACCTCTTGCATCATTGAAATTGAATTGAAATTTGTAATTTCACTTATTCTAGAACTCATAGAAACTAGAGAACCTAACATTCAATCATAATTTTCTTAAATATATGCAAAAACCCTAATCTGGGAGTCATACACCCCTCTGAGTGATTTAGACCTAGTACATGTTTTTCCTGATTTTTGGGTATTCTATGTTGACTATGTATCAACATTTGAACCCCTAAAAAAACCCTTATTGGGACTCATACACCCCTCTAGGTGATTTAGTCCCATTTCAAGTTTTAAACTACATTTTAGAACATTAAAAACTCTATTTGTGTTTTAGTTTGTTGTTATTATTTTTTTGTTTTAGTTTGTAGACTTTCTATTTCATTCATCTCATTGCATTTGATTCATTTTGTCAATTGCGTAATTTTAAATTTTCATTTACACATTTAATTCTCTGTTATTGTATTGATTTTCATCATGGATATGCACTTTGGTAACCTTTGGATGTCCTTGAAATCACTAGTGGACATGTTGAGTTGTGCTTTTAAAAATGACCGTAATGAAATTGAACTCACACATGCTCAACCAACTCCTAATGGATGTCCTCTTGATGTTGACATCATTAGAGAATATTATGAAAATATGAAAAAATTCATAAATAGTTTCCTTAACAATCTTGAGACTAATGCATCCTTTTACCCTTCTACGAAACTACTTGAGATGTTTGGCCTTTAGAATCTTGAAATTCAAACACAAGCTGAACCTAAGTTCCCTATAAGAGGTGAACCTAGTTCCTCTAGCCAAACAAACATTCAACCATTCTATGTTAACAAGGTAACAAATACTCCCATCAATCTAAAAGAGACATATGGAAAAGGATTCACAATCTTAAGCGAACAAGGATGTGATATAACAAGCGAACATGAAATTCACCAACTCTTAGAGAAAATACCAACTGAAGATACCAAAGGGTTAGGCTATCAAATTCCTTCGACCAACATAAGTTTCCTCCTTCCTAATGAAAAATAAATGCCTCGTAACAATAATAAGGATGATAGGATCATCTTAGCTCCTCCTGCTCAACATTTAACAAAATAAATTGGTGAATCTAGCAACCAATGAAGGCCTTACAAACTAAAGAAACTACAATTCCCCTGCTCTCCATCTGAAACTAAAAGAACTTTACACATACTTTTAATCCAAGGACTTCTTACATTATTACCAATAAGAGAATATTGAAAACCAAATCCTAAGAATACAAACACATCACATTGTCGATATCATAGGGTCATTGGACATAGTACTAATGAATGCCATGCTTCAAAAAAAATATTTAAAAATTTTAATATCATATAAATAATTCCCTAAAGCATGTCCTTTTGCTCCTTTCCATGTAATAGTTGTAGAATAATAGCATTCTCACTATTGCATGCTTTACATTCATTGCAAATAATTTCAAAATGCAAGGAGCTCCTTTCCCATCACCTATCTCGGCTCATTCTTGCCTTGCACATAGTGGGGGCAAGAATTCAATAGCCTTGATCCTAGTTCGAAACATGTTATTGTCCCTTTGGATAGTTTTCCACCTTTAATATATGATGAACACAATTGGGATGCAAATAACCTACTAATAGGTTGAATCGCATGTACCTTACTAGTATTTTTCCTTGTTTCTTTTTCATGTTATGTGTGTGATTTCATGTGCATAATGTGATCCCCCCCGTATTGTTTTGTTTGATGTCCCTCTCTCTTTTTGTGTCTTCTATTATTTATTTCTAAATTATTATCTATGTCATAAATATTCATCTTTTCCATTTGTCTTGTGTTTTCCTTTTGGGGAAGATGTAAGGTGTTGAGATATTTAGGTCTCTTCCATGTTGACCCAAAATATTTTCCTTTATTCTTTCATTTTTCTTATGTTTTCTTTTTGAGGATGATGCAAGGCATTGAGACATTTAGCTCTCTTCCATGTTGACCTAAAATATTTTCTTTGTTTTCACTCTCCTTATGTAATTCTTCTTATTTCATGAGTATTTGGGGAATGATGATAGTTACTAGCTCTCTAAAAACATTGTATGGTATGTGCAGGATCATGGGGGTCCAAACTAGGCCTCTAAGTGGTGATGAAAATTTAGAAAATCAGAGTTAGACAACTTGACATAAAAATTTGAATAGGTTATTTACATAATATGGAAAATATGTAAAAACAAAATTTGTAGCAAATTCAATGTATTTTCTAGGCTACTATTCCTTTTTTGGAAAAAAGTAAATTTGTTTTGAGAAAATTAGAAATTTCAATGCAGTGGTATTAAATTTTCAAGAAAAAGATAAGAAGCAGGTGTATGTCTAACCACCCTAAGTACAAGAAAAAAATAATTATTTTTCTGAATTTTTCAATATAAGTAGAGGACACATGTCTGGATGTGCCGAATTTTTTTATGTAATTTTTTGCATGTAAATAATTAGTTATGATTTTTTTATTAGAAATTTTCAGAATTATTAAAACATCTATGTATGACCACCATAACTTGCTCAAAAAATTATGATTTTTTTTTTTTTAATCCTATAGTATGTGAAGCATAGAATGTGGTGCATCTTGTAGATTCGAAAAATGTTAAGTATTTTGAAAGTTATAGAAGTTTTTCAATCAGCCTATCAATCAGGACTTTAGACACAATGTAGGTAGAAAATCAATAATAATTACTTATTAAATTCAAAATAAGGCAAAAGTTATATTGGTGGAAAGCTGACAATTTTTTCTAAAAACTCTTTTTGTTTGATGAAATTTGGGTAAAAAAAAAGTCGTCAGCCACAAGGGCGAACTTACAAAAACTAAAAAAAAATTCAAAAACACCTTTTTTGGGTTGACTTTGCAGGTCAGGTAATTTCAAACCAAATCTCGAGCCAATATCAGTTATTTATGTTTACTTATATTATTTATAATACATATTATATATAATATGTATTACATATTTATAGTATATAATATTATGTATTAAATAATATGTATTATATGTAGTATATTATATGTTATACTATAGTATACATTATATTATATATTATATTATAATATGTACATTATTATATTATTATATTATATATTAAATATTATTATATTATATATTATATAATATATATGCTATTATATATAATACATATAACATGTTATGTAATATATATAATATATAATAAATGATATATATATTACATATTAAATATAGTATATAATAAATTTAATACGTAGTCTATGGAACCAATATCCGTTTAAAATGGATATCTGTTTTGTAACAACATTTTGATTTTTCATGGGTCTTCAAATCCGATGTTGTTATAAACAAATATCCGTTTATTTAAATATTAATTTATGATATATAAATATACTATAATATATTTCATTTATACTATATATTATATATTAGATATATTATAGTATATATAATGTGCAATAAATACTATAATATATATTATTTATAATCTATATATATTGTATATATATTGAATATATTATATAATATATTTAATACATAGACTCCCTTTGAAGTCTCCATCTCCCTCTCAGATCTTTAATATATATTTTTATCATTATATAATAAAGAGAGGGAGTGATAGAAAGACTTGAAAGGGAGAGAGGGAGAGAGGGAAGGAGAGGGATAGAGGGACGAAGAGGCAGAGTGAGGGTGAGAGAGAGAGGGTTTAGGGTTTAGGGAGAGAGAGAGAGGGAGGGAGAGGGAGAGGGAGAGGGAGAATGAGAGTGAGAAGGAGAGAGGAAGAGTGGGAGAGAGAGGGTTTAGGGATAGCGAGACAAAGGGATAGAGAGGGAGAGGGAGGGGGAGAGAGAGAGAGAGGGTTTAAGGAGAGAGGGATCTAGAGGGAGAGGGAGAGGGAGAGAGAGAGAGGGGGGAAGGGAGAGAGAGAGAGAGAGAGAGAGAGAGAGAGAGAGAGAGAGAGAGGGAGAGATGGTTTAGGGTTTAGGGAGAGAGGGAGAGGGGGAGAGGGAGAGGGAGAGTGGGAGAGATAGGGCCAATTGTAATTCATAAGTGAACTATTAAAATGTTATTTCGTTAATCTTTAACATACATTATCAATCATAAATTTAAGCCATTCTATTATAATTATACATTCCATTATGAAAATTCAAAGTAGAAAGACATGCACACGAGGAACAAATTAGATCCAATATCAATTCTTTTATATGAGATTGTAGAATAATTCTGTTTGTGCATATACAAATTTCGCATATGCCTACTCAAAACAAGTTTTACAATAAGTTTTACAAAATGTGGCATATATTTCATCTCAAGATCTATCAAACCCTAAGTACATATCAAGCTATATCATATCCTAATCCTGTGTTGGACCATCAAAATCAAGCCTCCTTGAAGATGTTAGTTGCTGTGAAGTTTCTTGCACAATAACATTTCAAACAAAAAATTAGATTAATTATGTTCAAATGGTTGAGAAGTTAGACTAGTAAATAGAAACTTATATACCATCATTTATAAATTACCAATTTAACATCAAAGTCAGTATACATGTACTATATTATATCAATAATGCAATCCTTGTTTACCTCAAGTCTTGCTCTCTTTTCTACAAGACGTTTTGCATATCATTGTCCCTTAGGACGATCATGAGTCCTCCTATAAAGTAATGGTCTCACACTTGTTAGAGTGCTGAGTTGAGTAGAGGAGTAAAGCAGATAAAATAAAAATGATACAAATTAGCATATAATTGTTGATAAATAATCATATCTAGTAATCACATATCTACTCCTATCTAAAAGTAAATGATCTGCAATATAAAATAAACACATACCTACTTTGATGTTATGACACTAGATAGGCTTATAGTGGATGGATCAGCTAAGATGGTTTCCTATATAAAAAAAACAAGAATGTAAATGCACGTTCACACATAATTATAATATCGAGTATAAAAAAAATATATACCTATTGTGAAACTTCATCCAATGGGTCAAACCCAGTCAACAAGGTTGTATAAGAACCTAATTGCTGCATAAAAAAGACAAGATTACATCAGACTATCAATACATGTAACTGCCATGTATTTAAACATAATAGATTTCAAAAATTAACATCTAAAATAACAATTTAAATAATTTACCATATACTGATTCTCTATCGCAAATGAATTTGGCTGTATGCATAGCGTCCTGCACTTCCGACATCTACTCCTTTGTCAACAACTATTAAACATTCCATCACATAAACATATATTATTACAAATATCTCTCATAAAATATGAAAGAATTTACATAAAACACACAACAAAATTACTTTAAGTCTTACCAATCCTCCCATATCATCCCTAGCAGTCAATATCTGTCCTAGAAATGGTCCACTCCATGCTCTATCAACTCCTACATCTGACATATATCATGAATCTCATAGTTGGATGTGTCTATGGAGGCCTCAGTGGACCATCAGAGAGGTCCCAAACATAAATTATTGCACGCCATGCAAAGATGAGGCACACATAGTCACCAACGTGAGTTGATGACTGTGTACTAGTGGGAGATGATGGTGATGTACCAATGGGAGATACTATAGTAGATGCACCACCATCATGCTGGAATGGATCAGGTGCAACACCACTGTGATGGGATGCACTATCAAATGGTTAAGCAACATGATGGCTCTATGTGACCAAATGATCACTCAACGAATGTAACACATAAATGCTTAGAGTCCCTGCATCTACAACAATCTTAGGGTAAGGTAGTGGATTCATAGCAGCAATAGGTGGAGGAGGATGAATAGGGGTGACTCAGAATGCTCTAGGTCTATCCTGTGGCATCCCTCTACCAACACCTTGGAAATATTGCATGTCAAAGTAATTGACATGTATCCCTAGCACAAACTCAACATATATTTTTTAGAGAAATTACTGAGGGACATCAAGATTGTTGTTGGGTGGTTTAAAAAAAACCATCCACCAATGTCTCCAAAAATGATCTAGTATGCCTCTATGGGTGCACCATTTAATTAAAAATTTTGGTTTTCGCACATTAACAAGTTGTCCTATTCTTTGATCGATGAATAATTGAGCTAATTGGTGTTTCTCAATATCAAGTGCTTTCACCTCATCATATGATAATCCGTTAGCATAAAATTGTCTTTGTTCCTCTTGCCACTATGCAAATCTATTATGTTGAGTTGCTAAAGTTTCAACATTTGAAATGATTGTTTGCAAAGTGTTATTCATCTCTGATAGCTCATCTAGAGTCTCATAGATTCGACATACTTTTCTTAATTGATCTAGATTTCTATGTATAGACTCATGTATTGTTTGCACATTTTCATTTGGAAACACCGGTTCTAGTGGAGGATTTGGAGGGTATTCATTTTGTGCATGATCAGGGTTTTCATTTTGTGTGGGGTTTCAGTTTACATCTTCTACAAGGTTTGGGTTTTCATGTTGATCCATTTTATATCTATTAATTGATAAACAAATTCAAAACTAACAATGGTTTTAATGCAATGAAAAATCTATCAAATTTACCCTATTTTTCACTAAAATTCAAAATAAAAAAAATGCAAAATGAATAAAAATTGAAAAATCCACAAATACTTATAAATTTTAGCTAATTATCCTCTAGCAAATGGATATCTGAGTTTCCCTATTGAAACAACCCGCGCACACAAAAAATAGTGAAATGAGCACTCAAATTTTCTTATTTGTTTATAAGATAGGAAACATATATCCCTTTCCTGAATTGTAACTTTTCAAATATATGGTCAGGTTCGAGACCTGGCCATATTCAATTGGAAGTGATTTTTAAAAAATTATAATATATATATTATTATAATATAATATAATATATATTATGTTATGTATAATATATATTATATAATAAATTAATATAATGTATATTATAATATAATATAGTGTATATTATATTATAATATAATATATATTATACATAATGTATTATACATAATATAATATATATAATATATATTATTATATATATTATATATTATATTATGTATAATATATAATATATATACTATATATAATATATAATATTTAGTATTATATAAATATTATAATAAAATATAATGTTATAATATATAATATATAATATATATTAATATATATACTATATATAATATAATATATATTATAATACATATATTATAATATAATATAATATAATATTATATAATATAATATAATATACTATAATATTATGTAATATAATATACTATAATATTATATTATTATATAAAATAATATAATCATAAAATATAATAAATTTAATACTATATTTAATATATAATATTTAGTATTATATAAATACTAGCACTTGCACCCCAATAAGGTGCAATACTTACACCGATAGGTTGAGCCCACATTATTTACGACTGTGAAAAGCAGTGGACGACGTGAAGAAAGTAGTGATCTATCTCACCTATCCCTCTCTACCTCTCCTTCCCTTCCTACCCCCTTCTCTCTCCCTCTTGCTCTCTCTTGCCCTCTCTATTTCTCTCTATATCAAATATCCCTCTCTACCTATCCCTCCCTCCATCCTACCTATTTCTCTCTCTCTCTCCTTCCCTCTCTAATTCTCTCTCTCTCTCTCACTTATTCCTCTCTACCTCTCTCTCCTTCCCCCTCTAATTCTCTATAACTCCCCTATCCCTCTCTACCTCTCCGTCCCTCCCTCCTCTCTCACTCTCTCTAGCTCTCTCTTCCCTTCTCTACTTCTTTCTATCCCACCACTCTCTCCCTCCCTATCTCTATCTCACCTATCCCTCTCCACCTCCCTCCGTCCCTTTACCCTCCTCTCTCTCTCTCTTTCTCTATCCTTCCCTCTCTACTTATTTACCCTACTCTCTCTTTCTCTATCTCACATATCCCTCTCTACCTCTCCCTCC
>CM021105.1:107060797-107106278 GCA_007115665.2 Sequoiadendron giganteum | reverse complement strand
CAATGATCTATCACACCTATCCCTCTCTACCTCTCCCTGCTTCCCTTCCCCCTTCTCTCTCCCTCTTGCTCTCTCCTTCCCTCTCTATTTCTCTCTATATCACATATCCCTCTCTACCTATCCCTCCCTCCATCCTACCTATTTCTCTCTCTCTCTCTCCTTCCCTCTCTACTTGTCTCTCTCTCTCTCTCTCTCACTTATTCCTCTCTGCCTCTCGCTCCTTCCCCCTCTAATTCTCCCTCCATCCCTCCTTACCTCCCTCCCTCCCTTCCTCCTCTCTCTCTCTAGCTCTCTCTTTCCTTCTCTACTTCTTTCTATCCCACCACTCTCTCCCTCCCTATCTCTATCTCACTTATCCCTCTCCACCTCCTTTTGTCCCTTTACCCTCCTCTCTCTCTCTCTTTCTCTATCCTTCCCTCTCTACTTATTTACCCTCCTCTCTCTTTCTCTATCTCACCTATCCCTCTCTACCTCTCCCTCCCTCCCTCCCCCTCTTCTCTCTCCCTCTTGCTCTCTCCTTCCCTCTCTATTTCTCTCTATATCACATATCCATCTCTACCTATCCCTCCCTCCATCCCACCTATTTCTCTCTCACTCTCTCCTTCCCTCTCTACTTCTCTCCCTCTCTCACTTAGTCCTCTCTACCTCTCTCTCCTTCCCCCTCTAATTCTTTATATCTCCCATATCCCTCTCTAACTCTCCCTCCCTCCCTCTCTCTCTCATTCTCTTTGGCTCTCTCTTTCCTTCTCTACTTTCTATCCCACCTCTAACTCTCCCTCCCTCCCTCTCTCTCTCACTCTCTTTCCTTCTCTACTTTCTATCCCACCTCTAACTCTCCCTCCCTCCCTCTCTCTCTCACTCTCTTTGGCTCTCTCTTTCCCCCTCTCTCTCTCTCTCTCTCTCTCTCTCTCTCCAATTCATTCCAAAAACAACACTTCCTATACAACTTTAGTTTTTCATTTTTCTATTTGTTTATTGTTTGAATACAAATTTTATTTTTATTAAAAATTTATTATATTATTTTATTTAAAATTTTTATTTTATTTTATTTATTATATAAATTATTTTATTTTATTTTGTTTATTATGTAAATTATTATTTTTTATTTATTACATAAATTATAATTACATAAATTATTATTATATAAATTATTTTATAAATAAATTATTATATAAGATACATTTTTTTTTTAAATTAAAAATTTATTATATTATTTTATTTAAAAAATATTTTTTATTTTATTTATTATATAAATTATTTTATTTTGTTTTGTTTATTATATAAATTATTATTATTTATTTATTACATAAATTATTATTATATAAATTATCATATAAATTATTATATAAATTATTATTACATAAATTATTATATAAATTATTTTATTTTATTTTATTTATTATATAAATTACTATTTTTTAATTTATTTTATTTATTATATAAATTATTTATTATAATGTTTTTTTTTCCTGCAACCTGCTTACATTGCATGACTTAAATGTGCTCTTATGGAGTAAAAGTAGGTTTATAAGTAGTGGAAAATTTTATTATAATTAATGACTTACTTTAATTCCATGGTTGCTAGCCTTTCGAAGTCCCAATAAATTGTCCCGTGACAAAAATGTGGTATTAAAAAATAACCGAGCAGATATTTTCGGATTTGGGAGGATTTTCTTATAAGCGGAAGTTACATCGAAGTATGGTAAAACTTGTAAAGTTTCCAATGTATTTACATTTGTTAAAGCCACTTTATTCGTTGGTAAATTTGACATGAGGTGGAATTGGATGAAAACAGGCGCATGTGCAAATATTAATATTTTAATGGGGCGACCAAACAATTTAGTTTTTCCCAATAAAAAGGAGGCCACGCAACGTCTTTGAACTTCACCGAAGTTTACTTTTTAAGCTTGTACACGGATTCCAAGGGGGGCCTATTTTTCCATTTTTATTTATTATTTATTTTATCGCTGTTGGAAAATTCGTGGGGTTCTCGCCGGCGTCAGACTGCTGGAAATGCCGGTGGGGTTCCCCCACGTATAATAGCCTATCAGCTAATTATAATAAAATATAATGTTATAATATATTCAATAATACGTAGATGATAAATATATTAAAAAATTAATATAATATATAAAATAAAACAAACATTCGGGGTTGGACCCGATGAAATTATAAAATGTCACTTAAACTAAATGAATATCTGTTTCAAAATGGATATCCCTTATATAACGGATATCCATTTCAAAATGGATATCCATTATATAATGGATATTTTTTTTGGTTTGGTATTACCAAACCAAAATGAATATTGTACTTGGGCCTACAAAAATTCAAAAGCGTGAATTTCATGTTTTTAGGCATATTAAAAACACCTTTTTTCACATCGCCACTTTTTGGACCCGCATGATCTTGCACAAACCCTGTAGCAAAGACATACTAACCTCGAATCCATGGATCCCTTATGTGATTTTAGGGTTTCCTTTTGTAGGAAACCCCTTTTCATGACATAACTTTATTTGGAAACATATGACTTGGCATAGGGCTTTCCAAATAAGCTCTCATGTCCTCTTTATTGTTATCATTTATCATTTTCTACTTTAAAGTAATTTCTCATAGCATGGTGTTTAGAAATTTCTTTTTAAGTGGGGCCATACATTGGCATTAATCTTTTGCCATGTTTCATTGTATAATCTTCTTACTTCATGTGATGCATCTTTTTCTTTGTGGTGACATTGGGTGTGATATCCTTCAAGAGCTTGATCTCTCTCAACATATTATATTCCTCTTAGTGGCTTGATGTGACATGCTACATCCCCTAAGTTGTGAATCTTCTATTCTTCGATTGTTCCTCTATTGGAGACATTAGGAAAAATGTTCCCTAAGTTGAGACATTACACATGAACTAAGAAAAACTCTTTTGAACATACCTTATAATATTATGCATTTACAACATATGTTATAAGGCCACCTTGCATAAAACACTTTGCTTGCCTGTGGTGTCATCATTTTTGTTAATGAGTTTTAAGCATACAAAGTTTTTCTTGCCTCATGAAGCTCGAAGTTCATTATTGTGTGGCACCTTATAAAGGTTATCAAGATGCATAGCTTTGGAATGCTCATGGGAGTTGAACTTAGGTGTGACTTTCCCATAGCCACTTGCTTGTTTGTGTGAGCACATACTAGACGTGTGCATATGTGTCTCATTGAGGGCTCACCTAGTCGACTCGCTGAGGTTCCACTAGTCCTTGTGAGTGTATGTTGGTTTGCATAGTGGACATCGTGTTCCACTTATAAACGTTCTTGGACAAATAGCCTAGATCTGATCCACAACGTGCGAGACAAATGGTCGAAGCTTGATCCAGCCCTTTTATTTTTGTTTTTTTTTTTGTTTTCTTTACCTTTGGCAGTGTATGGATGTGCCTTGTTTCTCCTTACATTATTTTTATGTGTGTTCTTTTGTTTCTATGCTGGTTTTATGTAGGATCTTGATCTTGGGGGCTTGATCATCCCTCTTGATTGATGTCATTTTGTCTTACTAACATTGGTACATTTGGACCCCTCTTGATGCAAGTTTATCTACTTTAGTGTGAGTTTGGAGCAAGTTCCTCCTCTCACTAAAGTGGGGGCTAAACACAGTGTAGAAATATCCATCTCTCTACATTTTCACACTTTTTTGGACCCTCCCTATCAGAATTGGGCTTCTTTATGCCTTATTTGGTCCTATTTTGAATCCACAAGCCTTAATCATGCATATTTTCAAAGATAATTCTAAAATATATATCAATTGACCAATCAAAAATTATTTATTTTTGGTTGTATGGACCAAATTTAGTGATTTGAGACTCATACGCGACCTTGGGCATATGGGTCCCACCTAGGTTTCGGGGCCTAGATATGAATTTAACATTAAACTAACCATTTCTTGAAAAAAATTTCCCAAGCCTAGCCTAATGGGACTCATACACCACAACTAGCGTATGAGTCCTACTTAGCTTGAACCTAATTTAAATTCAAATTCTTGGAGGGATTTTATTCTCCTAGATCTGATGTCGTCTTGTAGTGCAATTTCGGGTAACTTAGCATAAACAAGTATAAGTACAAGGTCTTTCCACATAGTTTCTCTTAATCTTTCAAGTATTCAAGCACTATAGAAAATTTATGATTGCAAGAGAATTCAAGAGAATTCAAGAGCGATTATCAAGCATTTTGGGGAATTATTCAAGAATCAAGCATCATGTCAAAGTCATCATGCATCATGTTTGTTTTTGAGCTAACATTTTTGATGTAGGTATCTTATGATTCAAGCAAGCATTCAAGTGAAGATCCATAACATACAATGAAGAGTTAAGATCCACATTCATGTTAGCCATTACATACAAGTTTGTAACCTTTTCTTCAATGGTTTGGTGAGTTACAATATTGCATATTTGTTCATTCATCATTCCTCCATTTCATTTGATTTCATTTCAAGCTTTGATTACCAAAATGGGGTTTGACGAAGGCAAACCCCTATCCACTAACAAAACAACATTTTTTCCTCTCTTTGATGTGTGATTTGGAGATTCAAGTTGAATATTCATTGAAGATAAAGATTGGAGAAAGGTTTTCGAGGTTGCAAAGTTGTCAAAGTTGTGACCTTGTTTGCAAGATTATAGAAAGTGACCTATAGAGCATAATTTAGTGTTCTAGACCTAGAGATTTGAAGGAGGGAAGCTATAGAAAAGCATTAGATGATACCAAATTTTTATAGCAAACCTAGTACTAGGACTAAATCGCCACTTCTGGCATATGAGTCCCAGTATACCTATTTTCAATTTTTTTGTAAATCTTGGTTCAGCAATTCTACATTCTAGTTTCGTCCCTGAAACCCTAAATTGGAACTAAATCACCCCTACTAGTGTATGAGTCCTAGTGTACATTAAAATTGAAATTTCTATAATTCTAGACGTTCATTCAAGCTTCTTAAGTTTCCAAGTGTGCCTCTATACTTTTCCAATTTACTGTTCTAATTTGAGTTCATTTCTAGGTCATTTGTTTAAGTCTTGCATATCATTTTCATTTCTTGTGTTTTTGTGCCATAGCTTGGTGGTGAATGTCCTTTTAACCTTTAATCACACCATAGGACACCTTCTTGCAGATCTATTTCCCTCATTCCATCCTTAGATTAAGATCTCTAAGGTTTCCTTGAGTGAAACATAAGGAAAACAAGTACAAAGGTCCTTAACCATAGTTCTATTTTCCAAAGAGATTAGAACTCCCCCACTTCATTTTTTGAGGTTTCAACTACATATAATGAAGTTGATGGAATCTTGGCACTATAAGTGGTTTATGTTGTCATCATTAATGATTAGAGGGATAGGGGTTGTGGTTTATGTAATGAGATAAATTTATGCAAAACACGTCAGATGTAAATTAATTATTAAAATAAGGATAATCTACTTGAAGTAGGCTCAAAAGATAAGGGAAAATACCATTGGTATGCAACTTTAACCATTGCACCCATACATACTAGTTATCTTGTATCTAGGATAGTAGCATTTTCTAATATGTATTCATTTTTATTTAATAATAATCATAAATAATTAAGAAAGGTTTTCTCAATGGTTTGAAGGTGATTCTAGATAGTACCATTTATAGAGTTGGTATGCACCATTTTGACATGGCTTTCCCTACTACCTCTATGATTGTTGGCTCCTCAATGAACATTAGGCTTTCCTTCGTTATCTATAAAGGTGACTAGGTTAACAAGGATTGTATCAACATGGAAAATAAGGAATCTAGATATCTCAACAATATTTATAGCTTAATTTATTTATAAGAGATAGAATAATGCTTCACATTTGAGGAAGCCTCAAACTCAATAATGAAATAATAATTGATCAATGTTCAACATGATGATACACATCTAAGATTTTATAAACATTTTATTTCTAACTTCTATTTATAATTCTATGTTTGTGTTTGTGTTATTGTTTTGTAGGGAAAGAGATCCTAGATCCAATTATATTAACTAAGGATTATCCCATTTTCACTTACTAAATATTTAAATATAAGTTAGCTAAGGTTTTGATGATTGAGTTGCTACCGCAATGGAGATCTAATCCACTAGTGATTTTATGTTTGTGATGTTTTATGTTGTGTCAAATTTGATGTATGATTTGATAAGCCTATTTGACATATAACCCTATATTTGAAACTATAATTAATGAAACAAATGAAAGTGAAAAGTTACAAAATTAACCTAGATTTGAGAAGTGACAATAGAGAGAATTTTGCACTATAAATTTTGGCTCAATTTAGTTGGTATAAGGTGCGAGGACACCCTAGACTAATATCCTACCTCTTTGGAACTACAAGCTCTAAAATGTTGGTTAAGATTTATAATTTGATTTTTATGAATTGTGAGACATTGAAACCTTTAGATTTGATTTGTACACACAAAAATGGGGAAATGGTTGTGTTGTATACGGGTTTTCCTAAGTCAAACCTCATGTTGGTATTTCCACCTCCACTTACAACGATTGATGATAATCAAGAGAACATGCACTAGGATGGCTAGAGGCCAATACAACAATAAATTAACTAAAATTGATGAATGAAAAATGATAATGTTACCTTGATGTAAAAAACCTTGAAGAAGAGATGCCACATACAAGTTGATTGATGGATGCCTTGAATGCTTGATAGGCTTGCAAAAGGTTAGATCACATACATTGTAGATTATTGAAGCTAACATGTAGAGGATATCTTAGTGCTTCTCCAAAATTACCTTCCAATTGATCTCCCATTAATAAATTGCCTCCTTAATGTTCAAAATAATAGGAAAACATGTTTATATATGCATTTTAATTAATCCTTTTGGGTAGAGGTCGACTTAGGCTCAATTTCAAATCATAAAAGCATGCCAATCGAAATTTCAAACATTCAAAACCTTACTTTTTGGTCTAGGGCATCTTGCATAAAGTGACCAATATTTTTTGGCCCAAATATTTAGGGATGATGGATAATTTAATATACTTTATTGATGCTCTGCCTGCTTTCGGCTTTGGCTGGCCTACCAGTGGCAAAAGTTTTCCGCGGCTGGCTCTTGCATTCTCGCCTCAATGCGAGGAAGAAGAAAAAGATAAAGATAAAGATGATGATGGTTGGGGTGCACCTCCTGACGTCACTCCAAACCCTGCTGATGTATGGGGGAAAAATTTGGATGACAGGGATCCCCCAAGATCTACTGGCACTGCTTTGGCCGCTTAATTTTATTTTCTGTTATTAGGCTTCTGGGCTAGGCCCATGTGATTGATATTTTGGCTTTTTGGGGCTTTGCCCATGTGACATTCGAGGTGTGCATTTTCACCACCCGCCCCTTTTTTGTAAATTTGTAATTATATATTTATATTAATATAGATATCTGCTTATTCATTAAAAAATAAATAAAAAAAATTATAGACAAAATAAGATGTCAAGATAGTGTGAAATTGTCAAAAATGACAATTTTCGACAATACAATTAGTAAATCCTAGTAAATATTCTAAATTTTTATCATCTATAAAATTGTGTATTACTTAATACATTTTACCTTCACAAAGAATACAGATTTCACACTTATTATAAATAATCTTTGTGAAAATTAAAAATATAATGACCCTCTTCATTGATAAATACAAATAAACTATTTCGTTTCTTAATATTATTACATATTCAATTTTTCAATTAATTTTATGTGTTTATTTAACTGCGACTCAATCATAGTTATCTTTGATTAAAGACTTTTTACGTCGATGACTTTTCTTAACCCATCCAATCGAGTGGCTATTTTTATCATTCATGCGTTAAAAGCTTTACTTTTATTAGTCGGGGATAGAACGCTTACGTGTTCATTCAGATCGACGGCCTTTTCCTTTTCCATATGCTTGAAAAAGTTCTGCTTTTTAGATTTCTTTTACGACACGCCTGACGTTTCGAATCATTTTGAGAGCTTTTTCATTTTCCATATGCTTGGTAAAGTTATGCGTTTTAGATATCTTTCAATCCCTTCCTTTTCTTGTGCCACATTAAGTGTTTCTCATAAAAATTGCAATGCGTAACAAATTTCTGCCCATAAGACAGACTGAAAATGTTTATTTATTTAGAATAATCTACTCTGCATTTGTAATCATCTGCAGACACTGTAAACGACTGAGACAGATGAAATTGCAGTGCAATTACCTCCTATATTTTTACAAGATACCTTATTCCTGGATTTATAGAAAAACAAAGAAATGCCTTCAGATAGAGAATTAGTTGGTCTACACGCAAAAAATAGTAGAGAGTGCTTACAGTACTGAAATGCCACGACAATTGATCATAACTATAGGGTGAAGATATATAGGAGGTTTTATGGGATTGTCCTTGTCAAGTTGACAGGAACTTGTGCTTCACGATTAAGCTTTGAAAATAAGTTAATCATCAAGCCAATCCAGACTAAATTGTGCTTCCACAATTTCAACTCTAAGCTCTGGAATAGAAATGTTCTTGGCCCGCAGCCACTGCTTCCCAATATTCTCATCACAGATAATCAGCTTGAGGGAACTCAGTTCACAAACAGCTCTTGGTAACCTCGTTAAGCGAGAACATTCCCTCATATCAAACTCCCTCAATTTCTTTAGTTGCCCTATTTCCTCTGGAAGTTCTCTCAGCCCCTCGCAGAATGAGATGTCTAGACATTCCAACAGCCGAAGTTTTCCAATTGATGGTGGAATTTCTTTTAGGCCTGGTAACGCTGATAACCTTAGCATCATGAGAGAGCTCATATTCCCAAGCTCATAAGGTAACTTCTGAACCAGGTGGCAGTTGCTAATAGACCAAATCTGAACAGAAGGCATATAAGAGAAACAAAGGGGCACCTCCTCCAAGTTGCTGGAGTGATCAATGTTAAAATCCCGCAGCTTGCTACTGTTGAATATGGGTGCATATTCAAACCCTTCGCATAAGCTTAAAGATACCTTCTCTAAGTTTGGTAGTTCTTTGCTTTGTTTGGGAACAGGGGGCGCAATCAGTCTCTCCAAGCGGACACTCTTTAGTTGATTGAGTGAAGATAAAGCATCTAGACCTTTTATAGTTGCCCTCTTTGTCCCATAATTCAATACCATGAGATATTTTAGATTCTTCATAGACTTCAGAAATGGGGGAAGAAAGTATTCAGTTGAAGTGAAGAGTAACAACAGAGCCTCTGTTTCAGGGAAATTCATCTCATACCAGTGGTTTCCCTCCATATGCCCTGCATGAATAAATCAGAAAGGAAATCGAATTAGATAATTGAGCATGTTGGTTATGAATGCTAGTTATTTTGGTTTAATTATCACCATTTGGAAGCTGAGTCCAGGTTAAATACAAGTGGAAACGAGTGCTCAGTGTTACACTGTGATTGAGAGCAGTAGTGTCTTATAATTCTATTAATGAGATAGTATGACAAAAGCAACAATACATCTAAATATTTGGAATAGTTTGCATAGCCTGTTTAGATGACACCCTAAGCAAGTGACAAGAATATTAAATCATACTACAAATTTTTTATACCAAATAGAAATAGTTTGATACATTTGGCAACTAAGTTGCCAAGAGCAATGAATTAAATATTAAAAATTATACATAATATTTCAAAGAAATTTTGGCAAAAAGTTTGGAACTAAATTACGAAGAGATCGTTTGGATTAACATACCTGTGTGAATGGAAAGCAGTTGAACAGCGAATGCAGTTTGATTAAGCAACTCCCAGTTTTCTTGCAAACTATGCTCCTTCCTATCCATCAGAATCCTCTTCCTGTGGACTACAGCATCTCGGCATGCCAAATACAAGGCCAATTCACGGATTACACTATGCTGAGAAAAGCACAGCTCCGAGGCATTTCCATGTGTGATTGCTACTCTGACCCTGATAAGTGCTACTACGTCAGCTTATGATTTAAACATGATCATACAAAACTCAATATGGGAAAGGAAAGGCGAATACCTTGGAGTGCTAGTCAAATTTAACAGGTTTCTGCTTGCAAGATCTGATAAGATGGAAAAAGCGTCATGCCACTGTAACTTCCGAACATAAACCCATATGTCCAATAGTGCATCAGCACAGATTTTCCTGTCCTCTGGAAATAAACCTAAGTCTAGGAAGCATTCCTTAGCTACATCATCCAAGGAATCGATACTGATCTCCAACAATCTAATAAGCTTATTTTTGTGATAATCTGATATGGATTCTCCTTTAGAAATCTTGTTCTTCGTGCTCTCCCAAACTTCATGTGGTTCCCCATGCAAGCAGCTTCCGATCACCTTTAGAGCAAGTGGTAGGCCGCCACATTTTGCTTGCACCTGTAATCAAAGAAACATAGAGAACATTTATAAAAACACCAGTTCCAGGGAAAGAAAAACTATTACATGTCAGGTAAGCCATAATATTGAGAGAAAACCTACTTTCAACTTCAGAATTTTCTAGAATTCTATAATTATTTCAATATGATATTAGACTATTTGGTTCCTTGGAAGAAAGATATTTAAAATTGTTTATTCATTTTGCACACCTAGGTATTTCAATCTTATATAAACATTTCCTTTATCTTAATCAAAGCATATTCTCCACGAAACATCCGTTCTTAACTAGACAAAGGAAAGTCTCCTATAATTCCAGTTGTTTTAGAGTCATCCACTATTTTCTTTTCCAACCTTTTTCCAGCTCGAATAAATCCTTCTAGCACTACAATTAATAAAAGCTGTATTGGGTATATATTCCAAAAAGATAAAGAAAATATTGCAGGATAAGCATACAGATTACAATATCAGAGAATCATTCAACTCATAATAGAACAATTACTGGACGAAAATTACTGTACCTCATTTACTATCTTTGCATTTACAGTGGTCGGGATTGATGGCTGTCCAAAAGCCCAGAAACAGAAAAGTGACAACGCATCCTCTGGGCACAATAATGGCAACTGATACAGTTGGGTAGTCGGATTTTTGGGGATAGTGGAGTTGTCTCTGGTTGTTACAAGAGTTTTGTATCCTGGTCCTTCAAATAACAAAGTTTCCAAATTTTCTCTTGACCATACATCATCTAAAATCACCAGAGTTGGTTTGGGTTGACTCAAAATCAATTGTTGAAGCTTCATCTGCGTGTCTTTCAAATTCTGAAATTCTGGTCTCTTCTTTCCTGCAATCTTGTCCCACATAGTCTCTAAAATCCCCTTCACGTTTGGGGACTGTGAGACGGTAATGAAAATAACATTATCACGGAAGTAACCTGCTATCCATGAAGTAAACAAATTTGTTTATGACTATGTATCTTAGCATGCACCAACAGATGTAATAAAATCTAAAGCAGAGCACCGTTATAGATATTTACCTTTGATTTGAGGATCATTCAAGAGAGCTAATGCCAGAGTAGTTTTTCCCCCGCCACCCATGCATTGCAAGCCAACAACTGATACCTCGTTCTCGAACAACAATCCCCTCAAATCTCCAATACATTTGTCCAATCCCACATAAAACTGAGATTTTTCATAAACACCATATGCGGAATCGTCTACCATTTCAGAACTTTCGATAAAATGAATCAAAGCCATTTGTTGAACGTTTTACAAACGGTTAGTTTCTTCTGCAATTTAGAACTTGATACTGACTATTCTATTCTGAACGACTAATGGTGAAACTTGATATTTATGGAGAAGAATCAACACAGACGCGTGCTCTAATGATTCAGAGAAGAAAAAACAAGGAATTTTAATCAAAATTTACTCTTAGAATCACCTTTAACGGTTAATTTCTTCTGCAATATGCAACTTGATACTGCCTATTCTTATGCTGCTTCGCCTTACAAAGTTTCTTGACTTTCCAACCTTATTAGACATGGCTTCTTTTATAGACTTTTATTGAACTTTCAGACGCGTTGTGAATAGTTCGCGCCGGCTTCCACAAAGACTAATTAAAGAAGTGGAAGATTCGAGGGTTTAGTCAGATAATTGAATTCCAACTACATGTTTAGTATGGATTAACTCTTCGAATCAAGTACTAAGACATTTTTAGGCCTATCTATCTAAGCTTTTGCAGAATTAACGACATACTTGCGTCGTCGGTTCTCGGTAGGGGTCCTTTCCTACGTGGAAGAAATGTGTCGAAAAATATTTTTTGCTTCAAAGTTCGCGTGTCTGTTTTGTCAAAGTTGGTCAATACGGTGAAGAAAAATATTTTTGCTTCAATGTTCGCGTCTGTTCTGTCAAAGTTAGTCAATACGAGAATTTAATTTTTTTTTGGTAAGATAACTTTTGAGGGTTGTATACTAAAATTTAGAGTTTTAATTTTTTTAATTTTTTATATTGTCAATATGTGTTTATGTTGATAATTTTTTGGTTGAATTTTTTGATATTGAGAGTTTGAGTTTAATTTGATATATTTTTTTGTTAAGAGTCAATGATTGAGAGGCTTTCATTAAGTATTAAGGGATATTCATTCTAACAAAGTCGTTTAGGGTATGATTACATTCTCATCCATGATATTATACTTCTAAATCATCAATTGGGCTCAACCATTTCAACTAAAACCCTATTATCAAAATCACTTTTGAAATTTTTGTTTTTCTTTTGTCCTTTTTGAATACTTGCTATCTTGGTCACAATTGTCTAAACACAAGATTCAAGATTGTACTTTGGTTTTTTCTCATGCAAAACCTTCCATGTAGCTTGCTTTTGGGTTGGCTCCTACTACAAAAAAGGATGAAGGTTTGTCTATACTTGTTAGTATCAAAGACAAGAACTTTACAAATAGCAATTTTACCCACAAGCCTTGTCCTACCTCTTGAGATCACTGTATTGAGATAGTTTCAAAATTTTATAAGCCAATAAAAATTAGTCTTTTCCACCCTAGATGACCTCTAGTGAGGTGAAATATGTTCAAGCTTTTCCAATAGTTTCTTTGTTAACATAGCCAAAAAAACCTTTATGCCATGGATGCTTCCCCTCCTCTAGTGGTAGAATGGAGTTATTGTAGCCTACTAGGGCATCTAAAAGAATGAAAATTTGTTCCAAAGAAATGGAAACCAAACCAACTCAATTTTTTGGATAGGAAGTTTTGGTTTAAGTAAGAATCTTCTTCAAAATAATTATTCTTCTTTTGAAGCGCTGGATAACAAGGAAGTGACTCTAGATACTGCTTTATGAATTATATTTCCTAAAATGTTCAAGGACTAATGAAGCTCCTAATGAAGTAATATATTTATGTTTCTTGTTTCAAATTTATGAGTTTAGACATTCCCTTTTAATCAAAAGCTTAGATTACTAGTTTCTTTCTTTCTATAGCTTGCCATGTTGTTTTGTTAGGATTTTCATCCAAGATGATGACAACAAAAACTTTATGCTTCCACAAAGATGCACTTGCACACAATGATCAACATAATTCACATTAGAGTTGAAGGTTGATTACAATGTGATATTTCCTAAATAGGTAAGGAGATGAAGGTAGTCATGTGAAACACAATTACTGACTAATACTTCAAATATTGAACACTTGTTAACTCACATGACATGTGTTCTAGTGAGTAGAAAGTGATCATACAAGAGGTGTAGAGGTGTCTCACAAAGTGAGAACACTTGTCTCAACCATATGAGGTGAGAAAAAACTCTACAAGTCCTCTAAGTGAGCTTAAGTGTAGTGTAAATAGGAATTTAATAAGTAGGCTAAAAGCTAACAAGTTTGACAATATCTCTATTCACACTATCAACCCTCTTAAGTGATACTTAAGGAGTAAGCTAAACACTAAAAAGATGAGTTTGGGCAACAAAGACAATGATATTGGACTGAGGTGATACATAGGTACAAAGAAGAGCCTCTAAGAAATGATAGATGATGATACCAAGCAAATCCTTAACTGTGCAACAACTCCTGAGACCTCAACAATTCCTTATGCCAAATGATGCCTCGAAGAAAGAGGCTAAAATTTCCACAAACCAAGCTAATAGGTTGAATAGTTTTCTTGACAATAACCAGTAAAAACTTTCAAATGGCCAATGTAGATCACTTTTACATGAAAATTAAATTGCATGGAACTCTAAACTAGATTTGTTGCAAGATTTTAGGAAAGGGCTTTACTACACTGCTATGATGCCATGTTAGGATTTTCATCAAAGATCATGAAAAAAAAAATGTTGTGCTTCTACAAAGATACAATTGCACACAATGATCAACCTAATTCACATTAGATTTAAATGTTGATTACAATATGATCTTTCCTAAATATGTAAGGAAATGAAAGTAGTCATGTGGAACACAATGAATGACTAACCCTTCAAAGATTAAACACTTGTTAACTCACATGAAATGTGTTCTAGTGAGTGGAAAGTGATCATGCAATAGGTGTAGAGGTTTGTCAAAAACTGAAAACACTTGTCTCAACCATATGAGGTGAGACAAAACTCTACAAGTCCTCTATGTGAGCTTAAGTGTAGTTTGAATAGGAATTTACTAAGTAGGCTGAAAGCTAACTAGTTTAACAATACCTTTTTTCACACTAACATATTTCACTTTCTATTCAGTTTGTTTAGTATCCATGAAGTAGGTTAGGGTGGAAATAACACCTTTCTTTCAGGTATATGGCATGAATAATTAGTTGATTGGTCAAGTATATGACCCCACCAATTGGACACTATGGGCTCTTTTTAATAATAATATCTTTCTTTTTAGGTTATTAATATTTATGCTTCAAATGATGTCATTGAGATATCTACCCTTCGATGATGAATTACTAATTCATTACCATCCACCTCTTGGGTTACGTGTAGGGACTTTAATATGATATATTTTTCTTGTGATAAATGTGGGGTCTTTCCTATGTGCTAGATAGTTGGTGAAATAGAGGTGTAAAGTTTCATAAGTGATAAACTTTACAAAAAATATTCCAATATTTGCATGGATAGGATGATGAATTACACTTGGAGTACCCTAAGAGTTGGATCTAACATAGTTATTAAACACCTAGACCATTTCATGTTATTAGCTAATTGATTTTCTTTTATTATTGGTATTACTTATCGATGGACCACTTCTTTGACAATTTCCTTTCCAACCACTTTATAGTACAATCTCATATTGAGTATAAAGTTACCAAGCCCAAGGTGATAAGGACTCAATTTTTCTCAAAAGATCTATGCTCAATCATAATGTCTCATCAAGACAAGTTCATTATGTTTCAATTTAGAACCACACCCTATTCATGGGACTAACTAGTTATTTTGGTGGAATGATGTCATAACCCATACTACCTATTTTATATATTTATAGGCATCACTTGGCATGCTATTATTGCTACATATATGCGAATACTACCTTAAATATTTTCCAAGCCACTAAAAAGTTAGAAGTGCAATCATTTGATTTAGCAATGTTTCTTGAGTGTGAACTAATTCTTGGCTTTGTTTTTCCCTTAATTGGATTGGTTCTCTGGGCTTTGTAATTATGATCTTCTAATTTAATAAAGTTTTTGCCCTTTTTTCAATTTTAAAAGAATAAAAATAAAATAAAAATTGAGCATTAGGAAAAAATCAGACAGGTCTTATGGTTAAATAAATTCCTTGGAATTAAGTTATATGTGTCTATTCTTGAGCCTCTATGACATTTATTATTTCTAAAATCTAAAGAAGGTATTCTCTAGAGGAATTCTCTCTATATTCTATATGTATCTATAATTAGAAAAATCTTTTAGTGGATAATTAATTGATGACCTATTTTTGTCAACATGTTAATTATGATTAGTTAATTATCATTCTAGTTGATAAACATTTTCAAAATTTTTAATTTTTTACAATAACATTGGAGGTTCTTTGAGTAGTTATGACTTATTAAAGTGGATATGGTTATTTGAATTTTCATGAGTCTTGTATTGCATGTAAATAAAATTATATCAACATTTATGAGATATTAGATATAGTATGGTTTGTTTGTTTTTAAATTTGGAGTGTTTTCATGTTTCTTTAAAATTTAATTCTATCACCCAGTTAATAAGGAATGAATATTCATTAGTTAAGACAACTATTTATTAAAATATATGCACCATGTCCCCTTATTATATTAATGTAGTCTAGCCTTCATGATTCTAAAGGATTCAATAATTTGAACTTTTATAATTTAATGTTTTATAAATCATAGCTAATATATCTTAAGGAAGTTATGCATGTTGGGTTTTCGAGTTTCAAATTAATTAAGAAAAGTATAAGGGAATTAGTCTTAGTGGATATAATTTTATTTTACATATCTTGTTTTATGTCTAATAGATGATACATTTATTGTAAAATAATTTTTTGGTGTACAATACCAATAATCTTGTGTAAGGGATATTTAGAGATAAATAACTGGTATATTATGACATAGAGGGTGTGGCTAGGTTATAAGATATAATATTTTTCCATTTTTATTTTATTGTCTTATGAAGATCTTTATGATTACCCTCTTTAGTCTTCTGAAGCTTAAAGGCATGTAGAAGAATTTCCTACTCTTTCTAGCTTGTCCATAATTGCTTGCAATCAATTATCACAAGTCATACATTGCTTTAAACTAATGCGCATTCCTAGATTTAGGTTTTGAGTATTTTATCAATAGTTTTACAACTCATTTTTTACCATTCACGATGATTAATATAAAGTTAGGGGTAATTGCCACCTAAGAAGAAACCTCATTTGAACCAACTTTGTGATATAAAATTAGGAATGAAATATCCACACCATTCATCAATTGAAACATAAGATTATTATGAATGAGATTATCCTTTATAGATATATATAAATAAACTACAATTCTCATATTGGATGTCATTGATAAAAAGGCAAGTGTATAAATCAATTTAAATAAAATTATAACTAAATAAATAAATTTGGGTGCAAAGAAAAGTATATTGAGAATAGATTGAATGAAATACCATTTAATTTGATCATGAAAATTCTCAATATTATTTTTTATAAAGATGACTTGCTACTTGAATTTTCTAGTCATTTCATACCTTCCTAGATAATAATTTAATATTGTCAAGATAAACCCACGTTTTATGGTTATTTTTTTCCATAAAAAATAACCAACAAGGGAATAAGTCAAAAAAAGTATAAGGGCCTTAAATATTATCTTGGAAAATATTTTTTTAAATATAATTATTAGTCACTATTCAGATACTATCATAGGATCAAAAAATTTACATGTGAATTTAATTTTTCTTTTGTTTATAAGAGACCCTAAAAATCTTGAATCTAATGCTTGAAGATATGCCTTACATTAATTAGGGCCAACATCATCCAAGATAATTTTATGGAATTGACCCATTACAATCAAATACCTTGTTATTAATCATGATACCATCTTCAAAATGGAGGATCCAATTAGAAATAAATTTATAAAAACCAATACTTGAGAGGAAGAAAGATAAGAAGGGACCAAATCTAAACACTGTTTGGAATACAACTCATTAGCATGTGAAAGGTTTTGGGCTTTGAACATTTTTTTATAATGCTAAAGAAAAGCCTTCAAAACTCTATTTGGAGCACAAAAATGTGTTTATCTACTTATTTATAGAATTTAAATTTTGATATAAGTTGAATTCCTATATGAAGTGGAAAATTTCCTCATAATTTTAGTTGTTATTCCCCAACAAGAGAAGTTTGGTTTTGATATGAGTTTTTCTGATGAAGGGTACTCCCCTTACAGACATGATCTCATAGCCACAACACAAAACAACATAACTAAAATGTAGGAAGAAAATGAGCTATTTTATTATCTCAAATTTTTTATAACATTCATGCTTATTATGTGGGCTTTCTTATTATAGTCATACGCCAAAATTACAGATTAGAGCATTCACTCTCAACTCTACCTTCACTAGCAAGTAATCAACATTCCTTCTTAGCCTTGCTTCCCTTTCTCGCTAGCTTCTAGCTCTCTTTGATCCTATACTTCCCCTCTCAAATATGATTATATCTCATTGCTCTTCCCCTATGTTTCCTTAGTACCACCATTGTTGTCCAATAAACAACGAGATCCTTCAAGCAATTTCCTAGTTATCAGTGACTTCAATTATATTCGTTTGTGTCAAGGAAATCATCTTCATGTTTAAAATCATTTTTCCAATGATCTTGTTGATTCACAGCAACTATTTTCAATCAAAAAATAATATCATACCACTTGTCACCACCTTACTTGTTCATCTATCAACATTTATCTACTCATGTTTTCGCCCACCTTCCCGCCATCGGAGTGTCGTGGGGATTTCAAATCCTCTAACTATGATATGGAAAGGTCTTGTCAATGAAGCTCCTATCAGGGTGTCAAAAAAACTCTTCATGACCTCCCATCGAAACATGTTTGTCTCCCCGATACCAAAATATCGAAGGGACTTGCAATCTTGTCATTCCAAAATCCTGTCATCACCTCGATGCGGTTTCATCTCTTTGTCAAAGGGACTCCCAAATGACTCCTTCCAATAACCCAGAGTCTCCTTGATGTAGCTTGTTAGAATGTCAAAGGGACTTCGAATGTCATCCTATCGAAATATGAACCTCCCTCCGATGTGAATTGTTCATGACCATTTACTATTGTTGCTTTCACCATCAGGATGTTGGAGAGACACATGAAGTAGGGGTCTCTTCAATATCTTTAGGTTACGTCGATAAGCTAGTCCACTGAACATAGAACTCCAAATGAAGTCAAGGTGTAAACCTTAACTCTGTAGCTCAATGTCTAACTCTTCATACTTGAAAAACTTAAGCAGATTAACCCTTATTGAAATAAAAACAACACAAATTGATGCAAGATTGTTCGTATGCCATGGATGCTCTTGTATCATCTTTTCGTTGCACACATATTCAAAACTTTCACCTAGTAGCATAGTATGGATATTTGAAGAAATTGGATTATGGGAGAACATCACCTTAAGGTGAGTAAGGAGATAACTAACCTCTATTAGAAAGGCTCTATGGGACATGCAATGAATTTTAGCTAATTGTTGGCCATAGATCCTAAAATAAGGGAAGTGCAATTATGGAATGAAACGCCTATGAAATTAAACTCATGTAACTTTGGAGATGTGATAGAGGGTTCATAACACATCATATATGAGTGAGAATGGGCCTATGATGAAGCAATGATGTGTTCAAGAAAAATCAAATTTCTCATTTGTTTTCTTAAAGACTCCATTCCACTAACGAACATATCAGAGACACTTGGCGAGATAAAAATATTTCACAAATTTTTGACAAGAAGAATTTAGAGACTTGTATTTGAAAAATGTAGTGACATAAAACTCATAGTGTGGAAAAGTCACTTTATTACTCTTTGGGCTCACTACGCAAGTTGTATCATGTGTGTCATGCAAAATATGTAGCTTGAAAGCTAAGATGGGACCATTAATGTTAAATTTACTACCCATATAGAACCTCACCTCTCTTATATCTCTCCATCTTATTGAAAGGTGTCATTACTTGTCAAATGCCACCTCAACCATATTAAAATCACCATTAAAGACACACTAGGACTCAAGTAATTCATCTACAAGCTACCACTAGGCCCTTACTAGAGAATGGTCCTTTTAAATGCACGATTCAAGGCATGGATATTGACAATAACAAAGGCTCCATTGCTAATTTTAAGTATGTCCCAAAAAGCCTTGTTAAAAGGTTCACATTCATGTGTAACAAAATAGGGTTGCCATTTCACAACCACAATTGCCATCATACTACCACATCCTTACGCATGATTTGAAATTAAAAATTCTCTATACATATAACATAACATGCACAACAACAAAAAGAAAATCAACTAAATATCATTTTAATTAAAATCTTTACCTTTATTCAAATTACATTGAACTTTGAATATTTAATAAAAACATTGAATTTGTAGAAAGTTGACACTAAAACAATTTTTTAATAAACTATCATACAACAATCTTTAAACATAATATCTATCACTAATTTATAATTTAATACGACAATATACTTTTACAATACTATATATATCAAATATTTAAAGGATGGCCCTATGTAACAAGTAAACTTACCATTAATAGCTTTAGAAGAATTGAAACCGCGTCATAAAAGATTCCTCCGTATTTTTATTTTTATTTTTAAATTGATTTCCATCCGTTGAATAAAGAAACCGTTAGAAAAGTCAGGTTCATAGGAACGTGAATGGAAGAAGTTAGTTGACATGCAACGAAACCTAACTTACGCGACTTTGAAATTAATTTGTTCTACCAGTCCAACAGGTGTGGTGTAATGCGAAAGAATATGAAAAGGACGAAGCAAAATATATGGAGATTCATGCCCGTATACGCTGAGGATGCCGATTTCATTGCAACTTCAGTAAGACATTGATGAAAACATTGCAAAGACAAGAAATTACCTAAAAGGAACATTTTAAGGGGAAGGCGCTTAGAATTGCGCAGCAGTAAGCTTCATATTGCGAAGAAATTACCTTTCGTGAAAAGTTTAACAAATAGGTCCGGTTAATTCTACTGACAGTTCTTAAATGATGGATGATTCGACGTTCTCTTATGATAATGTTCTTGGAAAATATCAGTTTTACGTGGGATTGAAGAAATGTATTGGGAATTTCAAAGCGCTTTTGTCAGACAGGAAGGTGTCATCGTTGGTGTGCTTTGTATGGAAGGTGGTGTGCAATGATCCCCAAATTAAAGGTTATATCCACTCAAAATTCTATTCATGCTTTCCTGGACTTCATAAGCCTTTATTAGAACAACCCTTCTATTTAATTTCTAGGTTTTCCTCTCTTTGAATGTCGTATGCGTATACTAAGAAATGAGTTAAGAAATACTTTTCGTGGCTTGTTTTATTGGTTTTGCTTTATTGTGCAGTTGATGCGAAATGTTTTGTTTCTTTGTTTCTTTTGTTTTTTAAAATCTATCAATGATGAGAGAGAGTTTTTTAATAGTAGGAAATGAAAGGAAGGAGGAGGATTTTGTTGGGTTTTTGTTTTATGTTATCCGATGTCATTTTTTTTTTTGAATCATGGGTTGGTCTATTTTTTTTTTTAAATTTATTGTGACATATTTTAGCCTACCATGCATGCTCAATCTTGTATTTCTCCACATTTACTGTTAGAATTGAAGGTTTGATGACACATAATAATATAATCTTGTAGACATCTAAAAATGTCTTAGCTTGGGAACTAGCATTTTTTGTACTCATATTCATCTATTAATTAAGTGATTTAACATCATTTAATTAATTCATCATCTCACGACATCCTCACATCGCACCACATCAAAACGACATCAAAAACCTTAATTCCTCTATTAATTGAATAATACAACATTGTTTAATTAATTCATTTTTTCACCATTTCGGATAATTTAATAAAGTCCTAAAAACCCTAATTCTGCTATTAATTAAATAAAACAACATTATTTGATTAATTCACGTTTCATCATTTTAACCAATTAAATAAATCATATTTATTTAATAAAGTCCTAATCCCACTTTAATTGATCTTAAATCTAATTGTAACCCTAATCCTGATCCTAACTCTAACCCTAATTTTAAGCTAATCTTCATCCTAACCATAATCCTATTTTTCATGCTAACCATAATCCTAACTATGTCTCTTAACCCTAACCCTAACCCTGTTCTTAACTAAATCTCTAATCCTAAACCTAACTATATAATGACCCTAAACCTAATGATATTTCTAACTCAAAACCTAACCCTAAGCATGACCATAAAAATTATGCAACCCCTAATCCTAACCTTATTCATAACCCTAACCTTCACCTTAAACCTAATTGTAACCCTAATCTTGAGAAAATCTTGATGCTATCCCTAACCCTAATTTTGATGCTAACTCTAAGGCTCATCCCAATGCTAACCGTAACCCTAATCTTAACTAAATATCAACCCTAACCCTAATCCTAACTATATATCTAGCCTTAACCTTAACCTTGACCTTAACCCTAACCTTAACCATATCTCTTAACCCTAACCCTAACCTTAATCCTAATAACCTTAACCCCAACTATAACCCTAACTATATCTCTTAACCCTAAACTTGACCCTAAACCTAAATGTAACCCTAATCCTAATGCTAATCCTAATCCTAATTCTAAACTATTCATGCTAACCCTAACCCTAATTTTGATGTGAACCTTGACCCTCATCATAATGTTAATCGTATTTCTAATCCTAACTATATTTCTTAATGCTAACTCTAACCCTAACTATATCTCTAGCCCTAATCCTAACTTGAACCCTAAGCCTGACTATATCTCTTAACCCCAACCTAACCATAATCATAACCCTAAACTTGATCTAAAAAATAACTATAACCCTAATCTTGATAACCTTAACCCCAATTATTACCCCAACCCTAACTATATATATTAACCCTTAACTTGACCCTGAACCTAATTGGTCTTTGTGCCAACACTTAAGTGGCCCCTAATTTTGATGCAACCCCTGACTCTCATCCTAATATTAACCCTAACCCCATTCCTAACTATTTATTAACTCTAACCCTAACCCTAACTATATCTCTTGACCTAACCCTAACCTTAACTATATCTCTTAACCTTAACCCTAACCCTAATCCTAACTAGATATTTTTTTAATATAATCCTAACTAAATATTGATGCTATAATACTTTTTTATTATAATATTATAAATATACTAAAAATATATTTATATGTTTTAACTGAACATTTAAATATTAAATTATATATATTATTTTTTAAAATTGAATTAGAAATATTATACTAATTATATATATAAATATAAAAATAATTTATTTAAGATATTGCATGTTACGTCGTGACTGCTACTAGCATATATATATTTAATAATATATATAAAATACACAGAGAGATATCCTTCTCGAGATGACTATTCAAAATTTATGTGAAATTTTGATTAAAATTAGGCAACTCAAGAAGGATATCTCTCAGCGTATTTTATATATATTATTAAATATATATATGCTAGTTTAAAATCTATCAATGATGAGAGAGTTTTTGAGTAGTAGGAAATGAAAGGAAGGAGGAGGATTTTGTTGAGTTTTTGTTTTATGTCTTTCGATGTCATATTATTTTTCTTGAACCATAGGTTGGTCTATTTTTTTTTCATTTATTGTGACATATTTTAGCCTACCATGCATGCTCAATCTTGTGTTTCTCCACATTTACTGTTAGAATTGAAGGTTTGATGACACATAAGAATATAATCTTGTAGACATCTAAAAATGTCTTGGCTTGGGAACTAGCATTTTTGGCAATCATATTCATCTATTAATTAAGTGATTTAAGATCGTTTAATTAATTCATCATCTCAAGACATACTCACATCGAACCACATCAAAACGACATAAAAAACCCTAATTCCTCTATTAATTGAATAATACAACATTGTTTAACTAATTCATTTTTTCACCATTTCGGATAATTTAATAAAGTCCTTAAAACCCTAATTCTGCTATTAATTAAATAAAACAACATTATTTGATTAATTCATGTTTCATCATTTCAACCAATTAAATAAATCATATTTATCTAATAAAGTGCCAATCCCACTTTATTTCATCTCAATTGATTAAATAACGCCAATTATTTAATTATGTCACTAAATCACCTTATTCATCTAAGTTGATTAAATTATTAAATAATAATTTAATTACAACACCTTCCCTCCAATAATTTGAATAAATTAAATCAAACTATTCAAATCAATTATCAAAAATCAAATCAAACTAATGCAACTTTGTTTGCAAAAGTCAAATTTGATTTGCACATTCAACTCCAAAAAGGAATTAATTGATTAAATCAATTAATTCATATTCCTCACCCATTAAGAAATCTAATTTGTTAGCTAATCAATCCAAATTTTTAACTAAACAATCTATTTTGTTAACTAATCAATCACAATTCCTAACTAAGTCAACACATTCCTAACTAGGCCATCACAATACTGACTAATCGATCTAAATATGTTAACTAATCAATCACATCCCTGATTGGCCAATCTATTTATCAATCACACAAATTGTGCAATCAACTTTGCACAATTCTCTCATGCCTAAATCCTCTCAACACGCTCTGACTGTTGATCTGGATATTCTTCAAAATGATCTTGATCGTCCGTTTCAAATCTCATTTTTTATATAACAAAACCCTTTCCTCACAAATAAGGTGTGTTGACAAAAAGTGTAGCCTTTGACACTTTTCACTTATTTGGGCCCTTGCCTATGGATTTTGGACCTCTTTTTACCCCTTTCTAAGCCTTGTTTCAAAGTGTTTGTAAGGTGTTGTAAAAAAAATTCACACTTTCCTAGCCTTGTCAACACTAATTCAACCCTTTCTTATGGCAGAATGACCCCCTTAATGCACTTATAGGTCCTTGTTGGACTCAAGGGAACATTGGGAGCGGGGGTGAATCAGTGTTCAACAATTTTCAACTTAATCAATCTAAAACTTGAAGCCATTTCAACATTGCATTAAAAAAAAGATGTATGCATTCAAAGAAAATATTCACAACACCATAACAAACAGATTTTTGCGTGGAAACCCTATTAGGGAAAAACTCACGGTGGAGGTTAATCCACAATTTTGAGCACTCAAAATATAATTGTTTACAAAGGGAATGCACTTGCATTCAGACACACTGCCTAGAGCTCACTACTCAAGAGAAAGGTGAACTGAGATAGTAGCATATATTTATACCAAGTTATAGTTCTGGTGAAACTCATAGATTCGATTCTAGATCTGCTTTCTGATTCTGCACTTTACTCTACTCTGTTCTACTCTTTTTTGCTCTTCGCATCACTTATGTTCAAATTCACAGTATTGCACTACTGAATCTCATAATTCACATTTCTACACATACACCCATTTTTGGTTTCCACTCTCCAAATGATAAAACCAAACCTCTTATATATATATCTATAATCAAGGATTTATTCATCCATCAGCCGACTTTGTAAAGTATTAAGTTACTTTTATCTTCTTGGCCAAATCCACCACTAAATTTTTATAGGCATCCTCCAAAGTCAGTTAATACAAAGAGAAGACCCAAATAATACTTGATCAAGCATGAAGACTTGCAATTAACTATATCTTATACATCCACAATTACTATCCTTGTCAGGTCGGCCTTCTAGCATAGATAATCAACAAATTAGTGCACCAGATCTTCTAGATCACATACTAGCTAGTGCGCATCAAAACCAAGATACTGCAGGAATCAACAAAACTTCCTCAGAGATCCACAACCAAAAATATTCGTCCGGTAAGGTGTTTAGATCAACTTTTATGCCTATAACCGAATGTCTTGTTCTTTACTGTGCTATACCGGTAGGAACCAAAATTGCACATTCAGATGCAAGAATAAGGTTGCATGACTTGGGTTTCCATCGATGACAACACTTACAAGTCGTATGCCAGCAATCTCCCTAGTTCTATACCAATAATCTCCCCCTTTGGCATTGATGGCAAAACTTAGTGAAAAATGACTAAGTGTTGGAAATATTATGGATGTACACTGCCAAACTTTTTACTACACTTACTCCCCTGAGATTTGTAAGACATTCTCTCCTCCTATGCTCCTTTCTTTTCTCCTTCTATGGGAAATTTTTCACCACATTCTCTCCCCCTTTGACATCAATGACAAAGCATGGATCCCATATGCCAAAAAGACAAAACCAAGTGACAAAACACGTGTTCAAAATCCTCAGAGCTTTAAAAATTTACACATATATGCTTATAGTTCTTCTCCTTCGATCAAAATTTCAAAAACTTGAAGACAATTAATTGTTTTCTTTAGAGGATTATCTTATGATTTTTCTTCACTTCTAGAAGGAACTTATTCTAACCATCTATTGTAATTCCAATAATAATGATTGAACTATTGTTCTTGGAAGTCTTGTTAATAATCTCAATGAGAGATTTAGGAATTGTAATTGCTTCTTCCAATTTCTCACCATTCTTCAATGTTTTCGCCATATGCTCCAACCTACATTCAGTTAGATCCTTTACCTTCCAAAAAGTATCCACAAGAACATTATTGGAGAGTTGAATTTTTTAGTGTTCTGACTATAGCTCCTAGATTCTTTTCCCGATGATGCCATCCAAATCCTAAGATATGTCAAGGCTTTTGCTAATGTCATTCAATTATGTTTCAATCTGATCCAACTTCTCTTTGTAATGGTTGACTGCATGGGGCCAATGGATGTGATAATTGTAGATGATAGTGGCTTAACTTATGCATTTCCTTATCTCATTCATTTTCTTCTTTAGCTTGGAATGGGATAGTTTGAATTATTCCTTTAGCTGAGAGACAACTTCACCTTCTTCTTTACCTTTGTCCTCAGAGCCCATTGATTCTTTGTTGCACTCAATCATCTCTTCAGGTAGAATGTCCTTCAGAATTTCTAACCTTATCTTATAGTGCTCAACATGAGCATTTAGAACTTCCAGAATCAAGTCTTAATTGTATGATGGTCTATCTGACCATAACTTCATAATTTTATACATGCCACTTGCACCTTGAATAAGCTATTGTAGCTTTTCTTTTGTCACATCTTCTTCTTCCTTGCTACCTTTTTCTAGTCCAGATTCATTTTTTAGTGGATTCTCAGTTTCTTTATTAGATTCTTCATCCGGAATTTCCACAATTTCTCTTTCTTTTCCTTTTCCCTCAATCTTGGTAACTTTTCTTTTTGGAGGACTCTAATCAGTAATTTCCTTTTCTCTTTTTGTCCTTTATCAGTGCTACCAGAAGAGGAACCAATTTCAATTGATGTCACCGGAGGGGAAATTTTGACTGATCCAGACTTTTCAAGCACATTCTTAAAGAAATTTTCAAATTCCAAATCCTAGTTAGCCAAGCTCGAAGAATAAGAGTATATTTGATTACATACCGGTTTGTTTGATTTTCATACTACATTGTCGATTTTTGATAGGAAATTCAAGAAACACATCACCAGAAATATAATTAAAGTGCCAAACCTGAATGGATACCCTGATTCCTTTGTCAGTTGAACATTTTCCATGAGCTGATCCTTTAACAACCTGCAGAGGTCAAAGTCCTGACCTTCAATTATCATTTTGTGAGAAATGTACACTGCGCTAGCCGATGTAGCTCCTTCTCGATTTCTGTATAAGATCTTATATGTTATTTCATGTGCAATGTACTTTGTGACATGGTTCTTGATTGTAGAAATGATTAGAACTCTCTGATCTTTGATTATTTTGGTTAGAACCTCGACCTCTTTCTTTTAGATAGATTTCTTCCTAGGAATATCTCCAATTTTTAAAATCTAGTTAAATTATCTATTGCCTCTTGTGGAGTGATGTAAGGTTTTTCCAAAGTTAAAACATCATCATGTAATCTGCTCAATATGAATTTCATGAATTCTGCATTCTCAAAGTACAAAAGCTCACTCCACATATCCAAATTTCCATGCTTAGCTTCGCTCAATTGCTTTAATTCATTAGGGAGTAGCAAATTCCTTATAGACCTAATCTTTGCATTGCTATATTCATGTAGAGTGATTGAGCCTTTGATTTTTTCCATTTTTCCTTTTCGCGTTTAGGGTTCGCAGCCACACACTTAAATTGTATGAAGAATTTGAGAGTGACTTGAAATACTTGATATATTTAAAGATTTGTCGATGAACAAATTTTACTACTTCAAAATTCTTCTGTCAAGTGCTCTCCTTCCTTTCTTCTTCGTGCAAAGTGATAAATAATGGTTTTGACTTGACTTTTATAGCTCGCATATGTGCAATAAATGCATTTGCCCTAATTTTTTAGAGACTCTATTTTCCAAAATAGCAACAGAAAAATCCTTTGCAGACCTATGTATTGTCTGAGCTCCTTTTTTGAAAGTACTTAAAAACTTCTATATGCCTCAAATATAACTTCTAAACTATTTTCTACGTTCCAGTACCATCCATAGTCAGGGGAGGAACTTGAAAGACTCCCCCTAGGTCGTTGGCCTGTAATTAATTACTGGAAGAGATACTGGAGGCAGGGAACCATTTCCAGTATCAGAATCATTTTTCTTTACCCATGTCTTCTTCATTTGATCTCTGATTTCATCCATAGATACCTTTTCTTTCCCTTTATCATTTTTCTCTATATTTTTTCCTTTATATACCGGACCTCTTCTGTCTACATTTTTGTTTCTGCAGAATCTTGCAATATGACCATACTTGTTGCAGTTGTAACAAAGTGTTTTTTTGTCTTGATGGATCAATGGATCATTCCAATGACTCTTTCTAGATCTGCATTGATTATAAATATTCCCAAGTTTCCCACATGTATAACATTCAACATTTCTTCTAGAAACTGAGTAACTTGACACATTTCTACACTCAATTGATTTATGACCAACATTTTTGCAATTGAAAGACTGACCATAAAATGATGAAACTCTTGAATTTATATTACTTCTACACTAAGCAATCATATGACTGGACTTATTACAGGTAAAAAAATACCCATTAAACTTCTGTGCATTAGGTTGTCTTACTATATATCTTCCATTCTTGTTCTGTCTGAAGTTATTTAATCCTAATCTAGAATTTTTTCCTTTTCAGATCCATGACCTCTCTTATCATTTCCACTCTTTTGTCCTTGAGTTAGCTCATCAAGTTTTACTGAAATGATCTTAAAATTTTCTATGTATTATTTGAAATGATAAGATCATTTCTAAGAGTAACAATCTACCTACCAAGTTCTTCTTCATTCTTTCTGGTTCTTTGAAGTTCACTTTCCAGCTGAGTGAATTCACTTTTGTTCTGCTGCATTCATCAGATTTCTCTTTCAAGTTCTAAGCAAGATTTTCCTCATTTCTCTTCCTTTCTTCAATTTCTTTAGTCATCTTCACCATCATAGATTCCATCTCATGTTTTAGGTTTGTATTATCTCTGGCAAGCTTTTCACATTCTTCGATTATTTCCTTCAAGGTCTGACTAAAGTGAGCATCATCCATATTTTCATTCTCCTTCTGCTGTATCTAATCACAGAGATATTTCCTCTTTACTCTGGATTTAACTATCCGATCCTTCGATGACTGGATGAACTTTTCAGCATCTCTAAGATTTTCTTTCAATTCTTGAACTTCTTCTTTAGATTGATCAAGGTCATCAAGTGCCACCGGAAGCTACTATTGAAGACTACTAGAGTCCATCACATTCCAATATCCACCTCAAGCTGCAAAACTTCTTCAAAGGAACTAGCTCTGATACCCATTGTTGGACTCAAGGGAACACTAAGAGGGGGGGTGAATCAATGTTCAACAATTTTTGACTTCATCAATCTAAAACTTGAAGCCATTTCAACATTACATTAAAGAAAATATGTAAGCATTCAAGGAAAACATTCACAAATCCATAACACAAAGATGTTTGTGTGGAAACCCTGTTAGGAGAAAAACCATAGTAGAGGTTAATCCACAATTTTGAGTACTCAAAATATAATTGTTTACAAAAGGAATGCACTTGCATTCAGGCACACTTCCTAGAGCTCACTACTCAAGAGAAAGGCTCACTGCCCTACAAAATTCAGATTAAGACCATCTAAAAGGTGAACTGAGATAGTAGCATCTACTTATGCCAAGTTACAGTTTCGATGAAGCTCATAGATTAGATTTTGGATCTGCTTTCTGTACTAACGTACTTCTTTTTGCTGGGGCATCTAAAAAAATCAGGCATGTGTATATTTTACATGTCTACACTTTCTGATTCTACACTTTACTCTGCTTTGTTATGATATTTTTTTCTCTTCGCATCACTTATGATCAAATTCACACTGCTGCACTGTTGAATCTCACAATTCACACTTCTACACATACACCCATTTTTGTTTTCTACTCTTCAAATGATAAAACCAACCTCATATATATATCTGCAATCAAGGATTTATTCATCCATCAGTTGAATTTATAAAGTATTGAGTTACTTTTATCTTGTTGGCCAAATCCACCATTAAATCTTTATGCGCATGTCCTTCAAAGTTGGTCAATACAAAGAGAGGACCCAAATAATACTTGATCAAGCACGAAGACTTACAATTAACTATATCTTATACATCCACAATTACTATCCTTGCCAAGTCGGCCTTCTAGCACAAATAATCAAAATATTCTAGTGCACCGGATCTTCTAGATCACGTACCAATGAGTCCGCATCAAAACCAAGGTACCACAGGTGTCAATGAACCTTCCTTAGAGATCCACAACTAGAAATATATGTCTGATAAGGTGTTTAGATAAACTTTTATGCCTATAACTGAATGTCCTATTATTTACTGTGTTCTGCCGATAGGAACCAAAATTACACATTCAAATGCAAGACTTAGGTTGCATGACTTGGGTTGCCATCAATGACAACACTTACAAGTTGTATGCCAGCAATATCCCTAGCCATATTCCAGCAGTCCTTAATTTAGTTTGTTTTAGGAGACAATCCCTGTTAACATCAATAACTACATGTTAATTCCTAACAACCACTCAGATTTTCCCAAGTGGACTAGGTCACCACCTTGGGCGACCTAGTCCTATGAGGCATAAAATTAAAATAAGCTTAATTCTATTTCGAGATTTTGTCTCTAAAACTCTAAGGTCAACCTGTGTCATGTTATTTCAGGGAAATTAGGGCACAAATTTAATAAATAAGGGTTTTTATCAACTTTTTCACCCTAATTCTTCCATTCACTCACAACTCTCTCATTCACTCTTTACTCCTCATCCACTATGCTTCTCAAGCAAGCTAGGGTTTTTGCATACTAAGTCATCAAGGCATCTCTCCAAGGCATTCAAGGGTTGATTGCTACAACAAAACAAGATCATTCATCATGGCAAGGTACTGAATCCATCATTTAATATTTCATGGTTTATTATGTTTTCTCTTCATTTGATTTGATTATCTAAAAGTGGTTTGACCAGGGCAAACCCCCAATCCCTAACAATCAACATTTCCTTCTCTCTCCTTGTGCGTTTGCAGATTTAAGTATCTTGGAAGCTTGGAAATCATTCAAGAAAGGATTGAAGACTTGTTTAGGACATATTATTGGTTAAGTTAATAATATACACAAAAGGATGCCTACAGATTGAGAATCAAAGTTGTAGATCTGAACACCCGAAGAAGCAAAGAGTACAGACCGAGAGCCTCTATTTCCACCTTCAAATCTCCTAAAATATGGAAGTGGACTAGGTCAGCATTAGTGGTGACCTAGTCCCATTGTACATTCATTTCTAGGTTTTCTATAGATTTGAGTACCCTTTTGGAAGAAATAGGTTCTGACAGATCTTCACAAAACAAGGACTAGGTCACCCAGAATGTCGTAAATATCTTAGTTCACCTCTACATCAAATTCTTCAAATTTCCAGACCTCCATGCCATCCCTCTTCAACCTCCAAGTGCACACCTTTAATTTCACAAGTTTTTGTTACAACATGTTTACATTTTTTAGTTCATTTGCATATCATAATGTGTTCTCCAACATAGTTGCATTCTTTAGATTTTACATTAGTCATTAGTTTTTATTTCCCATTTCTAGTATTTAAGACATCCCACTCAGTAGGCCTTTAAGCTCCTAAGCCCCTTGAATGAACTCACCAAGAATCCCTTAGTGCGAAAGAGAGTTATTTCCTAACCTAGTTTCTAGGTGAAAAACCCTCATAGCCTATTGGGGAATCATCTTTCCCTAGTCAATTTTTGGTGGTTCATTTTTGTGAACTCGATGCGATTGCACCCTTCTTTTCTAGTTTAGATTCCTTCATTGATCTAGAATTAACTTGCAGTGCATGTTGCATTAGTAAAGTTGCATTCTAGGGTTTCAAACTTTTGCATTAGTGAAAGTGCATATAGGTTGCATGTTTTGCATCTTAGAACATTACACATTTATAAAATCTTGCATTTGCATGTTAGGTATGGATCACCTAATACAAAAAACCACCTGAATCCATCAAAATATTATGTAAAATCTCATAAAAATTACCAGGAGGACTAAATCACCACTCTGGGCGACCTAGTCTATTTTTGTGCTTATGTTTTGTGTCGTTATCTATCTGTATCACTGGGTTGTATTTCTATAGCATGCCCTAAAATTTCCCTTTATAGAGCTGAAAACCCTATTTTTGTGCTTATGTTTTGTGTCGTTATCTATCTGTATCACTGGGTTGTGTTTCTATAGCATGCATTTCATTAAAACTAGCTTAAATTAGCTCATTTTCTTACATTGTACATTTTCACTTTTGCATTTACATCATGTCGTAGTATAATCAGTCATTTACCTTCTTTGAAATCTGAAACTTACATTTCATCTTATATCTTTACATAGCTTCTATTACATTTAATTTATTAGAAATAGAATTCATGGTACTTGTGGATAACATTAGACTTTTGCAATCTTCATTTTTTGTATTAGTTCCTAGATCATTTAAATAAAATTCTTTAGAAAATGAAAACAACACATTAACAACATCACATGCACCCATTCACAACCTTAGAGATAGAAATCCCCTTAGTAGTGATGACTTAGACATATTAGATGAAGCCCTTGATGACTTCATCTCTTCTAGCTCATCCACTAAAGCTTTGCCAAAAGATGATGTAAGCATTGGTAATCATGATAATCATAATTGTTCTTCTCCTGATATCTCTCCCATTGGTGATGAAGGTATCTTAGTGAAAGAAGACACAACCATTTAAGGTCATGATGGTCTTACTTGTCTTCCTCCTCCTCCCCCTTTGCTAAAAATTAAACAACAAACATTTCTTGATACCCCCTTACCTAGCCTCTCTAACCATGACCCTTAAACTTGTTCTTCTCATATCCCTCCTCGATGCAAAGAGGATAGGGTGGTATTAGAAGATATACCTATTACAAAACATGAGACTCTTGTGTTGGAATGATGGATGCATAGGTGTCCTTGATGAAGCTGTAATGCAATCTTCAATGGAGGACCTTTGCCAGGAAGAAATATTCAACCACAAAGAAAGTAAGATAATGACATTCAAATAGAGATTCTATTATGATCTATCAGATATTTTACAAAGAGTACATATGCCTGATTATATAGGCAAGTTCTAAACCTAGAATGCAAAGGATGTTGCCAAGTGTTCAAATCACACTTCATGTGACAACATGAAACCCTAACCAACTACCTAGGGAATGATAACAAGATGGAGATAAGTTCTAGAAAAGACAACTCATCTTCTAGAAGGGAATCTTATCTCAACAACTTTATTAACTGATTAAATGCAACCTAGGACTAATATGAATAATTAAGACTTAAGTTAACTTATGGTAGTGTAATAATTAATTAATTACACTAACACCCCCCCATAAGTGCAACTTAGGGAGGAAATGAAAAATGCAATGATTATGCATGATGATGATGGGTCCCGACTGATGGCCATTTTAGGTACCCATGTACAAAAGATGAAAATGCAACTATCTCCTACAAACGGAGAAAAGGGGAAAACCCAGTGGGAAGAAAAACCCTCTCCGAAAAAGGAGATGAAATGCAGAAAGGTGATGATTGGAGGACTCAACATTATCCCCCCAAGGACAACAATCATCACATGGATACAATATAATCAAAATCCCCCCCATAGGAGGGAAATAGAGAGACTAAATAGCCCCCCAAAATATGTGATCACCTACAAAAAAGGTAAGCGTATGTAGACAAAACATGATCCAATGTCGACAAACAACTTGTCTCCCTTTCAGAAGAAACAAAACCATGTAGAGATGCAGGGTAGCTTCCCATTCCGGATAGGAATTGAAGGAAGGAAGGATGTATATGAATGTGGATGATGTCTTTGAAAGATGCTCATGTGTCTCCTTGCTTGATGAAGATGAAGATGCCACAACCCACTCAGATACATACCCAGTCAATGTAGAAGGTGATAAATCAGGATGATGCGGAACATGATCCAAAGACAACAATGTGATGTTCCTTCCATCAAAGGAATAGATGGAGACTTGATTGCCCCCCCATAATGAAGTGTCCTCAAAACCACTAAGAGAAGACTGAATCCAATCCAATGGTAGATGCAAAAGAAATTCCGATGAAGATGGAGGAAGTCTCATATATGAAATCTCTGAAGAGAAACCAAGTGCCCCCAAGATAGTCTCAGGATTCTCAATTAAGGTTGAGACAATGAAATGTGTAGACTCAAGGAAACTCTCCAAAGGAAGATCTGAATAGAGGAGTGATATCCCCTCAAGAATGTCCTCCAAACTTGTAGAAGTGGCCAAGCCAGCAATCCTTGAAGCAAAGCCATCCTATGATGTCAAGTCTGGAAAATGGAATGCAGCCATCCTTGGACTTTAATTGACTATAGAATATTCTGACAGAAAAATTCTACAAAACAAATTGCACCACTGGAAAGTAGACCAAATTCTCTTTCCGACGATATCTTGTTTGTTGAATTTCGACACCGTGGCGTGAAGATATGGCAATTTGAAAAAATCTGCTCTATTAGGGCCTGTCATCTAAACAGGTGCAAAAAATAGCACCTGGGGGCAAAAAATGGAGCCCTTGGTCATTGATGTGACCGTGGGCTTAATAGCTGCAAAAAAAGGCATCCCCGGATCGGGCGGTGTTGGAGTGGCACTGAGGTGGCGGGGCGAGTGGCGCGGCTAGGCAGGAGGGAGGCGTCGCAGAGAAGGCGAAGCCCTCGGTGTTGTGGATGCCCGGGGGCACAGACGGCAGGGCCAATCGGAGACCGGGAGAAAACACCGGTGATGGAAGGATGGTCGGCTGGCGGGGGCTAGAGAACGTGATGGTGACAGTTGCGGTCAGATGAACGGTCAGTGGCGATGTGACGGCCGACCGATGTGACAGGTCCGACCGACCGGTCGGTCTGCAGACCCACGAAAATAATTTTTTTGAATATTGCAAAGATTTGCAATTCAAAAAAAAATTGAAAACAAATGCCGAATTTTTAAACCTGTAGAATCAAATGTCGATGGGAAAAAAACTATAGCCCCCAAAAAATATTTATGTATGCTAACTATCAAATAAAATACTAGGTCGCTCGCAGAATCAAATTTTTGCAAGAACTATAGAAAAAATAGCCCATTTTTTGAAATAAAAAATGCCCAATGACTATAAAATTTTTTGCCATGATGCAAGACTGAAAGGGGAAATTTTATTTCTGCAAAAACTGTATGGATCGTACACAATGCAAAAAACCCTAAATACCTCAAATGGCTCCTGGATGAAATATGCCCAAATTGGACAAATGGGTAGGTGATTCTAGGGTTTGGAGGCCTTCTGAAGACAATGGCGAGCTCGGATCTGACTCAATCTGCTCCAGAAATCAGTTTGGTCCTCGGGTGGAACCAACTAGACTACAAAGAAAACCCTTATGCCTACAAAGAATCTCACTAGTCAAACTTTCTTGATCCTGGGATGAACCTTCACTGGAATAGCTCTGATACCATGTTGGAATGATGGATGCATAGGTGTCCTTGATGAAGCTGTAATGCAATCTTCAATGGAGGACCTTTGCCAGGAAGAAATATTCAACCATAAAAAAAGTAAGATAATGGCATTCAAATAGAGATTCTATTATGATCTATCAGATATTTTACAAAGAGTACATATGCCTGATTATATAGGCAAGTGCTAAACCTAGAATGCAAAGGATGTTGCCAAGTGTTCAAATCACACTTCATGTGACAACAAGAAACCCTAACCAACTACCTAGGGAATGATAACAAGATGGAGATAAGTTCTAGAAAAGACAACTCATCTTCTAGAAGGGAATCTTATCTCAACAACTTTATTAAATGATTAAATGCAACCTAGGACTAATATGATTAATTAAGACCTAAGTTAACTTATGCTAGTGTAATAATTAATTAATTACACTAACAGAATGTACACAGGACAACCAAATATTCTCAAGTGACTAACCTCAGGCTTTACACCTGTGAAGGCCTCCTCTGGAGTCATGTTTCCCAATATCCAATGAGGACTTCTGTTTTGAACATATATTGTGGTTCTGGAAGCTTTTGCCCATAGGAAACTCTGCAAACTCTGATCATGGATCATAGCCTTAGCTGCCTCTACTATAGATCTGTTCTTTCTTTCGACAACTCCATTTTGTTGAGGGTTGTACGAAACACAAAACTCTCTCTTGATCCCTGCCTCAATGCAAAAATTACGAAATCCTCCGGAAGTGTACTCCCCTCCATTATCTGATCTCAGAACCTTAATCCTCTTCCCGGACATGTTTTCAACTTGTGCCTTGAATTCTCAGAATCTATCAAGGACTTCCTCAGACTCCTTGGATTTCAAGAAGTAAATCCAAGTCTTTCGAGAATAATCATCAATGAAAGTCACATAGTACCAAAATCCACTCAATGATGCCACAGACATTGGTCCACATAAATCTGAATGAATAAGATCTAAGATCCCTTTGGATCTACTGTCACTGCTATGGAAGGGACTCTTGATATTCTTACCAAGTGCGCATCCTCTGCAGATGCCATCGTGCTCTAAACTAAGCTTCAGAAGACCAGTAACCACCTCCATAGAGGGAAGGGCTTTGAAATGTAAGTGAGCAAGTCTCCTATGCCATAGCTCACTCAAACTGATAGAGTCGTGTAATAATGCTTGAACCGTTCGAATTGATAATCTGTATAGGCTCTCCTGACGAATACCAATCACACGAGCTGATTTTATGCTAGAGTTCTTAGGCCATGCAAGAAATTTTCCTTTAGAAAAGGCAACCTTGTACCCTTTGTCCTCCAAGGCTATAATGGAAACAAGGTTTCTTTTGATGCCTGGTATGAACAAGACATCACTCAAATGAAGAGGGATACTTGAATCTAGCTGGAAGGAAGTGGCCCCAGCTCCCTTTATGGCATAACTAGCATCATCTCCAATTATCAACTGTAAATTAGACTCTTTCTCTACCGAGTCTGTAATATGCTCTCTGTAGCTTGTACTATGACGTGAAACACCGCTATCTATCAACCAAGTATCACTGTCAGTTGGTACATTACTTGAAAGAGCGAAGATGAATAGAAATCCCTCTAAATTGTCTTTTGAATGTCTTGATTCCTTCTGAGGTGTCTCTTCATCAATGTCTGCAGTAGAAACATGTTGCTTCAACTTTAATTTGCAATCTCGGGCATAGTGTCCATACTTGTCACTCCTGTAGCATTGAATATGAGAGAGATCCTTCTTTTTCAATTCTGGAACAAAATCTAATTTTCTGTCTCTATTCCTCTTAAAGGTGCCTCTTTTTCCTTCTCTTCCTTTGCCTCTTTCTCTAGTGGCATGTGCAGCAAGAACTTGATTTTCTTCATTATGGGAGTTTCGCCCATTTCCTCTTGCTACCAATCTAGTTTCTTCTTGAATACAGTCAGCCTGAAGGCGATCAAACTTGGGCAACTTGGATCTCCCACTGATGCTCTGAATAAAAGGCTCCCAAGATTGGGGAAGACCATTTAGTGCCAACATAACAAGATCTCTGTCTGCAACTATATCCCCAATAGTGCTTAACTGATCTCTCAAATCAAAGATCTTCATAAAGAATGAAATGACTGAATCTCCTTTGGCCATTTTTACATGATGGAGTTGTTGTCTCAGAGCAAGGGCTCTGCTGGTATTGTTGATCTCAGTCCTTTTAGAGCATCAAACATTTCTTTAGCTGTTTTCATCTTGGAGATGATCGACACTAGGTGATCCTTCATGGAGTCTATCATGATCTTTCTAGTCTTCGTGCCATTTTTCTTCCACTGGATTTTCTCTGTGTCATCTGATGGCTCAAGCATGTCATTTTCTATGAATTCTAGAAGATCATTCTCTTCTAAGGTAATGAGTACCCTAAATTTCCAAGAGTTGAAGTTTGAAGCTCCATCAAGCCTATCTTCTACCTTGACACCGATCATCATCTCCTTTTTCTGAGTAGCTGCCCTAAACAAGGAATTGTCTTCCACACAGTGCTTAGCCAAATCTGATCAGTTCTTCCTGAACCTAAGCTCTGATACCATGTTAATTTTCAGATCAGATATGCACAATAAGCAGAAAAACACAACACAGAACAAAAGACAACAATTTATCTTGGGAAAACCCTTCTACTCAAGGGAAACACCCAACAACAAATTAATAACTTATAGATCAGATACAATAGTGCACTAATAGCACTCCAGAATCAGGCCTAGAAAGGCAGAATATAACAAAATAATCCAGCACTGTAGATGGTGTGAAATTTCGAGCAACAAATAATAAGCAGATCTCCCTCTTGAATGCGAACTTGCTTCTGCAGATCAGAAAATCGAATTGTGTTGAATTGAATGAATAAATGAGGAGATTCTCTCTCCTATATATATTGATCTAGGTGTCATTCTCCTCTAGAGTCGACCTAGAAATTTCAATATTTGTTTTATGATTAATAGGCTGACTTGCCTTGAGTAATAATTCTTTTGGGAAATACCTCCTGCAGCTACTCAAAAACACTAATAGGTTTTGCAAAAAGTTGTGGCAAGCAAAATGATAAACATTTATTTAAAAAAAAATAGAATGCAAATAGAAGCTAAAAATGTTAGGGAATAAGGGATGAGGGGAAATGGAAATTTTTTTGACAACATTTCGCCTAATTTTTCAAGTTTTTGATTTTCAAATCAAGAAAAGAAAAAAAGAAGAAAATAACAGTTACTTGTTTTGATAACTTTGAATCCTTAACTATTTTCTTCTCAAATAGTTTTCTTTCAATGTCGATGCTTCGCTGGGTGAAATGGGCGAATAAGAGCAAAAAATGACCAAAAAGAAAGAATTTTCCACCAGAAGATTCTGAGCTCAAGACTTTGGAGCTTAAGTCTGAGACTTGATGAGTCTTGGAGCAAAACTTAGCTGAATACTCTCCAAGACTCGACAGACTTGACACACAAGTTTGGTCAACTCGGGGTGGCCAACTCAAGGACTTGCGAGTTTGGTGAGTCTTGTAGAGTACTCGCCAAGTTTTGAAACTATGGTTAGCGCAATTTATTGCCTCAACCCAATATTGTGGTGCCATTGATTGGGATTAAATCATGCAGCTAGCCATTTCTTTCAAGGACCTTTCTTTCTGCTACTTCATTTTGTTGTGGGCTATATGGAATAATGCATTGAAGATTGATCCCTTTGGTAGAACAAAAGTTCTCAGCTTGATCGTTGACATATTTCTTTCCATTATTAGTGTGAAGGACTTTTGATGACTTTGCTTGCTTGTTTATTAGTTAAGGCCTTGAAGTGTTGAAACTTGCCAAACACTTCAATATTTTTGTGAATAAAATAGACCATTGCCAAATGTTAGAAATCATACATGAAAGTGAGTAAATAGTGACATTTTTGAAGGACAAAGTAGAAAAGGGGCCCACTAGATCACTATGTATCAACTCAAGAATTGTAGAAGTTTTTATTGCCTTTCCTTTGCCATATTTCTCTTTAGGATGTTGCCTAAGGTACAACCATGGAAAATAGCATTGGAGAAGGAGATTTGAAATAATTTTGTGTCCATTTCTTGACTTGCCAATTGTTGAAGATAATGGTTATTCAAATGACCTTACCGCTCATGTCATAGTTTACCCACTTGATCAATGCGAGTAAGAAGAGCCTTGGAAGATGAATTATGTACAAAATGTGGAAAAGTATACAAGTGTGCCTTGTTGTTTTCCTTTTCAAGGGAAACTTGGGAATCATCTCCAAGATTGCTAATGGTAATTGTTTGGAGTACACTCAACTTGCTTACCTTGCCCTATATGAGTAAGTTGGTTGATGGAGAAAAGGTTGGATGGCAATTAAGGTACACATAAAACATTGTTGAGGTGTCCTCTAGTCATCTCAATCAAACCAATATCTATAACATCAACTATAGAATCATAACCCATGTGAATAGTTGAGGTAGTGCATGACTTAAGTGAAGAGAAGGGGTTTCTTGATGCACCCATGTGGTGTGTAGCACCCAAATCAAGTATCCATGCTTGAGAAGATGATGAAGAGGCAATAGTTGTGAGAGCTTTACCTTTTCCTTTCCTTGTGCTAGAGGAGGAGGAGGAGTTGGTCCGACTTGAGGACTCGAGAATTTTGATGTTATTCTTTTTTAGAAGCTCCATGAATGTGTTGATTTGTTTTCTCATACATGTAGACTTATCATGCCCCCCCCTTTTGCAGTAACCACCCTTAGCCCCCCCTTTGTTTGAGTTTCTACTTTTGGAGCAAATGAGTTGGACTTGGTTGATTTGATATCTTTGTACTCTTGTGTACTTGAAGTCTTTTGTCCTTTTTGACCCTTTTTAAGATTGGTTGGCAATCAAGGCAGTGGATTTTAAAGAGTTACTAGATAGAGTCCCCATTTGAATTAGCTTAGCCTACTCACGAGTGAGATATTCTACAAATGCATCAAAGGAGGGCATGGTAAAAGAAGTTCCTAAGCCATCTCCACTGGCATAGAAGGTGGATACAAAGATAGAATATTCGAGACGAATTTTGATAAAATGCTTACACTCAATTTTGTATCAGTTTTATAAATTTTACATTGCTCTAACTTGAGTGTAAGGGACATCAAATTTGATAGAAATTCTTGAATACTTGTAAAGTCAGCAGAATTCAAGCTTTTTAACTCATTCTCTAATTGATAGCCACAGATTTAATCAATTTTACCATACAAATATTCAAGATTTGTCCATATCTCATAAGGATGAAATAGAAGATTAGGTTGGGATCGCTAAACAAAGCAAACCAAATGCTTTATCTTTTTTCTTAAAGAATTTTACTTTAGTTGCTGCAGTAGTCGGTCTAGTTTCTGCACCAGTAATTATTGGTCAATATCCTTTACCTTGCATGATTATTTGCATTTTACATTTCCAAGCAAAGTGAATAAAAAGCGTGAGAAATATTGTAGAATTGGCCAAGTTGGACAATGTAGAATCGGCCCTGTTGGACCATGCAGAAGGAAGAATGCTGAAAAGATTTGGAACAAAACAGATTGAGATGGATTCGCAAGGGTAGGACTAACAAGTAAGGATTTGTTAATAAGATTTTCATTGAATATTGGGACCAGCCCCTCTAACATTGCCAAACCATGGGATTTGAACCCATTGGTCTTAAAGATCGTTATCCCTTACACCATCTATGGTAGGGTAAAAATAAAAGTAAATTAATAGCCATAGTAGTGGATAGCCTTCCTTCAAAATATTTTGTATTGTCTCTATCGAGATTGAGGTATGGAAATTATGCTATAGATTGGGGTCCTATGGGAAAGTCTTGATCTATCTCATGTTAATTTGGGCATAATTATATAAGATATAAACTTACAAAGCATGTGTTTTAAGTCACCTTATTTCATAAGGGATATTCATGTACTAGCTCATTGCATGTTTACTGAGATGTCAATGTGTGGATACTATCTAGACCATGACCTAGACTGTCTTAAAACAATAGGTGGAATCATCAAACAATTGGGCTGGGGCAAGGCTTTGTTGACTACAATGAAAAGGATTGATTTCCAAATGTATCGATGTTATATGAAAATCACTTACAATTGACCATTGAGATCAGATTTAGTATAAATGGAAAGTGCAAATATTATCCAGTCCATAAACCAAACTATTATAAGAATATTGGATTTTGCTAGAACTATTATAAGAATATAGGATTTCACCATAATTATTATAAGAATATAGGATTGCACCATATGAAAATTGAATCAAAAGATTAAGAATAAGCAAGTTTATTAAGATGCTGTCTTTGGATATTTAGAGGGTTTTTTTGTGGCCTTTTTGTAGGATGATGTCATATATTATTATAATACTCAATATTATTGAACCTTATTGTAGTGGGACCTCACTAGGAGCCTTATTAAGGCTTTTGCAGTATTGGTGCATCGTAATTATATTTTGTCTACTGCTATCTAAGGATGTGCACACTTTACCAATATTCTATTCTTAGATCTAGTTTGGACTACAAGGCAACTTGTGCTTAGGTATGTTTTGTTGGTGTGAATAAATTTCTTGTACCTAGTTAGTTCACTCACTAAGTAATTAGGGGGCATATTCACATGTTAAGTTTACTTAGGCTCTAAGATTCCTTCTAGAAGGATGAGTTGTCTTTTCTAGAACTTATCTTATCCTAGGTTGTTAGGACTTAGTTGTCTCATGTGATAGGATTAAGACACTTGTCATGATCTTGTCTAATCCTATTCACCACCTTGCTTTTATAAGCAAGGCATCATGTATACATTGCCATATATTCAGTTTGGCATTCTTGCTTCCTTAATGATAGCATGATATTTCTGCCATTTCTCTCTTGTGGAAGTTATTTGTCTTGTAGGTGATCCTAAGGTGTTTGAGTTCACCATAAACTCCTACATGGTATTAAAGCTTCAGTGCAGCAGACTTCTTCCTAGATCCGAGGGACCAATTTTGGTGTGAAAGTATTGCTGGGTGTGAGTTGGGGTCTTGAGAACCTCGCCATTGAATCCAAGGCAACTGAGAAAGTCAGATTTGGCGAATAGATTTCTACTGCAGCCGTTTTCATTTTTGCTTCAAAAATCCAGCTTCCACTCATTGATTTAAGGTCATTTTTATTCATGGAGACAGATGTGAACATTCATTAGTGCATGCACTATTTCTTTTTTTGCATGCATTAGGTTTGCATTTTCTTTGCACCTCATTTTAGTTCTAGATCATTTGTCAATCAACTGTTGCTTCATAGTTGTGCTAGTTTGTGAGTTTTCCAATGTTCCTTGGCATCGGGTTTGCTGTTGCTTTATCATGATTCCGACCCAAGTCCTTGAGTGACTCTAATATGGTTTTTAGCAAACAAAAGCATCTTTCCTTGCTTACTGAATTGAGGATTCTAGTGTTACTCCACAGTGTACTTCCAATGCTTATCTTTGTAGCAGGTTATCTCATTATTTGGGGGGGGGGGTTGTATGATATGTCTTTTCATCCTTTATGTGGATGGAGATTGATTGAATTTGTGATGTATATCATTATTGTATTTATTTCTCTTTTGGGGAGGAGTTTTGTCCTATTGGGTTTTCTCCTTTTCTCTGTTTGTGAGAGATTGCATTTGCATTTGTACATGGGTACCTAACATGGCCTAGTAGCCGATGTTAGTGTTTTATAGATCAGATAAACAACTGAAAGCACTCAGAATAATTGCAACACATAAGACAATAAACACAACAAGATACCCTGGGAAAACCCTCCTCTTGAGGGAGAAAAACCCAGCAAATATGTCTTATATAATGAAGAACAAGAGCAGAAATCTGCTTACAACACAGGCCCAGCACATAGGCGAATTTGATACAATGAATAATAGCACCTCTCCTAGATGCAAAGATACAAACAAATATGTTTCTCCTTGAATTCGGTCTGCTGCTGCAAGATGAACTTTTGTAGGAATGTGAATTATATTGAATGAACTTGATGATCTCAAATGAGCAATCCGACCTTGTATATATACAAAATGTAATGTCTCCTCAATTAGGTCGGCCACTTGAAGATTACAAATAAATTACAAATAAATGCCAAGGGTCGGCCCAATACAAAATGAAATATAAGAACTTAAGGAAGGGTCGGCTCTCAAGAATAAACAACAATTAAATGCATAAGGTCGGCCTTCTCACAAGCAAATAATAAATTGAATAGCTATAAAGCTACATTCAATTTATATTATCATCTTGAAAATCATGCAAAAGGAAGTAGACTCCTGCAATTGTCATAATCATCAACACAACCTCTCAGCTAGGGAGGAATACTTCCAGCAGTACAAGACATATCACCTCATTGTGATAAAAGAGCTTATCACCTCATCGTGAAAGCATATAAGGTATCACCTCATCGTGATATCGGATATCACCTCATCGTGATATCGGATATCACTTCATTGTGATATCAACCATCGTGGCTACCTCCATAGATGGTATGTACAAGTGCTCATCACTCAATGTGATGTTGTCACCTCAGCATGACTTTCACCATGGCTTCCCCAGAGGGTGAAACACAAGTACAAGTAAATCATCATGGACTCCCTCACGTGATGTTGTCATGGAGTCACACACATGACATCCACCATGGCTCTCCCAGAGGGTGGAACAAGGGCTTTCACCTCAAACTTGTCCTAAGAGAAGAATGCATTAATAAGGGATTTCACCTCAAACTTTTCCTAAGAGAAGAACTCATTACCAAGGGATTTCACCTCGAACTTCTCTCAAAGAAGAACTCATTAAAAGAAGGAACACTGATACTGAGACTCCCTTTCAGCTAGGGCTTCATTCTCCACCATATCAAGCTTGTCTCGAAGGTACACAAACATTATCCTGAAGAGATGCTTTGATGAGAAGGACTGCCATTTGCTCATTAGTGCTGATATACCTCAACTGAATATCTTTCCTCAATACCATATCTTTGATATAGTGGTATGCTTAGTTTTGTCATGAAACACTTGGAAAGACAAAAAGCTTCTCAAAGCTTTGATTAACACAATGGATGACAATTGGCTTCAATGATTTTCCAACCAATCCTGCACGGAGCTTTCGAAGCCACATTGCTTCTCGAGCTACCACACAAGCTGTAATGTACTCGACTTCTGCTGTACTCAGTGCCATAGAAGACTGCTTCTTGCTATACCAAGATATCATTGCAGACCTCAATTGAAACAACATCTAGAGCAACACAACCATCTTCTTTAGGTTCAGTAGGCTCCTTCTGAATCTTCAATCACTTGCATCAACCACCTGACCTCATTGTCCAAGATTGCCTGCAATGCTTGCCTTAGAGAAATGGTTTCTAGTGCATAACTCTATAGAGATTCAGGGTTGTCCTCTTCGACCGCATCCCAAATCACTCTATTCTGAATAGGTTTGCGGAGCTACCAATGTTAAATCCAGGTTGACCTGACTTGAGCAATTTAGAACCCAACTGCTGAAGAGGTACTTCAATAATTTTGCATCTAGCCTTGCAACATTGCAACCCTTACTTATTCTCAGCGAGTCATAGAACTCCCTCTTAAGGTTAATTCTTCCTGTTCGAAAAGATGTCTTCAGCCATTCACTTAGTCTCATAGCTACAAGTAGAGTCTCCATTCTTCAACCTATAGGATGTATCAAGCTCTTCTTGAAAGAAATCTCTTACGCTTCTTGATTTATCCTGAAAGCATTAAGAAGAGATTACTAATAGGTCATGGGACACAACTATCTCAAATAGACGTACCATAACTAGGAGCATACATGATTGACTATCTCAATGTTATAGCATGAATTAATAACTACAAAACAATTCATGAGCATTAAACAACCATGCAATACTTATCTCATAGAATTCAAAATCTCCTGAGTAATAGATAATTAATTCATCAATCATAACATGTCTTTCTTTCAATTTCTCGGAAGGGCTAATCTCAGCAAAACAAAAGACAAACTTCACAAATTAGCATGATACAACTTGCAATGAATAATTCTAAAGAATCTTAT